>JASFXZ010000011.1:19796769-20220254 GCA_032209605.1 Mactromeris polynyma
ATTTCAGACAAATTCTTCTGATTGGCACACACGTGAATGTGTGAATATGTACATGAACGGATAAACTGTCTTTTTTAATAATGCAAAATATATACAAAGCTCTAAGGAGATATGTGTACAAGATGTAATCTGGTACCTGCAAAACAGTTTGTCCCAGAAATTGTGCAACATAAGCTACGCCTGTCAAAAGGACTCCACATATCAAACCTGTGTGTGAAAAGAAATACAATAGTTCAAAAAGGCTCTTCAATGTTTATGCTATTATGTGCAGTAAAACCTCACTTTATGACCACTTCAATATTACGACCACATCAAAATTAAGAAGACACTTTTCACGTCCATTTTCACTGTTTTGCTCTTTATTCAATAACTTATTCAATAGTAAGACCACCTCAATAATCAGACCAGTTTTCAAGAATCCCAATGGTGGATTTATTATTGAGGTTTTACTGTATATGTAAATTAATGGGTTGTTACTTTGAATACTTATTACATAGAGAACGTCTACAACAGCCCCTCAGCCTGTCTGTCTCATACTGCACGTTAAATGTGAAAGCACAGTAAGTCAGGTTGGGTATTGAAGTTCATGCAGCACATTGTGATTCATGGAACTGTGATGCTGTGAAATCTACAACTGTATATGATCTTTTATTTATACAATATAATAACATGGGTGATGAGTTGTTAATAATTTAGTTGCAATATATGAGCAGTATAGTTCATGTTTTTTACATGATTTACCTATTAACTTTGCTAGTATTGCTATGCCTGTTGGGGAGGGTGTGCTTTCTTTCATTTCCCAAAATATTTTCACTACATCTTCTAGAATCACAATGGCCAATGCATTCAGTCCAGACGAGATAGAACTAAAATAAATTGTAAAAGTGTTGTTATATATAGTTATCATAGTAAGATTACATGTAGTAGACAGTAATTAAACAATCATAATAGATGTGATGATAAGATTTAATGACAAAAGACGTTGACTTTGTTGAGATATACTAGCAATAATGATGTTGTCCATAGAAAATGATGATGCTGGTCAGTGGTACAACTGGTGGTGAAGGAGATGATCATGAATACAATAAAGATTATAATAGCAGTAACTACAGAAGCACTGTAACAAAGTTGTTCTCGTTAAGACTATGTCTTCGTTGAACATCGATGTAAATTAGAATGAAGACAATAACAGATTCCCACCTTAGAGATACACTGAATATACAAGCAACAAAAAGCCCTGACAGTCCTGGTACGAATGTCAGTTTGTCCATCACAAATAAGGGCAATAGCTGAAAAGAAAAAAAGAAACATCAAGTCATACACTGTATGACTAACATATCCCAACATATAATGTTAAGATGTTGTTACAATTGAAATCTTGTGTTCAAGAGAATACCTGTGACAATAGAAAATGTAACATACGAGACAATATTAACCGTCGGTGTTCAAAAGCCAACATGTCAAACATACGATGTTTTTCCTTTTGCGTGTATTTGTTATTTGTATGTCTGTCTAAATGTGAGGCATATGTGTTTAATTGAATTTCTATACAATATCTAATATGATATTCAATTATCACATTATTTAAACAGTTATCCTAGCTGTAACATGTACCAATAAAATACGACATGTGATTTTCATCAAACAAAATGGTTACTGTCTGTAGTATTGAATTGACAGAAAAGAAAAAGAAAGTGGACCATTTAATAGTTTAAGTTGTTTATCAGTTACTATATAAATACCCAGATAAAACTTTTCCTATTCAAATAATGACAGTTTGGTGTCAAATGTTAAACAATAGTTTTGTGCTAAAACCTGGATCCGTATCAGTGATATACTTACTTGATCTCTGGCTTGTACATGACCCATAATATATGGATCACAATAATTGTATGTGGCATATATTACAATACCAACAACACAAACCAATGTTGATAGTAATAATGTCAATGGTAGACTGAGATATAAAGCTCTGAAATAAATAATCATGTTATAAAACAATTCTTAAATAATTCAGTACCCCCATCCAAACCCTACGCATTGGCCAAGACTCGATTTTTGGATCTTTCCAGCAGAACTTTTAAAGTCTAAAATGCATTGTTTATAAAATCTTCATTTTCACAATGCAAAACAATATATATAAATAAAACTGGACCTACGAACAGGCCTTTTGTGGGTAGTGATATCGCAAAATTGTTTTTATAATTAATTAGTCAAATGGAACAAGTCTCGACCAGAGTAGTTTAATGTCACTATTCTGATATAACTTATTTATGCGGTATTAAAACAAATGAGTTAATGCTTATTATGACATTTACTGTCAGGAAGACCATCATAAGTATCTAGTTTATGACCTCTTTTGTGAGTTCTTTTCTCAGCAATATTGTGTTCAAAATCTTGCTTGAAATATCAAATTCATATACCTGTCTGTGATAAAGCTGTATATTTATATATTATGATGATATAGATAACAGATTTGGTATAATCTATTGTAATTCAGTTGCTGTATTAAAACATTAATTTTAATTAGATTTATGCGGAACACATGATATATCTCTAAAGTGTAACTAGATGCTCACTATTACTTACCTCTGTGAGTTAGTTGGATCTTTTATTGCTAAATATCTCTGAATCATAGTTTGATTGGCTGCGTAGATAGTCAGCTGACCTACGAATGAACCAATCACAAGTGACCAGACAGAATGGCGTGTAGTAGGATCTCCACTCCAACTGAAAATAGATGATAATAAAAATGTAAATAAAACTAAAGCAATAGAAGATACTGCAAGAGTGGTGACAAATTAATAAAGCCATTGAACATGTCTCCTAAAATCAATATTCCATGAGCCTCTGTTGAGTCAAAATATCTTTTTTAAACTAGTTTGATAAATTCATCAATTTATAATCAAAAATGTAATTTTTCCTTAATATCATACATTGAAAATATAATAATGCATTTTATTGGTAAAACGTAACCTTTTGCCCATAATACATGTACAACATGTAATAGCACCTGTGACTTCTTGTCTTTTTGATATCTCACATGTAAATTAACAATGGGAGCAACTTTTAAATTCCCGTTCAAAAATATCAATTTTTATGGTTTAAGAAACTGCACAGAAGAACACTTTCTTGTTGACATTTGATATAAATATATATACAGAAAGGCACATCAATAAGGTCTAAATTTTCACTGTTTATAATTTTTCTAAATTGTCTTCTTTTACTTAATTTGGTGGCAAAGTTATTTGCTTCATGATTTAGAAACCAGACTTCCCAACCAGGAAACAAAAGAAACAAAATTCAAAGTTGTTACGTTCACAATTACACAGATATTTGATTATTTCTGAATCTTCCTGCATACTACATTGATATAAACAATACCAATACTTACTCCAAAAAGAAGATTCTACCTCCATCATAGGCAATTTTCCAGACTACATCAAGTCCACCTAGATCTATAGATCCTATCGTGGATACAGCAATAAGTCCAGCCATCACAACAAATGTTTGAAATGTATCTGTCCATACCACAGCACGTAACCCACCCTGAACGAATTTAGTAAACATTTGATAATCAATTAAGCCCGATTCAAGTTACACATAACCATCTTTACAGCATTACGAGGATTATAATTATGTATAAGTTACTATTATTGTAACTGCTTAAATGAAAATTTATCTATATATTTTCTTATTCATTATAGACTGCATCTGTGGAAGGTCTTATGTGGTAGATGTACCTGTTATTAAGCCTGGGGATGCAATAATTCAATGACATTCTAGTATACAGGCACATCCCCATTTGTTCTTTATTTATGGTTCTCTTATTGAACCACACTCATCGGCTCACTCTATTTTTTGTCTCTTTCATTCCAATTTTATGTCGAAAAATCAAATAAGATTTGAAACAAAATCTTCCAACTACCTTAAATGTTGTGGTTAGGGAAATCGCAAAGAAACGTATTATAGGATGGCCTACAATGTTTACTTTGCAAAAACTACCTTAGAGGTGTTTAAAAATGTGTATAAGATGACAATCCACAACATAATGTAACATGCCAAAAACATAAATTTCCTTTAATGTCTCGAAACAAAATGTTGTTTTTATTCAAGACACACAAGTTCATGCATTACAAACATGATCATGGAGATGATGATTATCAATGGTAGTTTTAGTGTCCTTTTAATGTAGTGTTGCCCCTGTTGCTACTATCATACACAATTGTGATTTTTAAGCTATTTATTTTATGCTTTAGAACTGAAGAGAAAAACATGGTGGGGAATTTCTCACTGAACGATAAGGGAATAAATCAGAACTGGTCAGGTTTGTAGAATCAAACACCTTTATATACCTTATCAGCACCACTACCCTTGGCCTTATAAAGAAACTGGTCTTTGATGTAAAGAAATTCAAATTCATAACAACATAGAATGGCGTTAGGCCCTACATATCAAAATATTGAAATCATTGTTACATGACCAACTTACCAATGCTGTGTAAAATGTACATACAACACCCATGGAGATTATGGAATATTCCAGTGATAACCCGGTAACTGTAATGGAAGAAATAAACATAAAAGTTAAATGTACATATTCCAGTTGATGTTTGTGTCTATGAGCTTGCTGAAAGTCATGCCAGTACATGTACAACATACAACGCACCTATCTACACACACCAATATTTGCAGGTCCGTAGACACAAATGCAAATTGACGATTCTTGCTATCTTCAAACATTCTTCAGGTTCCAAAAATTATGCAAAAAAATGAGTTTTCCAAGAATTTGTATTATAATTTGAATATAGATAAGAAGGTTGCGACATAAATGCCATTGCACAAAACCCCTCATCTATAACAATATGTGCAAACTATATCATGTTCAATATATCCAGTCCACTTACCTTGATTTAATGCCAAGGACGGAGCATATAACATCACGCCCATATACAGCAACTGAAACAATCACGTAAACTATCAGCATTGTCAATAAAGAGCTAACGATCATATAGCGAGGACAAGGGGTTAATGCCGCATTATTTAAAGTCGGATTTTAATTATGCAGATATGACCCATATTTAGATGTGTCTAAGATATAATGCAGACAAATATTCTGACAAAGTTTCATGAAGATAGGATAAAAACTGTTGAATTTATGACCGGAAAAAAAACTTAAACGCAAAATCGTTAACGACATCCGAACACCCTGCCGCCCGCCCAGTTTTTGCCAATCTATAAGCTGTTATTGTTCGCTGAAAAATCCGGTTAAACATGAAACAAAGACAAAGTTAGCTTTATTAAAATAGAGTTAACTGATGACTTCTAGCAATACTACGGAATCCTGTTCCTGACATAAACTTTTCAATCCTTTAGTCACTCAAATACTTTATTTTCTTTTATAAAATAGCAACATTTGTTGGTTGGGACACCTCTTGAAAAGCTGAAAATACACAACTGCTTCAACTTTGCAGTTTCTGTACTATTTATCAAGGCAAAACATTGTTATTTAAGTAACAAACAGCAACGTCTAATGGTTATTGCCTATCGTATTGGTGTTATAAATACCAAGCCTTTCGATTTTCAACTTTTCATAGAGTTACTTCTCACAATGAAAATGTTGACATTGTACATAAAACTTCACATTTTCCCATTCAATAAAGGCTTAGAAGGCGAT
Organism: Mactromeris polynyma; assembly: GCA_032209605.1. Taxonomy (NCBI): domain Eukaryota; kingdom Metazoa; phylum Mollusca; class Bivalvia; order Venerida; family Mactridae; genus Mactromeris; species Mactromeris polynyma. The sequence goes on from JASFXZ010000011.1 coordinate 19,802,446, forward strand.
GACAGCAAAATATTCAGTACAGCACTAGACATGATAAGATATGTGCAAAAAACAATTAGAACAAACGTTATATCAAAGTTTAATGGGAACTGAGTTCTAGAACAACAGATGATTTGTCTATGGATTCCCTGTCAATGAGAGTTCATTAAACATTTATAATTATTTAATCAGACACAAAAATCAAACTATGCAACAGGATGTATAACTTGTCACATACTCACCATATTTAAGATAAAGATAAACGAAGCACATACTCGAGTTGCTCGGTTAAATCTACGTTCAAGGTACTGAAAGATAACAATGGCATTTTGAAACATTCTTCCATATCAATTTATGTCAATTAGCAGTAAGAAAAGTCAGTGTACAAAACTGAAATACATTTTCATATGCCTTTAAAAAATATAAGTTGCACACACAAAATTCATCTAGTATGTTGCATGTTTTGAAGTCAATAATTGTTAATTTTCGATCAGAACATCGGACGGATTTGGACCCAAGGTTGTGGAATCAACCGTGGACACCAGTGTAAGAAAGCAGCCTTGCCATTGGTCAGATTTAAGAAAGTGCTCAGAAACAACCAATCAGATTGTAAGGTTTTTTGACTGATCTCGAAATTAAACTTATATGATTATAATATCTTGGTAAAACTGGATGATGCAACAGTATATTACACATGGTACATTAAAGGTAAATATAAAATATTTTATCAGAGTTAAATTATCATAGTAAATCAAATTTTTATCAGTATCATCAAGTATCAGCTAATTCAATGTAAATTGGGGTAAAGCCAATCAACGAAAACTTAATGTATCACCTGAATTCCAATAGCATTTATCGCTATGATAAGATTTCATTGAAATGAATTCAAAGACATACAATGTAAAACTTGTTACTATTTCATAGATATAAGCTGTGCTTTGTAAAGCAACATGAATCAACTTTAGCATGGGTGATACATCAAACTATAACACAGATTAAGTACAGGAGTTAGTAACAATAATCTTGCACCACACCCTTTATAAGTGTAGAGGTTTTGTACTAAATACAGACAAACGTGGATCTAAGGGGGATGGGGGGGGGGGGGGGCGACAGGGAGTCAACGAACTCTTCTGAGATTTTAGCAAAATAGGCTTTTATTTCGGATAATACATATCCCGTTTCAATTCGACGTGTCTAAGATACATCGGGACCTGATAGTTATTTCGGATGATATAAAGTATTCGGAAAGAAATTTTTCATTTTAAACTATGTCCGACTGTATATATATAATAAGAACTTTAATGAAACCAATGCATGTAGAGCTCACCTCGTAAGCGCTTGTAAGATTAAGATCATGAAAGAATGGAAGAAACACGTGGTTTGTAACTATCACAGTTGGAATCATGGCCAGTCCCGCTATCCAATAACTTGTATTATTGTTGTACATTTCTGCAGGTGTCCCTAGCACAGTGACTGCCGACATGAAGCTTGCCATCAAGCTCATAGCAATAGGAAATATCCCGATATCCCTGGCCCCCATGAAGACGTCGTCGGTTGTGGCCTTTCTAACACTGAGATACTCCTTGACACCATAAAATGCTCCAATACCAGCGGAAATAACTAGGACTACTGCAAATAATACATAGTCCACAACAGAAAAAGTTCCAATGTTATCCCCAGGACAAAGTTCGCACACTTTTCGGCAACCTTTGATACTTGCTGATTCCATTTTTATACTGAATTACGAGTTGAGAACTGTTTTACAGTATAAGACAACAAGAAAAACAACTTGCAATATGCATATGCCCTACATCAACGAATTGTATATACAATTGTCACAATTGTCTCAAAACAAAGCATTTCATCAGAAGTGTGTCAATCCTTTCTTATGAGATTGACTTTTCACCCTATTTATTTTTAATAAACTCGACATATTAAATCTAAATCAAGTGCTGCCCGAATAAATCCATTGATAATTCACAGAAACTGTGCACACGCTTAAATAATTTGCTTTTATAAGATTGTACATACTGCACTTCAACAAATTGCCATAATAGCTGTAACCGAAAATAATTGTACACTTTTATCACTAAAATAGTAAATTCCAAAAATCTGCTCACTGGCTGATATTACAGTTCACATTTCTACAGTCAAACTACAATACACAGTACGAGTGAATGTACTTATCTATACAACCAACATATCAGTATGTTCTTAATTTTCAGCAGATGTCGGTTCTTTTAGAATAGTTTTATCTTTGGCATACCGTATTCGTCATGAGCTTGATAACAAGGAGGGCAGACCAAAAGTTGCCCAGTATTTACTTTCACTATATTCAGGCAGTCAAATATTTTATAATAAAGTACCGATATCTTAATCTCCATTTCTTTGACAGAGAACATTCAATACAGACTGTTAGCGTCATTTTGACGTTGATACAAGTTGTAACAAATGTAATAGGGCTTTAAGTCACTTAAACAACCAGGGCCATGTGGTGACTATTTCAGCTAAGAGGGTGAATGAAGACACCAGGTTGACACATGGGTAGCACCACTGAGTTTCGGTAAGCCAGCTGGACAGCTTCATAGCTTACAAATTCTTAATGCCAGGTAAGATACGAACCCAAAGCGTGAGGTTGTGACATTGACTTGAATTTCAAATGTTAGAGGTCAAAATCAAAAGTTTTAGTCATATAAGAAATATAGGCTGGTTCCATTATCTCTATTGAAATAATAGGGAAATTATGAATAAATGTATAACAACCAGTCAACAAACCTAACAGCCACTATGTATAATAATATATATATAGTATAACAGAGCTCACTGGACTTGGTGATAATGCAGGGTCAGATTGAAATTGTGTCCGATGTGATGTTAGTGTAAAATCTACCATTAAAATTCACGTCATCACATTCAGATCTCACAGGAAGTGGTTCACAGAGAATACACATCACGTTGTAACCCACTACACACACACATCTCACAGGAGGTGGTTCACAGAGAATACACATCACGTTGTAACCCACTACACACACACATCTCACAGGAGGTGGTTCACAGAGAATACACATCACGTTGTAACCCACTACACACACACATCTCACAGGAAGTGGTTCACAGAGAATACACATCACGTTGTAACCCACTACACACACACATCTCACAGGAAGTGGTTCACAGAGAATACACATCACGTTGTAACCCACTACACACACACATCTCACAGGAAGTGGTTCACAGAGAATACACATCACGTTGTAAGCCACTACACACACACATCTCACAGGAGGTGGTTCACAGAGAATACACATCACGTTGTAAGCCACTACACACACACATCTCACAGGAGGTGGTTCACAGAGAATACACATCACGTTGTAAGCCACTACACACACACATCTCACAGGAAGTGGTTCACAGAGAATACACATCACGTTGTAAGCCACTACACACACACATCTCACAGGAAGTGGTTCACAGAGAATACACATCACGTTGTAAGCCACTACACACACACATCTCACAGGAAGTGGTTCACAGAGAATACACATCACGTTGTAAGCCACTACACACACATATCTCCACACGCAGACTAGGCAGACGAAATTTTAAGTATTGAGTGCAAAAACATTTATAAATGTAATGTGTTTATTATTACAGTGTCACCCCTTTTAAAAGGGCCAGCCATTTGTGACTTATGAGACACCTACTTTTTGTGCACAGTTACTTACTGATTGTTATTCTTAAATGCCAGACATCAGGCATTAGGCAGGTAGGCACACTGTAACCATTATTAAACTAGCTTGCGGCTCACCAAACCGCCATATCAGAACGGATCCCTACTAACCTTCGACCTCCCGCTCCCGCTCCTGAGACGGATGCCTTAACCACTCGGCCACCGGAGACGATATTTCAGTTCTCGAGTCTTCATAGTTTCCATATATTGATGTTACTTTTACGCATGGAAGTTTTATCAAATACATTGCAGGATTAAAGTTAAAGTTGGACATATTATCTACAACATCAAACTCCATTAAGTGGTTCTATTATCAGCAGGTTTGTAAATTACACATGGACTGAATTATTTGTTTCAGATTGGCAATATAATTGACAAGTGACATGTAACAAAATAGAAGTAATTAATGGAGATAGATAAGATTGTATGACATCTTACAAAATGTTTTCACTTCAAAGGTTCTAATGAACATGTTCACACTTGAACCGTCAGTGGCCATTCTATTATCATCATATGTTATATGTACGAAAGCCTGTTGGCGACATTCCAGCTTCACAAATTCTCAAAATCAGCTTCATGAATTCACGATTTCATCCAGGAATTCCCGATTTCACGAATTCAGTTTAGCGAATTCACGATTTATACCCCATGGATTCATAATTGTGAACTCGTGAAGTTGTAATCATGAATTCGGGCAGGTCATACCCTTCCATGAAAATTTGACAAAATGTCGATTTTCCTCCACATGTGGAGAAGTTGCCGGCTCCTTGTGGAAGGGTAAGTTAGTACTGGTTAGAATTATGTCTAGGAAAAACTGGTTAGGTGAACCGGCCGCCGTATATAACTGAAATATCGTTCAGAAACGTCGTTAAACCCGATGAAACAAACAAACTAAAAATCAAATTGTGAACTTCAAAATGGTGAATTCGTAAAGTTTAAATCGTCAATTCGTGAAATTCAAATCGTAAAATCATAAAGATAAAATCGGGAATTCAGGACGTTAAACTTGTAAACTCATTAAGTCGAAATCGCGATTACTTAGAGCTGAAATGCCACCATCAGGCTTTTGTATGTATGTGTGAGAAATCTTTTATTGTATATTAATGAGTCAACTGCTGACCAATGACGTTGCATGCAACAATCTGATACTCTACAATTGAAGTCTGGAACAATGTGTTAACTGTGAACAGGGTGATATACTTATAACGTGTTGTTATACATTTAACCAAGAAGCAAAGTACATGAAAGTAGATAGCCATATATTTGTAAATGGAGAGTTTGTGTATATGTGTAAGTTTATGCAGAGATAACAGCACAAGAAAGCCAATGTAAACTACAACATAATTTATTGCACATTTTTATAAGTGAATAATCTTTGAAGCAAGTACATTGCATATATCCAAACAAAGGTTTAAATTAAATCACCAGTAGGCCGAGTATCAGCTATATTTCCTCCATTTAGAGTACAGTAATCATTTTGTGAAGTCTCTTTGCGTGTAAAATGATATCACACACGTTTAAATGTGGATGTCAGCATTCAAGTATTCAACACAATATAGCATTAGTAATACACATCTTCTTTGCGACGAACAATCATTGCACCATCTCGAATAGGAACCAGAACCTAGTAATGAAAGCGATATTTCATTGGCAAGAAATCTTAGTTTTTAAAAAGTACAATTTAAAACTCTTTTTTTACATACATTGAGTTGCATTGTTAATGTTTGCATGGGTGTGTAGTGACAAGTGTATGCCTCAGCCATACGAGATATTACAAAGGCAAAACTATTGTTTATTTCTCAAACATAATTTCGTAAAGTTATTCAGTAATGAAATAAAAAATAATTGGTTTAGAGTTTAATAAAGGTTTGAGCAAGAATTAACACATTGTTAACTGTAACACGCTTTGACAGTTGGTAATACAAAATAATGCCTAGTTCAAATAGTTGCGTTTAAATGGCGTCAAATATATATACAGTGTTTACAAAATCAAGATAATTATTTGATTGGTTTTGCCAAACCACATGCATTCAAAATCAACTACCGAATGTGCTTATTGAGATTTAAATCAAAACGGGTTGACTATTTCATTAAACACAAACAAATTCAAACACATATTTATTCATAGCACACTTTGAAAATCATATTTTTGTAAGTTTCATACCCTGACAATATCATCCCTGGATTTCAAATACTCGTTACATTTCCTGATTTCTAAACCATTCTTATTTGTTGTATCCTTCAAGTAGGCGTGTCCAGACATCATCGCATTGTCCAATACGATTGTTCCACGTTTTGACAGTAAACCCTGATCCATTACAGTCTAAAGATGATAAACAAATGCAAGATTAATTATACCCGTGCGAAAATGAAACACGAAGAAATATTTCAAGTTGAAATCTGATATTGCTACAGTAAAACATTATTTTTATAGCTATTATATAGATCTTGAAAGCCCTAGTAATACTGGTTGATACATTTCATCGCTTCAGGTTCAAATCTCACATGAGACGTAGAATATTTTATTGATCTCTAATACATAGTTCCCACATCTACAATATCTACCTCCCTTGTTCTTAACTGTCGGCCATTTTGATAGGCAAAACTGATAAGCCCTTATAGGAGTTGTTTCCAAATATGTGATAATTAAGAAAATACCAAGATAATTTGTAAGTGACAACCACTTTTTCTTCATCTTACTGGGCCAAATGCCCACATGAGCATAATGAATAAGTTATTTTTTATATATCGGATTAGTTAATCATCATTTACATTATATTCCCCATAAGCTTTAAGGAAATATACCTGTCAAAATGGCCGACAGTTCTGAACAAGGGAGGTAAATATTGTAAATGTGAGAACTATGTATTAAATGATCTGAGCCTGAGGATATATCAGTCTCAAAAACTAAAATTGCTGATTGGTTAGATCTGAACACAGTTTTAAAACAAACCAATGGCAGCACTGCATTCTGAGACAGTTCTCCAACATTATTCTAAAACCTTTGGCGCAGATCATACCATCTGTTTAATAAAGAGACTCATGATACCGCATGATCACATCAGATATATTGTAGTAAAGCATACACACATAATAGTAAGACTAAGTGTTATTCTAAAAATCCGCTATGTATGATTTCCTGTGTGAAATAAATGGAAATAAATGCAGACCTTAAAGTACTCAGTGTAACCATCTTTATTTGCATCAATAAACACAACATCAAACTCTGCCTTTTCTTCCACAAGTTTCAGTAATGTTTCTTGCGCTGGACCTAAAACATATTCAAACAAAGCAATACTTATGCTTATGTCCAGGCAGGCACAATAACATATATAAATCTAATCAAGACCTTTTGTGAAATTCTAGCTAGAAACTTTGTTTTTCATTCACAGACAACAGTCAATAACAGAAATAAATACTACAACGTGCGTCCTGCATTTTAATGTATCATTTTATAAGCGCCTGTGACACATATCCTAAGCTTGGTCGTTTTCAAAAAGAAATTTCGGATTTTACTTCCAAGGGTCACATTTCTTAAAACACAAGGATCAATTCAACCTAAACAGAAACATTACTAATATGAATGGTGTGTTAAGTAAGAAAAACAATCCTACCCATTCTTATCGATATTTTCTTTCCATGTGGTGATTGAGCAAAGAAGTTCTTAGCAAGACCCTCTAAAAATGGATCAAACTCGCAGGTGACCACAGACCCATCCTCAGGTAAAGCCTCTGCACATGCCAGTGCCGCATAGCCAGTGAACATTCCAATCTCCAGAACTCTCCTAGCATTCGTCATACTTACAATTGTTTGTAAGAAAACACCTGGAAAAGTCTTGAAAATAACCAATTGTTTGGAAAAGTCCTATTTTAAGTCTTGAAAATAACCATTTTTTGCATACCACTATAGGACGGATATGGTAGACATACGAGAAATCGGTCTTTTCAATATAACTACAGTAAAACCGTCATACTATGACCATCATTGGGACCCTAGAAAGTGGTCTTATTATTGAGATCATCTTAATATTGAGGTTGAATAAAGAAACTTGAACAAAAAATCTTAATTTTGAGATGGTCTTTATACGAGTGTTTACTGTACATGTATATATGACTAAATGTACATGAAAAATGATATCGGTTTAATCGAAATGTTGCCTTCACTTAGACAGTGCCATCTTTTTTAAATAAAAAAACGTCTGATCATATACATATACTGCTTGAAAACAGCGATACAATCTTTATATTTTTCTACACATTTCTTAGAATTTGGGGAATTTCGTGAAATTTTCCATAATCAAAAATACAGTTAATATCGGTCACTATGGCTATTTTAAATCGTATTATAAACAAATTATACAGTTTATTGGGACACCCCTCATTTACGTACATGACGTACACTTTTGCAGTACTTGACTACACTATTTCAAGCTATGACATCGACCTTTAAGGTATGTGCTGTCACTAAGGCACATGTCTGGTGACTTAGCACCTAGACCAGTGAAAGTTAATTGTACTACTAACCGGATATAATTGTATCGCATCAAATGTTCAAATATCAATCAAAGTACAGGAGGAAAATACAGTTAATACGACATGAAGTTTACTTGTCATACGTTTTAAGTCAACACATTCCCATCTGAGTAAAACGTTATGAATGAATGAACATTAAACATATTTATACTACAGTGTTAAACTATTCGTTTCTGTTACGCATGTGCTTCAGCTGTCTATGTGTGATTTAAAGACCATGTTTAAATAGGTATAGATCGACACTTTGTTAACTGCAGTTATTTGATACATGAAAACTTAAGAAATTTCACATCCAGTTGGTATTACGTAGAATCTATCCATACCGTCTCCCGTGGCCAAGTGGTTTAGTCATCCTCCTTGGTAAAGAGAGGTCGATGGTTCGCATCCCAGTAGGGATAGTTAAATAATGGTTACCGTGCACCTAACCTGCCTGATGCCTGGCATTAAATGATAGGAATCGGGAAGGATATGTGCTCAGAAAGTAGGTGTCTCAGAAGTCAGAAATGGCTGGCCATAAAAAGGCGTGACAATATAATAAATAAACACTTTTATCTAATTTCTTTCAACCAGTTATGTATATGCTGTAAACTATTATACTGTTCAGTATGTATTTTCAGTAGACAATGCTACTGTTCAGTATGTATTTGCAGTAAACAATGCTACTATTCAAAGTGAATGATTTATAATGGTAATATACAACTGAGAGTTTCATGCAACCATAACAAACCTTCAAAAGCGCCTGACATCATTCTAGGGTTACAATGCCATTTAGTTTTGCCCGATTTGAAAGCTTCCTCAAATGGGTACTCCATCGTCTCCTTCTGAAGATTAGCAAGGGCTTCACTTGGACCTGTACTGACACCAGCACAGTAGGCATCTCTAGTCTGCAATAATATCTAGTGTCAATATAAGTACAGAAAACCTCAATAATCCGACCACCCTTGGGAACCTTGAAAAATGGTCGTATTATTGAGGTGATCTTAATATTAAGGTTTAATAAAGTGAAAAATAGGGAAAATGGACTTGAAAATTGTGTTCTTAATTTTGAGGTGGTCTTATTATTATGGTGGTCTTATTATTGAGGTGGTCTTTCAGTGAGGTTTTACTTTACTTTATTCTCTGACTTTATACACTACATATAAATCATTTTCCCTATACAACACATTGTCACAGAAATTGGGAAACGAAACCGAAACGTCGAAATTCCAGATGTCGTAAACATTTTTTTACCTTCATTTCAGTCAAATTTCTGATTCCCGAAAACATGCATATTGAGAAGTTTTTATGGAAATGGTTATTTTTTTAAAATTCTGATTTATAATAAAGTAAATACATTGACCAGTCACTGATATTAATTGAACATTAAAGCTTCGAAATGAACTAAACAAAAAGGAGATAATAAATTCATACCTTACCAAAATTTGGATATTTTTAATGATGAAATTAGAAACTTTTTGTTTTTGAATTGGGGAAATTAAATTGGTAGCGTCTTGTTAATTGGGAACAGACCCCTTAACCAGACCCGTTGATTGAAGGAAATAAATACTGGTTCATGCTGTATTTCCTTTCTGTAATGAATTATTACAGTTATACATTATACCGCAACGTGTCTTTTATCTTACCAACAAGATGCATTGTACATACTGGTAAATTCATTACATGCCTCAATTTGAATAAACTGTAAGTAAATGCATATTCATCACTTGTTGAAATCCACAATTTCAATTTAGTACATGTACAAGAGATTGTCACGAGTTATTTCCATTTAAGTTATCTAGAGTTCCTTTCCAGAACCAAAGGAAGAGAACTCTAGACAGTATAAAGGGAAAGAACTCATTAGAATCTACTGTGAGTACATGCGTAGTTTAGAGATAATCACTATATCATTCAATTAATACTTGAAAGAGCGTAATGTAGCGTGTATAGAAAGATAGATGTGTCTGATCTTGCAATCACATAAAGTCTCATTAAGAGTTACACATTCTCTATGTACCTTGTTTAGCTATAAACCAACAAGAGGTGAAGTTTGCTTATAAAGATGAACAATATGCCTTTAAATTCCTTAGAATTACATTGAAGCACCGAGGTGGGAAATCGTTAAATGTTTAGGTTACCAATTATAAATGGTATTCTCTGGATGAGTTTAGATTATGTTATGGAACAAAAACAATCCATTATAGTTTTTTTAAAAGGAATACTGTATATCACAGGAGATAGTCAGGAGTGCTTTCCCTTTGTCTCATCAAGAGTTATCTCCCTTTGCCCTTCTATCTTGTGTGTTTCGTGTACATTCCATATACATTTGACCAGTTATTAATAACAACTATATTTAACATCAACTAGTTATCAAACTGTAGTTTAATCATATAAGGATTGTCCACTTTAATTATCATCAATTGATGTGAACTCTGCATAATCTTCAACTATAGATACATATCTAATACCATAAGTCGTGTGTTAACATACATATTTCAAGTGTGTACTTTGATGATAAAGAACGGGCATCAGTTTTTAATGTTAAGTACAAATGTACTGTTAATCCAGAAACTTCGCATGGCGTACACAGTAATTGTAATCAAACATGAATATCTAAACGGCTGATAAGAAGAATTTAACACGAGCCTGTAACTTGGGAAGGTAGAATATTTTAATTAATGTTATTTATATTCGGATGAAGCAGCAACCATCTAAAAAAATAACAGGAGTGATCCCCAATACACCACAAGCAAGACGAGCACACACCCTTGAATAAATTCCATTTTTTCTCTCCATGTCCCTGGCATCACTGAGGAACATAGAACCAAACTGCATCTGTGAAAAGTATGGAAGAGTTTACAGAAACTCACCTCAGCGAGAGCTATAGCATCTCTCATTCTCTTCTTAATTTCATCGTCAACACCTTTAGCCTCACATAATTCAAGAATACTTGCAAATTCTCTAATTGCTGGATCCCGGCTTTTTGCCATGGTTATCTAGTTTAATGCTGTTAGGAACCTTAGGAGTACAAAAAATAATAAACACGTCAATATACACATACAAACAACAATTTTGGTCGTTTTAAATATTAAGTACTCACATTGATATAAGACTTAAAACTTTCCATAAATAATGATGTGATATCAAATGGACTGTGATATTGTGTGTTCCAGGTGGTATAGACATTTATTATTTGTGTAATTGTTTTATGAATTGTTACTGAACGTGTCAGTACGAACATGTTACTTTGTATGTCGAAAATAAAATAAAATCGAGTATCATGAATTTACCTTAAAGAAGACAACATAAGATATTGGATATTTACGATAATTATGCCTGTCACGGACATATAAAGCATCATTATGTCCGATGCCTGTCATTTTCTTGAAAAATCAATTAAAATCGAACATATATATAAGTACAATACCAACCTTTCGTTCAGAATCTTAGATCCAGAAGTGTGTAAGAAAACACAATAATAGGTCACATGACATCAATGTACTACATCATGACCATATATGATATTGAGTGTCGTCTGCTAACACAGTCAGTCCCATGAACGTGAGTCACTCACTATACAATCAGTTATATATAGATGACACTGCGCGGGACGATACACATCCAACCAATGACATTAACATTCTTACCATAAAATACTTGCTACACACAGATTCTAATAAAGTATATAATTGTTATTGAATTCTATAATTGGCTTAAATATGTTGTTCTATAATTGTTATATGTAATATATGCCTTAATGTTGCGGTATATTGCATACACTGTCTCTCCCGAGAACGCATGTAAAAGAACACATGTAAAATTTCTGTAATCTTTTATGTCTATTTAGAAAACAAATAAACAAAAACATGATTTATATCTCGAAAAAATGAAATTTCTAAAATTCACAAACCAAAATTACATGCTTTCTCGCCATTTGTCACGATGCTTATTACTGTAAAAATGATTATTGCTGCTTTGTAAAAAATACTTTTCAGTGTTCAATATGCAAATAAATATTATCTATCTATATTAGTCTCATATACGCATGTAACGAATTCTTCAGCAAAGGGAGGTAACTGCAATGGAGACGGGAATACCATTTTGTGAAATAGTACTGTCTGATTAGCACCTTTGACCAGAGTCGTTCAATTTTTTTTTTCAATGCACTGACATTCAACTAGAAGTGGTCTATGTCCGTGGTAAAACTAGGAATGATTTCTTGACCGGAACCTACTGACTTATGTCCATGTTGATAAACTAAATATGACATTGCCGGCGGCATAGCGCAAAAGGATCCGTCGCCTAGTAACCGTTGTTAAAAGAGATTACGAACTTTGCTATTTTTACAACTTGAGTGTGTAATTCAGTCTGTATAGTGAAGTGATTAGTGATTGAACATACCTTGAGTATATTGCTACACAATCTCAAATGTTTGTTATTTACACGTATCATCTGTTTCAGGATTATGGAAAGCTGCCATAGAGAGGTTTAAAGCTGTTGATATTATGGTCAACAATGCTGGTATCTTAAACGAGAATTTACCAGAAAAGACCGTAGAAATTAACCTGGTGAGGAGGTTTTGTTTTGTTTCTTCCAATATAGCGAACATTTATCATAAATGAGTATGACAGAGACGATATAGAAAATATATACTATCATACTATCGTTGACATTTTACATATTTGATGGCAGGTCAATGTTTCCACAATCGCCGACAAAGTTTAACTCTTCAAAGAAGTTCGAAAAAGATAACGGTACTGTTATTTTCTTCTCAAATAGTGTTGGTGAATGTCTTACAAGCAGATCTATTAGCATGATGATATTTGTATATTACAATTTGTGAGGAACGGCCTACTATGCATCATATTTCTACTGTTTATTATTTTACTGATTTGCTTCAATTGATTACGTCTACAACATGGCTCCTCCTCAAGCGTTGAATGGCTTACTGTCACTATAAAGGTTTATGTGGATGCCATGTTTTGTTCGAAACATTTTTCTGTTTGTAAAATAATATTACTTTTTTACGTTTCAGCTTGGAACAATGAGAGGAATGAATTTAGCAATACAGCATATGAGAAAAGACCATGGAGGGAAAGGTGGATTAGTTGTCAATGTAGCATCAACAGGAGGTATTGTGGTGTTTCTTTTCTGCCCAATATGCTCAGTTGATAGCTTGATAGGGCACACAACTGACAATATGTATGGACAATTTAGGAAAGTGTAAGATAATCTGAAACCATTTGGGTCTCCAATTCTGAGTCATGTTGAAGAGTTTTCATTGGCTATGGTAGAATCAATTAGCACTTGTACTCAAATCACAAAATCCTGATTAGGTCATTTGTCCATCGTTTATTACTGTAATTGTTTGGGAATTTATATTACACCATCTTATAGAAATTACAACGTATCAATTATGTATCTATACAAATTGACTAATCTATGGTTGGATTTCATTTTTCGCAATAAGTCCAAACAAACTATTTTCTAAAGAAGCACTTGTCAGTTCGGGTTAGCACCCAGGAATTCAGACTAGACTCAAAATTAAAGTTACAAGCCCTGGGCTTCGTGTTAGTGGGTTATCGTGAAGACTGATTGGACATCCCTGAATGCTCTTCGTCTGTATAGAAATATTGTTGAAACTTGCGTTAATCTGTGTACTCCTCCACACGCACATGAGATTGTTATGAGTTATCTCCCTTTATCCATTCTATAATATTAGTATGAATATAGTACAAGAATGGATAAAGGGAGAGAACTCGCGGCAATCGCATGTGCCCCAAACACGCAAATACAGAGTATACCCGACGTTTCAGGTCTATTTCCTGTTTTCTTCATGCCGGCGTATGCTGCATCCAAATATGGTGTTGTTGGTTATACCCGAAGTTGGGCAGTGAGTATAGTGTTGTTTAGTTATATGTCAAATGTTCACAAAACATGCACATTCACTATCGTCTCTACTAATGTAGTTCCTCATTTTCTTTCAATGAAAAGTAATGCATATTTTGTGATTCTGTATATAACGTGTGTTTTAAATTTACAACATGATTCATAGATATGTTAACGATGCGTTTTCCTTATTTTGCTCTGTACATTTTTTTTCAATTTACTAATTTATTCACTATTAGCTTGTATTTCATGTTATGTCATTGTGATTTTCGTGTCGTATATTTAATTGCAACCCTAGACTGTTCATTGTACATGTATAACCAATTATGTATACAATAAAAACCCGGAAAGTCGAACTGTACAGACAGTTGACTCAGACTGGATTTCGAAATATTCTGTTTTTCACAGAATTTTAGTTTGGACGTTTGCCTACATTGCATATTTTGTTCGTGTTCCTTGTTTCGTTGTTTGTACTGAATTAACCGCAGTCATTCAGTATTCAGACTGTTTTACTGTATGATGTACCTGTACATATTGTATTATTACTGTATATCTACTTGTACAGGCTAATCCTCTAGTCAATGAGTTTGGTCTAAGTTTTGCCTGCCTATGTCCAGCATTCAGTGATACGAACATGTTAACAGACTCTATACATGTAGACGATCCTCCGCTAGTTACATACAAGGAGAATAAGGAGGTGGTGACATCTGTGGTAAAGGGCCTGGGAATCAACAAGTAAGATAACAGTTCAGTGCTAAAGTGTTTTAATTGCTTCATTATACATGTAGCATACTTTGCGGCACTGATATTTCAAAAAGTACTAGTGTATTATTTAGCTCGACAGTTTCTCATAATATAGCTGGAGTTAAATATACTCAACACATTTAATAACACACAATTGGGAATTTCTAAATGTTCATTGACTGACTTTTAGGATACAAGAAAAGAACTTGACACGATATTATGGCATGTACGCAACAATTTCATTACATTTTCTTAAAAAAACAGTTTCAGAAGTTATTAAATGAAGTATGTACGGAGTATATATATGTCGACTCATTTTAAGTAGATATGTAGCTCAGCCTGGAGATAGTGAGTTCATATTTGGAAGATGTTTTTGGCTTGGGACTCCAAATGTGATGGAAAACTCATGAACGTCGAAGTTGAGTTTATAAAAAAAACATGACTAGCACATAAATCACAAATCTACCTGCCTTTTAATATTTGATTAGTAGATGGTCCGTGCTTTCTATGTTGGCTTTCGTTTTCCGGGACATTCCATTTACCAATGTGTCATATTTTACGTATGTTTGACTCGAATATATTGCCATATCAAGCGTCATTCAAGTATTTCTTTATGGAGATATAACCGCGTGGATTTACGGCGGGGGTATGAGGGTTGTTCCATACATTTGAAGACACTTTTTTTTGTTTTAACTTGTTTATGTTATAATTAAGCTATAGACATTAGTTATATACACACCAGCACCACTGTCAATGGTAAGACTATGTGTTGCATATAGTTCTCAGTACACAAGAAACAAAGTATTTGACTTGAAAAAATCTCTTCTTATATTCAATTTACTGAGCCGGGCTCCTGATAGGGCGTATTTGGTCTCAAATATGATAATTTTATGTAACCTGGGCGTGGGTGGAATTACACACGTGTGACCTTGTCCTCGAGTAAGATATCCATGATATGAATATTTTGCAGACTTGTAGATGTCGCTTCTGCGTTTATTGAGCTTGTCGAGAAACCGGATAACAATGGGGCTGTTGTAACCGTTGACAAGAAAAATGGACCCAGATATCACTTCACGGAACATCCGCACAGACTTTAAACAATCACCAAGTGTGTTATGAGCTGAGCAGTCTTCCAAAAAACAGACAATTTCTGTTTCCTTCGACTTGTCATTTTTTCATACCGGGTCTGTTAATCAAGAATGAAATGTGCATGATAAATGTATTATAGACAATATTTTTTATTGAGTGGCAATTCTTGTCGGTAAAAGTTTAATGTTATAAACATTGTTGCAATTACTCTGTTATGTGAGTATTCGTGTATCTGTAAATACATATATGATATATCTTGTACGAATACCTTGTTTATTATTTCTGGCTCTCTTGATTACCATGGTGTACGTTGTTGCTGACTGTAAGAAAGGGCCAGTTGTTAACCGGGTAGAGTGATAGTGTTGTGGGTAAGAAGTCGGTCATTCTGATCCAGGTTGTGGGTGTAAACCCCACACAGAGCACAACCACATTTCTCTCAGAGACTCCAGTGCTGATTTATTCAAGCAGTGAAGATTTAAGTTATTCAAATATGCTTAATGTTTTTTTTTCATTACAGTTGAGCCTGAATCAATTATACATAAAACGTTATTGTATCTCAATCAAACTTATACAGTAGTTGGATATCCATAAGAGCCAGATCCGCCCATGCATGACTGGATTATGGCCCTTGGAATTGTCAAAATTGCTATAACAGTGTTTGTTGTAAATATAATATTGAAACATATCTATTAACTCACTAGTTGTCGTAATTACTTGAAAATAAATATCTATGAATGTTACAGCAGCGTGAAAATAATTCAGAATAATTTATAGTTTTAATCATCAAAGCAGTTTACCACATGTATATACTTGTATTTGAAATGTAACACCTGTTCTATATAACTAATTGTGTCAACTACATATAGTTGGGGTAATGATTTACAAATAAAATCTACATTAAGAGATACACCTATGAATGTCACATTGAAACTGAGATGCTGAAATTTAAGAAAATGAAGTTATAGATAAAACTGCTTGAACGTCAACTGAAGCAGTTTGAAGAATGACATTTTCCTTTATGAATATTTACATGTGTATAAGACGTTATGCATAAAGCGTCCGTGTTTTAAAATGGACCAACTTCACTTTTGTCGGTTTCACTATTATGTTAGCAAAATAATAGTCCATACATCAGTACTTTTATGCTGGTACATTTGAGAGGATAATTAAACAGCATCGAAACAATTGATAATAATGTACGCGTTATACTCACTGTAGGTAAGGGGCCGTTTCATTAAACTTCGTACGAACGTTATTTTCGTACATCTGTTCGTACGAACTTCGTGGACGTAAAAGAGCGTTTCACTAACAACAATTTCGTACGAATTTTCTTACGATTTTCGTAGATTCGTTCGTAACTCTACGAAAGGTGAGTAGCTTGCGTAGAATTAATAAAATGGCCGCGTTATTACTTCTCGGTGATCGTATTGAGCGAAGAAATCGAGTTTTTAGGGAGAGAAAGAACACGCTTCAACACCTGTGTGACAAAGAGGTTGTAGAACGGTACCGGTTGTCGAGAGAGGGCATCTACCAGTTGGTAGACTTGATAAAGCACGATATCAACCCTATCGTTCAGAGAAGTCATCCTTTAGACGCTACTATAAAGGTAAATGATGTTGAAAACTAACTGTACATGTCTATTTTGTAAAAGCTGAAAGACAATGACAATAGACGGGAGTTTCGGATGTTATCACCGGTGTTAATGTAAACAATTACATGGCAACTGGCCGACGCGTACACCAGTCAATTCGTGCATTAATTTAACGCGTAACTGAATTTTGGTCAACTCGTACACTTTTATTAGGCAACCAGTACCTACTGATTTTATATAATCTTATTATCAAATCAGCATACAAACACATATTGGTTGATGATATCAATGCAACATAGTAACACACACACTGGTTGATGATATCAATTCAGCATATACACACACACTGTTTGTTGATATCAATTCAACATACAACACATATTGGTCGATGATTTCCATTCAACATATAAACACACACACTGGTTGATGATATCTGTATGCGCAGAAATGCTTGGGTATGAGATTGTTTGGTGTGAACATTGTATGGGACGGGTGTGTGTACGAAAGGTTTGTTTTTAGCACTATAAACCAAGCGATTTGATTGGAGCGCTGACGGCCGATTTGTTGATTCCGGGTTTTAGCCATGAGCAAAATCGTTGGGAAGAAACCTTTACTAGAAATTTGCAATTTCCAGGTGTCATTGGACGGATTTCATAAAATTGGTACGGTAATATGATTTATAAAGGTTTCGGGATTTTGTAACTGCGATGTCCGTATATTTGCATTTGTTGTTCAAGGATTGTTGTGCTAAGTTTGACGTTGATGCTTTGCACCGCATGGTAAACAAGCTCTACTTTCACTTTGACGAGGCAAATTGTAAAGCAAAGTTTCTCTGGGCTCAAATTGGCTGGACATATGCTTGTTGTGTTTAGCTACTCTGAGCATTGGGCCTAAAAGAGTTTTCTGATCAGGGGCTAATCTATTTCTTATATCTTGCATTATGAACTCGGACCGTTATTGTTGTTTTTCATTTCATCGTACTTTTACCCATGGTTTCACTGATTTGGCGTGTCTTTCAATTTCTTCCCACTAGGCCTGCACAAAATCAATTCAGCATATAAACACATACACTGGTTGATGCAGGGATGGGTCGAGTACTGGGGGATAGTACTCGAGTAAGTACAGAGTACTCACTTTTGTGTGTGTACTTAAGTAAGTACTGAGTACTACTTAAAGTACTCAAGTAAGTACTGAGTACAGAATGTTTTAAATTATTATTGTATAATATATAACTGTTAAAATGGGTCTCAAATAAAACACGATATGTTAACTTATTCAACTTTATGTAGAATAAATTTAATAATGCATTATAATCGTCAGTAGATAAAATTAAATTAACCCAGAAATATATTCATCACAGAAATATACACTGGAACCCCTTTAAACCGGAATCCCTTTAATTCTGGAAACCCCTTTAAACAGGACAAATCGTACGGTCCCAACTTTTTTACTGTATAATTTTCCTTTAATCCATAAATTCAGGAAACCGGTCAAGAATTTTGTTTCGAAATGGATATTTCCATTATAAATTCACGACCCTTCAAACCGGACAAGAATTAAGTCTCAATATTAAGTTTCACATATTGCGCAAAACCTTATCAATTCAATCTATAAACACACACACTGGTTGATGATATCAATTCAACATCTAAACACACAATGTTTGATGATAGCAATTTAACATACAACACACACTGTTGCATATATGTTTTTAAATTATGACCAATTCAGACAATTTGTCTAAAAAAATGGTTTTGATACAATTCCTGTAGTAATGATAATCAATAATTATAATCAACTGCAATCATTACATATTTGAAAGCAATTACGTGCAATGAATATTCATATGATAGTTCTCAGAACATTTTATGATTGCAATTTTACTATTAAAGGTGTATGAAATAATATGTGGCTAAAAATATCAACTAAACGTTATTAAATACATTGCAACTCATGCATCTTTCAACCCCTTGATTAACTTATATAATCATTATGACTCTTTTTCAGACCCTTATTACTTTGAGGTATTTGGCAAAGGGAGATTTCTATAGTGAAATTGCAGATTTGCATGGAGTATCAAGAAGTTCAGTCTGCAGAAGTATCAGCAGGGTTGTGAGCGCCATCAACAAAAAGTTGGACAATATTAAGTTCCCAACATCAGATGAGGATATAAGAAGAATAAAAACAAATTTCTTCAAAATTGCATCAATTCCCAATGTTATTGGGGCTGTGGATGGTACTTTGATACCAATCATTGCACCACCAGGTGTTGAAGAACCTGTATATGTGTGTAGAAAGGGATACCATGCGATGAATGTCCAAGCAGTAGTTGATGCAAACTTGAGGTAAGTAAACATCTGTCTGTTTTTAAAGAAATATGTGAATATGGTATAGTGAAAAGTGTCTCCTCTGTTTGCGTTAATGAGATACATAAATCATAAAATGTTCATATTATATACACAAATTATCATATATGATCATTTCCTTTAATTATAGCACTTTGCTGTTACAAATATGTTTTCTCTCTCTAAGTACTAGCTAGGAACTTTATGGCATGCCATTATATGGGACAATACAACTCACAAAAATTGCAATTACTACATTGATGTATTTCTTTACTATTTCTGATAAGGTTCACAGACGTGGTAGCAAAGTGGCCGGGGTCAACCCATGATGCCACTATAATTCAGACATGTGGGCTGAAGAGGTACTTAGAAGATGGAAGTCATGGCTGGCTGTTAGGTGATTCCGGATACCCAAACAGAAATTATTTAATTGCACCAAAACCAAACCCTAGCACTCAACAGGAAATATCATTCAATCATGCCCACTCGAGAACACGCATTGTTGTTGAGAGGGCATTTGGACTTTTAAAGTCTAGATTCAGGTAAAAACAAAATAAATTTGTGAAATAAAAATTAATATATACAATGCAGTGTTATTTGCTACTTAAATTAAATTATTCTTAAATTGCTGAGTTTTAAATGTACCTTTTCATTCATCTTAATTCACAATAGTAATTCAGTTTGTAAACTCATTGAAAGTGTATTGAATTCTTTCAAAAATATTTCCAATGCAGCTGACATTAATCCCTACATGATATATATATTTTTTTGTGTTCTATCAGATGCATACACAAATCTGGTGGTTGCCTCCTTTTTTCCCCAAACAAGTCGGCAGAGATAGTGACAGTGTGCATGAGGCTGCACAACATGTGCCTGGATATGGGCTGTGCACCTCCAAATTATGTGAATGATGCAGAGGAAGATGATGGATATGTGTTTGTTGGAGACCACAATGCGCAGGGAAATGCTATCAGAAATCAGTTGATTGGTCAGTTTTAAAGGTAATTATTAATATTGCTACTAGATGTTAATATTTTACATCATATTACACATGTGATAGACTTGTTTTGTTTTTATAAAACAACCTCTATTCCAATACAGTTGTATCATGTGTAAATCACTCACATAATATCTACATATAAAATAACAACAATGTGAATGCAGTAGTCCATTTTTCAATGTATATATCAATGTACTCAGTAAGAACATGTCATTAGTTTTCACTGAAAAATCCATGTATTTTAAGAATTAACAATTATCTTAACAGTAACTATATAATAAAAGTTCTACAACAACTACATTGTATTTGTATATACACTCAACAAAATTCCTAATCGGTCAGTTGATATTGTATCATTATTTTTCTAATAATGCATGATTGTATTCACACAAAATTTCACATACCGATATTTGAACAGGTAATGCAGCGAATTATTGATTTTTTTTAGCCGGCTCGCTATGAAATTAATCGTATTAGGCATATTGACGTTTATAGCACGTTTTGCACGTTCAGGCCTGTATCATTCCGACGGCTCGGGCGCGTTCTTCTTCAATACGCCTAATACGATTAATTTCATAGCGAGCCGGCTAAAAAAAATCAATAATTCGCTGCATTACCTGGTCAAATATCGGTATGTGAAATATTGTGTGAATACACTATAAACTGACCGATTAGGCATTTTGTTGAGTGTATTGTCATAATTAAACATACACCTTGTTTAATACAATATATGGTATAAACCTGAATGTGAACATACTATTATTTGATTTTATACATATAATGTGTAGTCATATCTTGACATATTTAAATAAAAGTTGAAGGTGGCAGAACTGTATTAATATACAACAGCTCTACTTTAAAGTTATTATTTGACAAATTTATATTTGTTTCAGATGTTGCAGAAATCCTGAAAAAAAAGAAAATTTAGTTTACATTTCTGGAAATTTTATGACAGGAGAAAGTTGTAAAAAGGAATCTGTAGTCATTAGAGATAATGAGATTGACTTGAGGAAAGAGTTGGTTGTTTTCATCTGTTCAAGTTGTTTTTCCATTAAACTTATTTTTTCTTTTTTTAACTGTAATTTCCTTTCTTCAATAGATAGGCGTTCCTTTTCTATCGCCAGTATGTCTGTGTGACAGTCACATTGATCTGAATATGAATAATAATATGTAGATATAATAAACAGTGGCAAATAGAATTGCATTATTTTCACTTTCATCACTTAAGATGAACAAATCTATTTTAAAACAATATAATTTTGTACCTGTATGAATTAAAATAATACCCTACTTGCAACAATGTTAATGTTTATTATAAGACTTTAAAAATGCAAGATATGTGTGTTTTGAAAATTAAATTGATAAGTAAGGTCAAAATAGTACCATACATACTAGTGCGTTTTCTCTTCATTGATTGTGTCCTACTTGAAGTACACACTTCTTCCATTATAATGTCTGAAAGTAATATAAGATTTATTCAGTATTTTTTTTTTCAAGTTGAAAGTTTAAATCATGATATTACTCATTCAATGCATGCTGATATATCTATCGTTTTATACTTTTATGAAACCCTTATTTAAAACACTCAATAACTCTGTTTATGTATTTTGTATTGTAAGTGTTACATGTTTTTGTAAATAACAAGTCAAATTTATACAATGCCATTACAAACATTTACCATTTACCTGATTCAATTTGATCAATTTTGTCTGATTTGTTTCTTTCTTCATTTGCTGTATCATTGAACTGTCCTGAAATAAATAAATTTCAGTACTTACATTTTTGTTTTTACACAGTTGTTGTTGTTTTTGTTGTGTCTGTGTAATATGTAGAAATATAGAAATGTAGAGAAATACACAAAGTTAGTCTAATGTGAAATTTTATTGTGTACAAATTACAGCCAACAGTATCTCACTTGTCCATGACCATTAACTTTGAGTAATGTTTAAATATGCTTTTATTACATTAGACTATTAGATTATTCCATTTTAATATGTTTAAAAATTAAAGACATGTTACTACATAGAATGTGTTTATTATTTTGAAATATTACTGACCACTATCATTACCACCAGAATATCCAGGTAATGGCTCCTCTGTGTCAGTGTATCTAACTGGTTCATCCTTTTGATCTAGCAATACAACAGGAAAATACAATAATATAATGTGTATGAATAGATACATATTTTAAATTTGTATAAAATATCAATACATTCAGAGTTCCGATATCCATCTATCAAACGGATATGTTATTTGCATCAAATATATCAATCAGGCAAACTTACATACCATTCGAGCTTTTGGCAAATGTGTCAATTCCTCCTTCTATTCCTTCAATTGCAGTGTTGCTCAATACTCCAAGTATCTGAATGAAAGAAATATGCAGACTTGGGTAATAATGCATGAATAAATATATTACATATTCTGTGTATCTGGTTATTGAAATTCAACTTTGTTTTGAATACAGTGTGAATGAAATGATAAAAATAACTCCTTTTTTTAAATACATAAGTATATAAAGTCATTTAAATTTTGCATAACTGAATAATATACATGTATGGTTCAACTGGTATATATCAGAAAAATACAAGTGTTTCAATTCATTATTAACAATTATTGTACAAAATGTTTTTATAGCAAAAACATATTAAAATTACATAATATATATACCTAATATGTCAAATTAATTATCACAATCAATTTATAACTTGACTTAAATTCAGTAATACTGTTTAGATCAAATTGTTATAATTTAGCAGTACATGTATGTTCTATTATATCCAGGAAAACCTCAATACTAATCACTTATGGGACAATTGAGGTTGAATAAAGAGAAAAACAGCAACAATTAATTTTGAGGTCTCGGGTCAAGATTATGACTGAGGTGGTGTTAATCAAACTTTATGTGAGATTTTACTGTATATAAGATAGTCACTCCAGTTAGATAGAAATATAACCTTGTCTTCATATTCCTTAAGACCACTTGGTGCAGGACCTCCTCCAGTCATCTTGGACAGTTCACGCCTCTGTCTTTCTTTTTTCTTGATTATTGATTTCAAGTTTGCCCATTTTTTTTTAACCTCATCCACGGTTCGAAAAATGCAACCTTGTGCATTTACACTATATATACAGAGAAGGAGAAATGAATCATTAAATATTTATTAATCATATAAATTGTCCTACTTTATTACAAATACACCTGTACACACACAAACACACTTACAATTATGTATACATGTGATTTTGAAGATAATATAAAAATAACATTCATGCATTGATATATTTCTATCAAATTATAGAAAAAATATGCTCACTAAAAACCTCTATACTTAAATGAAAATAGCCGTTAAGACTAAACGTATAATTGTTTCAAGTTAAAGTAAATGCGCTGACTTACTGATTTGTGTCCGAGTGTGTGTGTCAGGAGGAAATGCAAAATATATTATTAAAACACAGAGCTATGTTACAATACAATACAAACTATTTCAAAGGGCACTTTAAATTATATTGATCATTTTTTTCCACTTGTATATTTAAGGAGATCTGAATTTTATATTCAAATATACATATACTTAGTTATAGTATTAATGAAACTAGACTATACGTGTCTTAAAGCATGATACATACTGCGCATCATATTCCTCTCGTGAAATGGTAGATCTACTTGCATTGTACATTACATACTCTATCCAATGTATATATTCCTTTCATTATATAAAACATTAAGTGATCAGTATTGATATGACAAACATTGATCACACTTTGTCATTGATAAGCAAAAAAAAATTTAAATGTATGTATAGACTCGTTGATATATACCAATCAGTTATCTTCTTCCACAAACATAACTTTTGATGTGAGGTCAATGTTGCGGAAAACTTCCCTTCAATAGTAGCAATATTATCTGTTACTTCTTCTACCAACACACTGGTTTCCCCCTCCTCCCATTTTCCTTTCCTTTTTTTATCGTTTGACATTGTTGACATCGTCTGCTTTTATGCTTTCTATCTGGTCCGCGCGACCGGATGTTTACCGTTGTTGTGCGGTTAATTGTATCTCCGGAAATGAAGAGTATTTACGAAGTTCGTAGACGCGACGTTCGTACGAAAATGCGTACGAAGGTGTTAGTGAAACGCACGTAAGATTTTCGTAAGAACTTCGTACGAAGACTTTCGTAGGACTACGAAGATCGTCTACGTACGAAGTTTAATGAAACGGCCCCCTGCTGGTTTTTTGGCAGAGAGCGTGTAAAATGTTTTAAAGCGTTTTCTTAAGAAAGTTCAAACCCATCTGCAAAAAACTATCTAACATATGATATTAGGTAGAATACAATTGGTAAGGTATGGTTTGAAACGTCTTTTATATAGGGAAGATCAGAACTTTATATTATATTCATATTGTGCGGTATAGTTAAAAAAAATGTAATCATAGGACGATGTCACGGTCCCCTGTTTTAATCCTTAACCAAAATATCAACATTGTTACGTAAAAACTATCAACATAACTTGTATAGATTTCAGGTATATATGGATTATATCCCGATGGACAGCATTGAATCAGCATCAACTGTCAAATTCTATTTGTCTGAAGATTGTAACGTCCTTCCGACTCCACCCACTTTTGAACAGCACCCTCATGTAAGTTTTACACCGACGAAACACCAACACGTGTCGTTTATTTAAGTATACACGTACCCTGTCCAATCAACTAAATATCAAACAGAGTTTTCAGAAGTACAGTACAACTTCAATAATAAAACCATTGAAAACTGGTCTAATTATTGAGGTGTTCTTAAGATTGAGGTTGAACAAACAGCAAAACTGCGAAAATGGACTTGAAAATTGTGTTCTTAATAGTGAGGTGGTCTTTAAGTGAGGTTGCACTGTACATTTTATTAATTATCGTTTAAATACATGAATGTATTTGATTGCCCGTGTCCGTATAATGTGACAACTTACCACCGTTAGTGTAATATCATCCAACTAATATACATGAAAACTTTACACTTTATTTGTTTAAATCTATTTTTGTTGTGCCTCCTCAAATGCCTGATGATTTATGGACTGTTGTTTTCTCGGAGGTCTGTGTTGGGAGGCATTGTCTTATATAAGTGGCGTTCACTGTAGCAACTTACTCTCTCTTTTGTTATCATACATGTTTTTGTAAGTGTTACTCATGGTTTTCGCGATTTCATTGCGAATAACGGTTAAGCAATCATTTTCAAAATCGCCGTTGTATTATTGTGTCCAAGCAGGAAAACGTTTGCATGTACACCATCAACAGAATGTAACACTTGCATGCTTTACAGCGACAAGTAATCATTTGCTGCTGAGCTGAGCACAGATAAACAATTGCATAAATGTAATGATGCCACATCTTGTTGAAGATCAGAGAAACCAGGCTATTGATATGCTGCGGGTGCGGCCAATGTTAAAAAACATCGCGCGTCATTTGGCTGCTCAAGAATGACTACTCATAATCTTGCGAAGCGGTACAAAACTGCTCTGACAGAGAGTGTACAAGACCAGCTCGCGTACGTGCGACTACGTTACGTACTGATCGCGTTATCACGTTGACTCACCCACGTAATCTTTTTTACCAGCAACCATTATTACTCGGCGTTACGGGGTTCATGCACAGACGATCATAATACGTTTGAGACAGAACCGCGTTCATATTCTTTCTCGTCGTCCATATACTAGAAATACTGTTATATGCATGACGTCATTTCCATTTCACGTGCAACCAGTAGCGTATCTCAGTATTTCCACAGCATGATTGGGGTCCAGAATAAGGGCCTGTATTCAATTTAGTGATAGTTTCGATTTCCTTCCATATTACAGCACATTGTACTTCACAGTGTATGACCATAGGTATCAACGGGCAAGCAAATGTGATTCTAATGAACAGACGAAAATATATTTTGATATCATTGTTTTGCGATAAATGGAACACCCACGTACGTTCATTGTACTATAAACACACATTTGATTGCGTAAAAGAAGTTAGGTTTATTCAAGCCATGAACACAGGGGATAAACCCGTGATGTTTGGTTCGTGTTATACCCACAACACATTAATTACCATACCTTATCCAGGCTTCAATAACACAACATACAACTCTAGCTTTAACATTGTATAGTACATGGATAACTTTGGTAACGTTCATGCTTGTGTATGGCTTTGCAGGATGACACCAGGAGCAATAGTTCTTCCGGGAGTGGCTATAACTCATTCTCAACAATGTCAGAAGTATCCAGTGATAATATAATTAGATCATCGAATCAGGTAAACTATTATCTTCATTAACTTTATTTCATTGTAAGAAATATATCGACTGTAATTACATGCTTCTACTCGCGTATTTTAATGTACTCCCTCCCTCCCTGCCTATCCGACCTCCCTTCCCCTCTTCCTTACTTGCCACTCACAACTTGCTCCTTTCTGGCAGCCTCCATCGCTTTCTCCCTTAGACACTCTCGTTCGTTACAACGTTACATCCTTCCATCTCATGGCGCTCATTACCTCCCTTCATCGCTTCTCCTCTCACCACCTCGTTCTCTCGTTCCGTCCCATCTTGATGCTCCTTTCCTCCCTTCAAATCATTTCATCCGTACTTCCACCTTTCCATCCAAATCTCCCTCCTACTCACCTCACCAATTCCCTCCTCACTCATTCACTCGTCTCCCTCGTTCCCTCTATCCCCATACTTGCTCATTCCCTCACTCTCTTATCATTTCACCTAACCTCCCTCCTTCTATCTCTCTCATATCCTCCTATACCCCTCATTCCTCCCACACTCCTTCACTCCCTCCCTCACTTTTACCCTCCCTCACTTCTACTCGCACTCGCTCATTTCCTCCCTCTCTCCTTCTCTCACTCCTTCACTCCCTCCCTCACTTTTACCCTCCCTCACTTCTACTCGCACTCGCTCATTTCCTCCCTCTCTCCTTCTCTCACTCCTTCACCCAATTCCTAAGTCAATTCCTCCCCCACACTACACACACACTTACTCGTTTACTTACCAACTCATTCACCGTGCTTGTACACATGATGACTGAAAACAGGAACTGAACATTGCAGGTGTATGAGAGCCCACACTGTGCCGGATGTTGTAAAGTTCTATATGACAGATGGCTGCTGAAAGTCGGAGAACAAATCTTCCATATGTCTTGTCTCAGGTGCTGCACATGTTTACGGACGTTAGATACACACACTTCCTGCTATGTTAAAAATGATGAAGTCTTTTGTACATATCATTACCACAGGTAAGTAAATTATGTTATTGTAATAATAATAAGGCATCTGTATTATAGTTGATTCGATATCAATATATTTTTTGAGAGAAGATATTATTACAACACGTGAGAGCATTATTATACTGTAATATAAATCGTATTTGCACGTGAGTTGAAAGATACATGTACATGTACTTGTATTCTGTAGATTTGATGGTTTGTATGCGTTCTAAATATAATCAATACATTAATCTTATTTTTTAAATAAATTTACAGCCGATTTGGACCTAAATGCATGGTTTGCAATGAAATGTTATCACCCACAGATTGGGTACGACGGGAAAGTGGATTCATTTATCACGTGGATTGTTTCAGCTGTCGTTCATGTAAGCGAAGGTTGAGTACTGGAGATACCTATATCATAAGAAACAGTGGTATACCTTTTTGTCCGGATCATTATGAAACATCATCAGTTACAGACGATGATAACATATCAGGTAATACAAACTTGATTCATATATGTATACATGTAATTAGTGTATTGACCTTAACCATTGTATTTTGCCTCGTGTATTTACCTCAAACATTGTACGGTACCTCGTGTATTTACCTCAAACATTGTACGGTACCTCGTGTATTTACCTCAAACATTGTACGGTACCTCGTGTATTTACCTCAAATATTTATGATACCTCGTGTATTTACTTCAAATATTTATGGTACCTCGTGTATTTACTTCAAATATTTATGATACCTCGTGTATTTACATTAAACATTGTAAGGTACCTCGTGTATTTACCTCAAACATTGGATGATACCTCGTGTAGTTACCGCAATCATTTTAAGGTACCTCGTGTATTTACCTCAAACATTGTATGATACCTCGTGTATTTACCTCAAACATTGTAATGTACCTCATGTATTTACTTCAAACATTGTACGGTACCACGTGTATTTACCTCAACCATTGTACGGTACCACGTGTAGTTACCTCAAACAGTGTACGGTACCTCGTGTATTTACCTCAAACATTGTACGGTACCTCGTGTATTTACCTCAAACAGTGTACGGTACCTCGTGTAGTTACCTCAAACAGTGTACGGTACCTCGTGTATTTACCTCAAACAGTGTACGGTACCACTGTGACGTGTATCTACCTCAACCATTGTACGGTACCTCGTGTAGTTACCTCAAACAGTGTACGGTACCTCGTGTATTTACCTCAAACAGTGTACGGTACCACTGTGACGTGTATCTACCTCAACCATTGTACGGTACCACGTGTATTTACATCGACCAGTGTATGTTACCTCGTGTATTTACCTCGACCATTGTATGGTACCTCGTGTATTTATTTTATCCATTGTACGGTACCTCGTGTATTTACCTCAATTAATGTATGGTATACGTATGTTTACCTCAAACATTGTACGGCACTACGTGCGTTTACCTCAACCAGTGTGCGGAACCTCGTGTATTTACTTCAAACATTGTACGGCACTACGTGCGTTTACGTCAACCAGTGTGCGGAACCTCGTGTATTTACTTCAAACATTGTACGGCACTACGTGCGTTTACCTCAACCAGTGTGCGGAACCTCGTGTATTTACTTCAAACATTGTACGGCACTACGTGCGTTTACCTCAACCAGTGTGCGGAACCTTGTGTATTTACTTCAAACATTGTACGGCACTACGTGCGTTTACGTCAACCAGTGTGCGGAACCTCGTGTATTTACTTCAAACATTGTACGGCACTACGTGCGTTTACCTCAACCAGTGTGCGGAACCTCGTTTATTTACCTCAACCATTGTACGGTATCACGTGCGTTTACGTCAACCATTGTGCAGAACCGCGTGAATTTACCCAAGTCTTTGTACAGTAACACTTGCATAAACCTCAACCATTGCATGTACCTCAATTGCAGGATACATTTTGCGTTTTCTAAATCCCGAATCATTGTACTGTGTACATGGTATTCATTTGTTTCTTACATGTTAACCATTTTATCACATAGTTGTTATGTAACATATGTTAAGCCACCGGGTGTCTTTCTTCACTAGTATACGAATGTACTTCAGTTGCAAAGCCTAGTCCCGACCATTAAGGCGTAATGTCAGTTCGGACTGCATTGTCACCTATTATTTTTGTATCTCAGTTTCGTCAGTGGATTCAGAGGTTTACGGTTCAGAATCTTCAGAAGAGAAGTCACAATCTGGTAAACGTTGCAAAAGAACCACATTTACACAACAACAAATCATGATATTGCAGAATGCATTTACAAGAAATCCCAGTCCTGGTGCCGAGGAACTAGAACATATTGCTGAAGCCGTCAATCATACGAAACGAGCCGTTGTGGTAACTTAGACGCTATCGTAGATTATTGTAATACACATTTGAGACAATAATGAGTTTATGTGCACACCCTGTCAAATGCTAGTTGCAATGCATATTTACTGTCACAGCATAAAGTATGTCCATCCTTGCTGGTAAAATGAATGCCCTTGCGATTACTTGCTTTATTTTCTGAACCTCAACATGTTTTGCCGGGGACAATTAGGTGTCCCTGTTAGCCTTAGTGCACCTACATCTGATGAATAACTCGAATACACTAAATATTCATCTAAATTCACATCAATGTCAAGGAACACGCATTCATTTCTAAACTCTAGGTTACTGTTAACCCAATACGGACATTACCCCACACTGTGTTTACGTTGTTTTTATTTTACTTACAGATTTGGTTTCAGAACTGCCGAGCCAGACACAAGAAACGATTGTTAAGTGAAGGTATAGCGTCGAGCAGCAGGTCGAAAATGACAGGTTCGTTATTTAAAATCATGCTTCACATTTCGGCAAAATAATAATAAAGAGAGATTATGTTCGTTCACACATTCAGTCAAATTGAACACAATTGTAATTTTTAACACTCTTATACTGCTTACATACGTATATGTGTGATGTCAGTTGCTATCATGGATGTCTGTTTTTGAATAACAATAACGTATGTTTTTACAACCGACGATATGAATGGAGCATTACAATCGTGTTCAGGGGCGTAGCTTAGCCGAAATTGATTAGTCGTAGTGGGGTCCGGGGACATGGTTCCCCGGAAAAGATTTTGTAGCTAGATCACCAGAGATGCGTTTTGGTGTACATTGACCTACAAGGCCTATATGAATCTACGCCCCTTTAATGTTGGCTAGAACTACATTCCGAATTAAAATAAAATTCGTGCCAAAAGCCCTCTTTTAATAGTTTCAGAATACTGGTGTCTTGAATAAATCTTCGTGTATAACTTGAATAATTGTTTACCCATCATTCAGTAATTGATTTGATCAATATTTATAGCAACATTGAAATACTTTCTTTCTATTTGTAGAGAATTGTCATTGGATCGCAAACCCGTGTAGTCCAGATACGATACCATTTATGGAGTGATCACACAGTGACCTGTGTTGCCACGTTCCAGGAAATAACGACACAGTATACAATGTAGATTGAAACAAATTGTCGATGTAACTTTGCGCTCAGACCTTCAAAAGATTTCTCTGTAATTACAATGTATTCTCTGTGAACTAATAAACGATTCGAACCAACTTTCTGACATGTAATGTTGCTTACGTCTAAGTACAATTAATACAAACAGTATACAGTAAAACCTCACCTAAAGGCCACCTCAAAATTAAGAACACAATTTTCTCAAGTCCATTTTCACTGTTTTGCTGTTTATTCAACCTCTAATTATCAGTAAAACAAAGACAAACAAACATTCTTGTATATGACTTTCAAAATTAGAATATGACACTCGTATACGAAAACCTGGGGGTCACAACGATACTCAATTTTAAAAGTCGAGGGAAAACATTGTACAACTAAAAACAGCATTGTTATTTCATGTGCAATACATGTACATACATTAACTGAGTTTGAAAAGTTCAAAATAATTATGGTATATAGGTCCGTGGCCGTACATATTTTTTAAAGATATTTCTTGTTTTTAATATGATGGCGTAGCTAGGCTTCCTGATATAGAAACCAGTCTTCCCAACCAGGAAACAAAACAAAATGGTCATTCTGAATTCGAGTTCAGCAAGTTTTTAAGTTCACTCTCCATTAACATTAATTAGACAAATTTAGTGAAACAAAAGACATGAAACATGATCCAGAGGTCGTGGGCTCATATGTCGCTGCGTTTTGGCGAGACTCTACGGCGGTCTTCATAGCCCCCGAATTATACATCATAAGTATTGCATAGCATCAAAGGAAGTAGTCCTCGAGAATGATGATTATACATGGTATGAACTTGCTTCACACTCGATGAAAAATTTGCAAAATTTAACTCACAATTTATGGAATAGAAATGCTTGACGGATGATAAATACCTACCCGGGTGAATATGTGGAATAAATTACTACATGGTGTCACGGACCTATATAAGTCCGTGATGGTGTGACGTGTTCACGCGCTAAACTGTTATAGATATGTCTGTCCATGATTTGTGGAATATAAATCGGATACATAAAGAAAATAATTAAGCGTGCAAAAGAAACGAGAATATTAAGTTTAAATCCGGAGTATGCAGATACATGCGGAAATCATGATTATGCAATGGAAATCCTTGGAAACGCAACGTATAAGGAATTCTGATACGGAATACAAATATGTCATCGTAATGTCACTACATAGTACTACTTATAGGATGACATTTTACACCGCATTATATTGTTCAACCTATTTTGTTCCGGGTACGTTCGAGTACATTTATTAACATATGTGTCAAGTGAATTGTTGATGTCATAGTGAGTGTGGATAGATAAAAGTACCCTCCTTGCGATCACGTATCCTACTTAAGCTTCAATAGAGGGTCACAATCATCTACGTACAATCCGTTCAACCCGGAACACAATATATACCGTCACTAGTTCAACATTCACTGTCAGTATTACGTAACCAACAAAATACAAACACACTTTAGTTACGTAAAAATGTTACGGACATAATGTTTTGTCGCATTCTTATATTGCCAAGCGAAGTTGTCACGTATCTCGGCACATGCAGTGTTCATAATAAAATACATTACTGCACGTATACCGTCATGCTAATCTTGTGGACTACTTCTTCAAAAAAAATACGTGACAACTACGAACGAGATTTGTACTAAGGTAAGCTAGTTGTGACAGAGATTGCAGAAGTATTGTGTTATCATAGTTTAATGAGACAGCCAACATGGCCAAGTCCCATTCACACTGTAATTGTGTTTAGTTTCGATAAATGCTTACATGCTGGTACACATTTCACGTGAGAAAACAATCCTTATACCGTAAACAATTGTTTGTCATGTGTGATATAAATCATTCATTCCAGACATCGTTACTAAAATTTGTTTCTATATTTCACGACTTATTTCGTCATTGGGAAGTTGGCAGTGACACTAGTAACACCACTCATGTTGTATTGATCAGCATTCACTAAGTACTAGGCATACTAGGAAAACACCAGTTGCCGATATAGGACCGATAACAGTTCCAACCGACAACGGCCCGATCAAAAGCCGATGGGCAAACCGATATGGAAAGTATATCGGTCCGATATCGGGCCAATATAGGCTGGCTGGCTGGGAGCTGTATCTGTATCAATAGGCCTACTGATTTTCAATTGATTCCTGTTAAATATAATTGGTAATGACTCCCTATCGAAGCAAAGTCATGCGAGGGGTGGTAATAAATATAATGCTTGTGTATACTATAATTTCGAGATTTTTTTGATAATTTGTCATGAATAGAATGTTCAGTGTCTTCAAGACTGTTTCTTTATCATTTATATCTGAAATAAACCATTTAGAAGTGTGTACAACTGTCTATAGATCTTCTAGTGTCGGCAGTAGCCGTATCACTACTTCGTCTTGTATCACTAACATCAGTAGTGCTCAACTACTCATACTGCTACATCCACTAACTTCCTTGTACGGATCGTGCGGAAAAGTACGGAATTTATCACTTTCCCGAAACCGAAAGCAGTTGTTATGTTGACTTAGACAGTTGTTGATGTTAGGGTCCGAAGGACGTCGGATTGTATAAAAGGGCAGGTCAAAATATTTCGTTTGAAAAGGACAGGGCGCTTGAATATCCCCCATAACATGCACACATACAGTGACTATGCCAAGGGTAAGGTCGGCCGCACGCAACAATGTATTTTGTCCTAGATTTTAGCCAAACCCTCGCGATGAACGCGTGATTGTGTTCGCGGGTCACGATATAAACGTTCAGTTGTTCTGTTGTTGTAAGCTGCAAGTATTAAATTCTTATTGTGCCTTAAATATGTGATATAAACGTAAGGTATGGATATTGGTAAGTTTTTATTTTCTTTGGCTTACTAAACTTTGTTTACATTGTTGTATTAATTAGCACTTATTATTTTTCAATTAATAATTATTATTAGAGGCAGGGTCTAACTTTGAGTGATTGAACTTATGTCAGACTAGTCCAAACAATTAGACAACCATGCTAGATCCTTCATGTTTACCTTCATTTTTCAATATTTGTTTTTTTTATTTTTCTTATTTTACCTTCATTGTCCGCATTTGACAGAACACATAAACTATCATAACAAATGAAGGTAAAACGTGAAGAATACAAATGCTTGGAGTTATATGTGTAGGACTAATGTCAGACCGGTCTTTGGTCCAAATTGAAATGGTTTATATAACTGTAGGTCTTATATAATATGTAAATTGCTTCAACTGTAGAAAGTGTAATATTTAGAATTGGTACAGGCATTGATATTACGTTGTAAATAAATGCGCAGTAGTATTCTATTCAC
Source organism: Mactromeris polynyma (assembly GCA_032209605.1). Lineage (NCBI taxonomy): Eukaryota > Metazoa > Mollusca > Bivalvia > Venerida > Mactridae > Mactromeris > Mactromeris polynyma. The sequence continues at coordinate 19,837,387 of JASFXZ010000011.1, forward strand.
TGAAGTTTACTTCAAAAGCTTGCAACGTGCTGATGTAATGTAAACTTATGTTGGTGTTTAATGTTTACATTCTGAATGTTGACTCACTGTATGCAGGGACGCTAGATAAAGAATGAGAACTTATACTGGGCAAATGGTGGAAACTTTTGAAGTGTTACGCAGGGGCGTACCTGTATGCCATATAGGTGTTCGCCTTCACTTTTTAAAAAAAATTACATAAATAATATTATATATAAATCTAAGATACTTAATAGTATGTTTTGATGTTATTGTAAACGTATTTACCAGAACGAAATATACACTGAAATGCATCTCTGACGATCTAAGCTACAATTTTTTTTATTGGGGACCATGCCCCTGGACCCACATACGACCTGGACTACACCTCAATTTCACCTTCGCTATGCCCCTGTTATGCAAATTAACATCTCCAGTGAACACAACGCAAACATGAAGTTAACGTGCTGCGAACAGGAGTGTTAACAGCGAGAGCTTACAGGGTTTTCACCACATACAGTGAACAATATTGTGGCAAATAGTCTAACCTGTGTGCAGCATGTTCGTGGAGGAAAGACTTGCACTGTATATTTGCCAGAGGCACTTTGCAAATTATAGTGTTCACAGTATTTTCACTGCAGACACTTAGATAATCATAGGGCTTGCAGTTCACCTAAGACACAAAGAAATATTCACGCATTTAACTACTTCCTGTTCAGGCTGTTGACCCTGATATTTGAATTTCAAACAAGCGCCTAAGTTATTCAGTGTTGTAAATTAAAGTCTGATTTCTATTGCAGGTCTGTTGTTGTTGTAAGTGTTATGATTCTTGTATCTATCTGTAAGTCCTGTGTACTACAACGACTAAACCCAAATACAGTATATTTCGCACATGCAAAACTTAGGACAATGATTCGTGCATTGACCAAGAAAAATGTTCTCCTGTGTCAAGTGCCAGCTTACTTCAGCCGTATTCACTCTTCACAAGGGAGACATTTTCATCTGTCGTCATCGGCGGTTTTGTATCAGAAGCAGAATTTAGAGATTGACTTGCCGCAGTTGAAAGTACCGGAGCCCCGGAAAGATGACTTACTTACATTCAGAGGAATGGTCACAGATTTCCCATGTCTTACAAGAAAGTAAGTATGTCTTATGTTTTGCGTATTTACCATTGCACCTCCTCAACGTTGTCTCACTTGTTGCTGGGGTGTAGCTGCAGAGTATAGCAATAATGCAAGCTATATAGAGGATGTAGAGGATAGGCTGCATGTATTTCTTATGGAACGTCTGTAGGGGGCGGAATCGGGCGTTATTTCCATTGTCAAACTAATGTTAATTTGACATGTACTTTGAGCTCTGCACTTCCATCATATTTAAACTTGCTGGTAATAAAACTTTGAAGGAATACAAATCTTCAGTCCTTCAATTTACATTTCATTCTGAAGAAAGTTTTTGTTTAATTTTTAGATATATTAGCAGCCCTTTTTTATGGCAAATTTGGGGGCGATTTTGGGCCCCATCCTCTATTTTTTTAATATATTTTCCCCTACTCAGAAAGAGAATTCCCCTTCAGTAAAATTATGTAAAAATTTAGCCTTATAAATAACCGCATTTGGGGATTCATGATGCAAATTTCCCCTATCAAAAGGACCCACCATACTTCCCCAAAAACTGAAAAAAAGGGCTGATTAGTTTTCAAGTTTTGATAGGACAGTAATCAAGCAACTGCTTATTTTGTATACTAAGGTAGCTTAACTCACCTATATTGTATTAGTTTGTGAATATGTTTCCTAAACTGCATTAAAATAAATTATTCTAGAAATATTGCTTTAAGCCTTACGTGCATGAGCGCAACAAGTAATACACGCATTGTGTTTCGTCATACATGTTTCTTTGTGGTTACAATAATATAAAATACAATTGATCTGTAAAAATATTTATTTTCTTTTTTATGAACATGCACCTCTGTATGGTGTCTTCAATATATACTTTGTTAAAAATAACTCTTATTGATTTACAAGTATAAAGTTACTACAAAACAATGTAAAGTATTTTACAAGAAGAAACACACACCAAAACTTGATTACATGTATTGTGTTATAAAGGAAATATAATTCTTCTCATAAAAAGTTTGACATAATTAACGGTTTAATGTCGAAATTAAAAGTCAGGGTCGTAAAAGGCCAAAAAAGCGTAATTATCCGGCAAGGGGTAAAGGCCAAGAAACAAGAAACGTGTATCTGTACGGCAATAGATAGTGACAAAAAAGGCGTAATTATCGGGGAATGGGTTAAGCCAAAGATCAGTGAATTTTGATTGATTTTTTTAATCGTTTATTATATTTTAAAAAACAGTTTGGGTGGAATCTGTAAATTTTATGCGTACATGTAAATTGCATTAATTCAACCCCTTAAAGACATAAATAAACCAGTGTTTGATTATTTAACTCTCTGTCCTAGAAAATACAAGACATGAGGCAGTGAGTGTGCTTGATTTTATCCTATATCTGCATTTGTTTTTGGGCATTGAGAACATTAATTAGTACAAAGAATTGTTGCAACATCTATGACAGATTGATAAATGCAATATTGTCTAGTCATGATTAAGTGATAAACTTGTTTTCATACTTATAGATAAGTTTGTTGTCATTTATATATCTGATTTATACCACACTACTGTATTCATTAATATTTATTTAATTGCCTACTTGAATATAAAACACCACTTAAATGTCAAACTGTTGTTTACGTGCAATATTCAGATGAAATCAAATCCTGATAAGAAAAACTTCCTGTCATTTAATCAAATGAAAGGATATAAGTGTTATGTTGATTTAAAAGTGTCAGGATATTGATGCTGGGTGTAAACAGCCAACAATAAACAGAAATGTTATTATTTTGAGGCCATTTTAGTTTTGACTCTTTGAAGCTTCTATTTTGGTTAATTCGGGTGAGATTTCTTGTAGAAGGACTCATCTACTTTCCATTTGGTTAAACATATTCTTTATATCCTGTAAGTAAAAAAAGAACAAGAAAAACATATTCTTTTGCCATTGGGAAAAAATACTAAAATAACTGCTTTGGAATCATATGAAAATATGAAGTCAAGTGCCCATAATAAATCTTGATTATTTGCTTATATACTTAACAAGGTTTACTCAGTGTGATAAAACCTTTGACCAAATACCTGTCGGGGATATAATGGTCCATTGATGTTAAATATAGCCTTTAGTTTAAGTTAGTCTCAAAGATTAAAATTTATCTGCCAATAAGGTCACACTTCAAGTTGATTATCTAGGTTACTATATTAGTGTCGATGATTGTCGACATCTCATCAGTCAAATATGAGGACATAATCATGCAACATATAGGAATGTCATGTTAAGATTAATAGGTCACACAATTAGATAATGCCCGTTCTAGTATGTATATCTGTGCAAATATAGATGAGCGCTGCTATGGGATTTACAAACTCTTCTGTAAGTGACGTCATTTCAAGAAAACGTCACATTTGATATCACTATTTGCAAGCAGGAAACAATATTTACTGCAATAGGTCACTTCGTTTTCATATTGCCATATGAGTCAAATAATGCTTAGTGTCAGTACATGGTAACGTCACATGTGAGGTTGGAAATCGTACAGCAGCGCTCATTTGCTCACTGATAACAAAAGAGGGTCATGATGGTCGTAAAACATGCACTTTAGTCAGCTGGCCCAGTTTTCATAGAGGATCAACTGATAGGAATCAACTTGATCATGAAAAATATATGCAATTGTCTTAAAGTGATTGAATACTCAATACTGTACATTTTCTGGAAATGACGTCACTTGAAGAAGAGGTTGGAAATCGTACAGTGGCGCTCAGGTTATTTATGCAGTTTTGTCAGACAGTTGTGATAGGATTTTTGACTCATAAATGTACATGCACTTTTTACTTAAATTTCAGTAAAGCATCTGGCCCAGAACCTCAGTATGATAAGATAATGTCTGGATATAAGACATTTACCACAGACGGACCATTTAAGTTGAAGTATAACAACGCAGTTTTGCCAAAGTTAACTGTAGCGTACGAGACTTGGGGAAAACTGAATGATGACAAAAGCAATGCTGTGATAATCCATGCTGGTCTGTCTGCGAGTAGTCATGCAAAAAGCCATGATGTAAGTACACTCATATAACATATATGTGTAACAACGTGTAAGTATGTATAGTAAAACCTCAACTATAAGACCACCCTTGGAACCCTTGAAAACTGGTATTTATATTGTCACGGTCTTAATATTGAATTTAGAGCAAAACAGTGAAAAGGGACTTGAAAATTGTATTCTTAATTTTGAGATGGTACATGTATTATTATTGAGGTGGTCTTTAAGTGAGGTTTTACTGTATCTCACAAAATATGTGCGTGTTGGAGTCTTACAACCTTACAACATTTTTTAGTGTGGTAACATTTTTGGTAAAATTCCTTTGTGTGAATTCTTCTTTAGGTGAATTCATATTTCTACCCAGTTATTAGACGCTTAACGAGTTTTCCAGCTATAGAGCATTATATTCACCTGGATTAAACATTATCCATGTTAAAAGGAAAAGGGGATTTGTCTTTTAACATGTAAAAATTCTTAAATCTATATTTAATTTATTTCATTTGAAAATTAAAAAAATCTAAAAAAAATAATTTTCCGACCTACCTACCCTATTTTGTTTGGGAATGAAACCAGAAACAAACATATTTTTTAAGGCCTTAGATAGATTATCTTCAGTCATTCAAATTGTTAAATAGAACATATACTTCACCCAGGGTTTGTTAGCCTTCAGATTGGCAGTATAATGGCATGCTCCAGAAATATGTGGATATACATACTGGTATTAGTTTTAGTTTCGGTCCAATGGTAGATGTATAGTAAAACCTCACTTAAAGACCACCTCACTAATAAGACCACCTCAAAACTAAGAATACAGTTGTCAAGACCATTTTCACTATATTGGTCTTTATTGCACCTCTGTATTAAGAACAGTTCTCAAGGGTCCCAATGGTGGTCTTATTATTGAGGGTTTACTGTTGTTTATATCTAACTGGACATATATTGTAAAGTTGGCTTTGTATCCTGCAGTAAATGTATGATAAAATATGGTGTAAGTGTCACATATAAGTTCGTACATACTGAAAAGTTTAACTATCTGTATAAATGACATCAATTCAGGTTATGTCATACTCTAGTAACCTAATGACATTTACTCTCGTAAAAATTTCCATATCATACAGTGTGACTTGTGATTAATCATCAGATACATACCTTTATATCAGCAGCTGTTTGCCTTGTTATGTTACAATGTCATGTTGTATAGCTTACCTGAATATGTTAGTTGTTAGGATATCGAAGGATTGGTGCTAAACCCTTGTAACCGATTCTTTACCAACTTCAGTTTTGCATTATGATTTCACTGTCAGACTGCCCAGCTTATGTACCAATTCTCCATTGAAATAAAATTATCAGGATATAAACTGGACAATGATTACTGCTTTCCATGTCTTAACCCCATTTCCCTACTGATACTATAGTATTCTTCAGTATTTTCAGTGTATTTTTCAAATGTTGTTTTCAATTGAAGAGCTAATTAAAAATTGGAAAAAATGAAACTGAAAGTTTATTTAAATATAGAAATACTTTGATTAATTTACAGTGGTGACTCAATGTGCCCTCCCCTATTTGGTTATCAAGTATGTTTGGAGACTAATTATACTGCTCTATTTTAATTTTAAATACATGTATGTTATAAGCTCAGAGCCTTATGTGGGGTTGCTCAAATTCTTTATAATGTGTTTTTACTAACATATGATGTTACGAGCCGCGTCCTTGGTCTAGTGGTTAGTCCGCTGGACTTGAAATCCGGCGATCCAGGTTCGATTCCCGGTCGCGGCAGGTCATACCCTTCCATGAAAATTTGACAAAAAATGTCCATTTTCCTCCTCATGTGGAGAAGTTGCCGGCTCCTTGTGGAAGGGTAAGTTAGTACTGGTTAGAATTCAGTCCAGGAAAAACTGGTTAGGTGAACCGGCCGCCGTATATAACTGAAATATCGTTGAGAAACGGCTTTAAACCCGATGAAACAAACAAACATGATGTTACGTCTCTTTTAGGAGAACACAAATCCTGGATGGTGGGAGAAGTTTGTCGGTCCTGGGAGAGCAGTGGACACCGATGAATTCTTCGTTATCTGTACAAATTCTGTCGGAGGTTGCTACGGCTCATCGTAAGATATTTTTACTCTTTTATTGTTGTTAAATATCAAAGGTTCCTTTCCAAACTGTTCTAGTATACCGGGTATTTGCAACACACAACTACATGTATAGTAAACTTGAGTACCCAGTGATTTTTTTTTAAAAATGATTTTACTGCCTGTGCCTTTTCAATTGGGAAAATAGGCCCGATAAATCCCAAATTTGGGAAAATAAGGTAATGGTTGTTTGACTTATAAAAATAACTTTTTCACTGTGACTGAGGTGATGTAAGTGCAAAGATTCTTCTATAAAAGGTTCAATACACATAAACCTGACTTAATAAAAAGAAATTCAGTCAGAGGGGGAAAAATGAACAAAGGATTGGGAAAAAATGATGAATTTTTGATAAAGGGAAACAGCCTATATTCAGCAATAAAATCAACAAAAATAATCACTGGTGCCGTACATTTATTCTTGTACTTCCTATAACTTGGTTACCTGCGATGGTTGTCAAGTGTTTGCATAAAGTGATATAAGAAACATTTTTTTCAGGGGACCATCATCCATCAATCCCATCAGTGGTAAGGTAAAGTATGTTTTTTTATATATGGACAATTTTTACACTTGGTCTTTTATGTGTATCAGCCGAATCTTTGATTAATGGATGTCTGCCTTTGGTGTGGGCTCCTATAACATACAGTACACTTACCAGTGTAATGATAATTCCTAGAATGTTTGTTGCCAAAACAAGTTATCATTATATATACTGTTTATATGGACGCTTGCATGACAATACCCGTATTAAAGTGACGTTGGTTGTGATGTCGTGTATTTTCAAATGAAATTTTGATGCCAAAAACTAGGCACTTTTAGTTTATTTTTATTTATAGAATTAAATGAATATGATAATGTTTATAAGTGTTCATTTTTTAAAAAAAAATTCCAAAATATTTTATTAATTAATGAAGTAGATTTGAGTGAAGCATTTCTGACATGATTTTTACAGTTTACTTTCACAGTTTGTTCTATAAACTTTTTTGTATTGCTTTACAAAGAAAAGCACACTTTACAGTTAATCATTTTTCGCTAATAAATGAAACTAGAAAACATATTTGTAAGAAATTGTAAAAAAAAATGGAAATAGGTTCTTTGGTCATTAATAGTAAAGTTGACTTTCAATTGAGGACCCCAAGTTAGATGAGCCTCTGGCTTATTGGGCGTTTTTATCTTTCAATAAAGCTTTATTATTCTTATAAATAAAAATATTGTTGTGGAACAGCTCATAAACAAAGGAGTCTGTAACAATTTCTACTTTCACTTTCACTTTGTGTTTGTCTAGACTGTAATCACTATATTACATTAGTATAGACGAACACAAAGTGAAAGTGAAAGTAGAAATTGTTACAGACCCATTTGCTCATATATACTTCAAGTAAACAATCAGTAACTGCTTACTGACTTATCATGTTGTCAGAATGCTTGGCTCATGCATTGTATGATAGTTTAGAAATATGTGAGAAAGTTTGTTTTGGGGGGGGGGGTAGGGTCCCTATAAAACCCCTCCTCATCTGTATGTAAATAATTTTTACCTTCTTTGATACATGATTTGTTTAGTAGACTTTGACTACCGGTATGTTTGTCTGTGATGTGTACATTGTATGTTACTATTTGTCTGATATATCAGCCTGTCTTGTATGTAGTGTGTTCATGTATGTATTATATTACAGAGATATGGTACAACATTCCCTGTGGTCAGCATTGATGATATGGTACAGGCACAGTTTACATTGTTGGACCATCTTGGTATAGATTTCGTAAGTGTAATTACCTGCTAATTGTTTTAAAGTCTTTATAATTATATACTCAGTACATTTAAACAGGCAAAATGTAAGATTTCTCAAATTTCATGAACTTACCTAGGTATGCAAGATTGGAACTTGACATGATACTGTTTCATTAAACACAATGCTAAACTCTAAATTTTCTTTCAATCAATGTATATCAATTTTTTTTAAAACTTACTAAAATGATATTTAAAAGACAAATTTGACACAGGTACAAAATGTGCATTTTTAATTTTGCTGAGTATATAATCAAACTTTGTATAGTCTGTTTTGTTCTATAAATATCACTGGTTTCTGAAGGGGGCTTTGATGAGTACCTTGGTACCAGCAAGTTGTGTAAGTTTATAGCTATGAAATGCTTCAAAGTCATGTAAATTGTCTTTCTGTGCATTTTAGTTTACAGCATCTTCAAAGGATTCAGAACTTTAAGATACCATCAACTCATGAGTTTGACATCTACATGTCCTGTAGAATGTCTTGATAAGTAAAGCTGTTCCCTTAGATAATCAAAGTGCTGAAAGCACTAAAGTTGTTCGGTATTGAACACTGGTTTTGTATTTAACACTTGCAGATTTACAGAAAGTATGAATCATAATTGTCCTTTTATATTGAACCATTAAATATATTTAATTGTGCAGTAAACATTTCTGTGAGTATTGAGTATCTTATGCAGGTTACACTCAGGTGGTGAACTATTTTAAACCGATTCACTTACCTGTTATTCCTGCACCACTTCCAGAAAAAGTAGTTTTCGTACTAAGGCGATACGACTGTCGAAAATTGCCATAGAACTAGTTGTTCAGTAGATTCAATTGATTCTGTTTGTAACAATGCAATGATTATATTATGTTTACAGCTACATGCTAGTGTAGGGTCCTCTCTTGGTGGTATGTGCTCTTTGAAGGCCGCTGCTCTGTTTCCAGAGAGAGTGGGACGGTAAGTTTTTTGCCAGATTTTTAGCTCATCTGAGCACCCTGTGTCTGTCATGTGTCGTGCATTGTGAGTTCACATCTTTACCTGATCTGCAGGAACCCTTGTCAGAATGTTTGTCTCAATGAAATCTAGGTCAGTTTTGAAACTGGGTCATCTGGGGTCGAACACTTGTTATTGGGTCCAAATACAGAAAACCCTTGTTAACACTCTAGAGGTCTCATTTTTGACTTTGTCTATTTGAGACTTGGTGAAAAAAAAATTTCAATAAAATATAAGTAAAGGTAAAAATATGGGTCATCTGGTGACATAAACTAAGTCACCAGTTCCAATTTTAAAAACCCTTAAAAACACTCTAGAAGCCACCAAAATAGCTCGGATGTCAGGATAGAGCAATTACTGTATACCTCACGAAGAGTTTTCATACAAGTGAGCTATTTAGTTATAATATTATTTATCTTGTTTTATACAGAATGGTGTCAATATCATCATGTGCACATAGTCATCCATCATCTATAGCTATGAGGTACTTACAACGTAAATGTATCATGACAGATCCAAATTGGGACAAGGGACATTATTATGACAAGAAATATCCGAAAATGGGTATGAAACTTGCCAGGTAATTACATTTCATCTAAATCTGACCAGTATCATTGATTCAGTCATGTTTGTATTAATCTTAATATTTACTGTCATGATTTTGCTATATATTATTATTGTTAAGAATGGATAGTAAACATTCTGTTTCCCTGTGAAAAATCCAATTGAAAGTCAAATTAAATTTCAATTATGTAATCTATGATAAATTTATTTATGTTTTTCATTTATTCTTATATCATAACTGATGTTGCTGGTATGTAAGACCACCCTTGTATTATTTTCAGTAATTCACTTGTTAAATTAAAGAATTCACTTGTTAAATAAAAGTCACAATTGCCATACATGATAGCCGAGACTGTTAAGGGGGACACAGACAATTGCTAGTGACACAATGTGAAGTTACAATTTATGAGATCAATAAAATGTAACATTTAGGTCCATAAATTACTGAATTAATGACACTTGTCTTCTACAATGAGAAACAATCTTGTTAGAGGAAAACTTTTTCAATTCAATAAATTCTTTAAGCTATGACCACTCTTGCAATATCCTCTATGATATTTATGCCCCCCCCCCCCCTGGTCATTTGAAGAATGGCAAAGAGGCATAAAATGTTACGGTCTGTGTGTCTCTGTCCTTGCAAAACATTGGTTTCCGATCAATAACTTGTTAAAGGATGGATACAATTCATATTGGGCACATAAGTATGGGATAATAAAATACAGTTCGATTTGGTATCAGTTCACCTATTTTTGGCAAATTTATGGCCCCTTTTCAACCTAAAAGCCCATAGCAGGAGCATCCGTGTCATATGTACACATCTAATTGATCTTATATTGCAGAATGTATCTTTACTATTCATATTTGCTACTAAGTATAACATGAACTTTTTAATTTTTGAAGTTAAAATATCTTTATGTGGCGTAGTATGATGTTTAACGATGTCTATGTTTAAATACATACAGAGAGATTGCTACTATGACATATAGAAGTGGACCAGAATGGGACACAAGATTTGCTCGAACTCGTATTGATGAGACAGTTCCTGTAACTTTGTGTCCGACATTTGTCATAGAGAGTTATATCGAGTATCAAGGTGAAATGTTCAGTACTAAGTTTGATCCAAACTCAATACTCTACTTATCAAAGGTAAATTGTAGTTTCTACTCCAATCCTTTTGTATATACATGTACACTGAATGTTACAAGTTTTCATACCACTTTTGGAGTTATAATTAGTTTACAATTGCTTAATTGAATAATAATATGTATGTGAACTGATTACACAAGTATATGATTTACTTGTAAAGACTGCTGTGAAATCAGTGAACATGTACGGCCATACAACTGCAACAATTGTTCACATTTTGTCGTTCACATTTTGTCGTTCACATTTTGTCGTTCACATTTTGTCGTTCATAAACTATGATGGATGATTCTCAATGTTAAGTTTTCTTCAGACTGCCTCCTTTTACTTTAAACTGCTCTTCATTTTTGAAGTTAAATAACTAAGGCTGAATGCATGAAATGAAACAAAAGTTTTTGTCTAGTGTTTGGTAAATGTCTTTTGCTTGATGGACATCTAATGTTTGATGGTAGTCGGTTATTGCAAAACTGAAACACAAGAATAATTCCCAGTTTTGTGAGGTACTGGAAGACCCAAATACCCACAGTGTTTGACCATGTATTTGAGTGATTAACATCATTATTATATTCAGTAGAAACTTGCTTTTATACAAATTTACTGTGGAAAAGAATCAGTGACAGAATTTTCAGTGGGCAGTTTTTTGTCTGTCGCTAATTGACTTACACTGTTGCAATCTTCAGTTTACATGTATTGCGAAATTGATACATTATGCAAATGTTTTCTTGTTACTGTTATCAGGCAATGGATATATTTGACATGGCTGAAGGTAATGACTCACTGAAGGAAGGTTTATCTAACGTGAAATGTCCTGTGATGGTGATCGGGGTCACAACAGACATTTTATTTCCCATCATACAACAACGGGAGCTGGCCTCCGTGCTGCAACAATCAGGTATTCATTTCATTGGCTTTCGTATTCATGTGTATTTTAACATGTCGTCGCCCTATTTTCAGAACCATGTAACTCAATTTTTGATGATTTTGAGTTATTGGTATAGTTGAAACAATCTTTCCAATCACTTTCTATCTGTACTACCTATATTGTTCTTGAAAACACATAACTTAAATAAATGCAATTCCATAACCCTGTATGTAACTATTCTCTACAGGAGGGTAAAACAAAAAGACGAAAAACAAGTTACGGGGTTCTTGAAATAATGTGACGAGGTGATAGAAAAATGAGTCTATTAGCTTCTTTATTTATATACAGGGTCAAGATTAAATTTATTTTCTTTCAAACTTTGATTAAAATTCCTACACAAATCTTAGAACATAATGTGATAGATATGTATGATTTAAAGGTTCCTTTAAATTTTAAATTCAGATCTCCTAATTATTTAAAACAGGATGGAATAATAAGTTAAGGCTGATTCTTGAAATACTGCTCCTGATTTGAGATAATTTTGTCTGAAGCATAATTAAATAATTTCTCAACAAAAAGGTAAAGTTTTAAATAATTTCACGAAGTCAGTCAGAAGATATTTAGGTAGAAGTACAGAATAATACTATTAAGTATTCAATCACTTTAAGACAATGGCATATATTTTTCCGGATCAGTTGATCCTCTATGAAAACAGGGCCGGCTGACTAAGGTGCATGTTTTATGACCATCATGACGCTTTTTGTTATCAGTGAGCAAATGAGCGCTGCTGTTTGATTACCAACCTCTTCTTTAAGTAACATCATTTCCAGAAAAACGTTGCATGTGACGTCACCAGGTACTGACAGTAAGCAATATTTGCACCATATGGCAGTATGAAAACGAAGTAACCATATGGAGTAAATATTGTTTCCTGCTTGCAAAAAGTGACATAACATATTGCGTTTTCTTGAAATGACGTCACTCACAGAAGAGGTTGTACATCCTAATAGCAGTGCTCAAATATTGTTGACATGAAGTACATTTTACTGCTGGTTGCAAGCAGTGGCTTTTATATAAATACATGGATATTTTCTGCATTTCCAGGAAACACAGCTGTGACATTTTATGAACTGAATTCTTTGTATGGTCATGACACGTTTCTGCTTGATTTGAATGGAGTTGGTGCAGCAGTAAAGGTTTGTGTTTGATAGAGTATTTGTATTAATTGAAGTTGATTTACTGATGTGTTCCATTCATTTCAATGTGTTGGACCTCGTTCATTCGAATTCATCGGATCCGAAATTTTATTTCAAATACATGTACTACATGGTTTTGAATGGTCACACAAATGTCAAATAAACTGTATGTTCATATTTATTGAGTTGCTATGAAAAAATATGAGAACACAGGCTTGAGATGGTCTACTTGATTATCATTTACGTGTGGATAAACCTGAATGTATGGTCAGATTGAACCACAATACACAGGAGATGTTATAATTACTTCTCAAGGATGATTCATGACAACTCTGGTTGATTGTGGTACTCCAACAAGACACAAGATTGCCCTCAACTAAAATTTAATTTCACACTTCAATACTGGACTTCTAAACTTTAGCATTTAAAATTTGACCCACTTACCATCCAATACATAGTTCCCACATCTACAATATTTACCTCCCTTGTTCTTAACTGTCGGCCATTTTGATAGGCAAAACCGATAAACCCTTATAGGAGTAATTTCCACATATGTGATAATTGAGAAAATACCAAGAGAATTTGCATGTGACAACCAATTGTTCTTTAACATACTGAGCTAAAAACATAGAGCATTTTGAGAAATCATCATTCATAGAAAATATCTAGGTTTATGTTTTAAGTTATTATTTATTATTCATTATTCATTATTTCTTTGTATAATTATTACTTCATTGCATACATTTTATGTACAGTTTCAATCAATATGTATATGCATGTTTTATATGATTTGTATATTATATTTTCAGGGGTTTCTGGAGACACGTATCAATGGTGACACTCATTGAAATGTTACCTAGACAACTTGATGTTGTTCCATGTTGCCTTATTGTGTACTATAACAGGAATATTTTAAACAGTTTGTGTACTAGGAAATCACTATACAATCAGAGAACATATTTGGTGAATTTGTGAACATTCATTTGAGTTGGGGTGCCTTTATTTCAACGCAGCTTTGTCCTCACTAATCATGATCTATGCAGATAAATCAAACAATTTTGTACATAGTTGTGTTTATAAATGATGCATTATTTACACGTTTTTGTAGAATTCTGTATTTACACTGAAATATTACGATGTTGATGTTTGTAAAATGATATCATGTTTGTACCACAATGTATGTAATCTGCTGAGACTAGTTTATGTTTGTTTAAAATGTAAACAGTATTTTTAAGATCTGCTTGATTATAAATTTTGAATAACACAATACATGTACTTATGTTATAATGTATGATTTTGTAGTTATATATACAGTATATTGTGTTCGTAAACATAACTGCAACACAAGTTGATTGAGTGCCTTTAATGAAAATCTGCTATACTAAAACCTCTATAATAAGACCACCATTGGGACCCATGAAAACTGGTCTTCTTATTGAGGTTGTCTAAATATTGAAGTTGAATAAAGAGCAAAACAGTGAAAATGGACATTAAAATTGTGTACTTAATTTTAAGGTGGTCTTGTTATTGAGGTGGTCTTTAAGTGAGGTTTTACTGTATTTGTTTGTTGTTGGTTTATTCAGTATGTAACTGTCTGTAATTTGTACATATTATATTCACTGATATTATTAATGCATGCTGTTTTGCATAAGCTGGTGTCTGGTAATCCATGTTAACTGTCATGCATGACTTTAATAAATGATAAATACTCTCTTGTTGTTTTGTGTGTTGTGTATTTTGTTACTCGCCTAAGACAGAAGCCGTATGGTTTTGGTAAACACTTCAAGAAAACGTTTCGCTGAAAGTTTCTCCCCTTGTTTGAAACCATGATAGCACACTGTAATACATGGAGACTGAACAGAGGTAGAATCATATAAGCTGTGTTGGCTGTGATATCTTTCATAAACTAAGGAAAGTATGACTATATGTCAACAGTGTGGCTGTATGTCGGTGTGAATATGCTGCTGTATATCTGTGCTACTACACAGTGTGGCTGTATGTCAGTGTGAATATGCTGCTGTATATCTGTGCTACTACACAGGGTGGCTGTATGTCAGTGTGAATATGCTGCTGTATATCTGTGCTACTACACAGTGTGGCTGTATGTCAGTGTGAATATGCTGCTGTATATCTGTGCTACTACACAGTGTGGCTGTATGTCAGTGTGAATATGCTGCTGTGTATCTGTGCTACTACACAATGTGGCTGTATGTCAGTGTGAATATGCTGCTGTATATCTGTGCTACTACACAGTGTGGCTGTATGTCAGTGTGAATATGCTGCTGTATATCTGTGCTACTACACTCAAACACATTGTGGCTGTATGTCAGTGTGAATATGCTGCTGTATATCTGTGCTACTACACTCGAACACATTGTGGCTGTATGTCAGTGTGAATATGCTGCTGTATATCTGTGCTACTACACTCAAACACACTGTGGTTGTATGTCAGTGTGAATATGCTGCTGTATATCTGTGCTACTACACTCGAACACATTGTGGCTGTATGTCAGTGTGAATATGCTGCTGTATATCTGTGCTACTACACTCAAACACACTGTGGTTGTATGTCAGTGTGAATATGCTGCTGTATATCTGTGCTACTACACTCAAACACAGTGTGGCTGTATGTCAGTGTGAATATGCTGCTGTATATCTGTGCTACTACACTCAAACACACTGTGGTTGTATGTCAGTGTGAATATGCTGCTGTATATCTGTGCTACTACACTCGAACACATTGTGGCTGTATGTCAGTGTGAATAAGCTGCTGTATATCTGTGCTACTACACAATGTGGCTGTATGTCAGTGTGAATATGCTGCTGTATATCTGTGCTACTACACTCGAACACATTGTGGCTGTATGTCAGTGTGAATATGCTGCTGTATATCTGTGCTACTACACAGTGTGGCTGTATGTCAGTGTGAATATGCTGCTGTATATCTGTGCTACTACACAGTGTGGCTGTATGTCAGTGTGAATATGCTGCTGTATATCTGTGCTGCTACACTCAAACACATTTCTAATTGGTCATCTCACATTTCTGCATTTTATAATTTTAATAAAAATCTTTACAGGTCGACTTTTTGTACAATAATGTATGAATTTCGGATTTGAAAGGATGATGACATGGGTAAGAATGAAGTTAAACAGTATTTATTTTGATAAGTATGGTAATGTAAAAGGTGACAAATTATGAAAGCAGTCGAGTGTAGACATTGCATCAGCTTTTTCGAAGAAGGACACATACTGAGTTTTAAATTCTGAGCCATTAAATAATTTTAATATGATCATACATATCAACTTTATAAAACATGTATGAGTGTTATTTTCTGTTGTTCGTGTTCGTCGGCAACAGGAAGTTCAGTATAGACTGACAATGTAGTTATAAATACACTCGATGGTCTTCGAAGGAGAATCTGCTAAATGAATGCTCTATGTGCTAAATACTAACTGCGACTTGACGTTTGCTCTCCAGTTAGTAAATATTTGGTTGATAACATTGACAAACAAGAAATATCTCGAAAAAAGATGGTCGGCGCAATTTGACGGTTAAGATTTGTTGTTGCTGAGATGTTACGATTACTGGTCAACCAGATCCAAAATGGATGTCGGTAAATTCACCGAAATACAGTGGATTTTGGTAAGGTAATATTCCCTTTATCGAAAGGTTAACCAATCCGCTTCAAGTTTACAAACGTTGTTCGGTTGAAGAGAAATTGCCTTGGTGGTTAACGTAAGATTTGATTGGTTTACACAACACTGATATGCAAATAGCAAAGCCATGTTTGTAAGGCAGCGCCTAAAGAGTACTTTATTTGACTTTGATATATTGGACATTATGGTCATACAACACGTACATACTTTTTCAGACACACAGCATGTCTTGCACTCAGAGATCAAACTGATGTTGCCACGTCTAGGATGAACAATGTGTAACATTATTCAGACTCGGTTCTTTGAATTCCAAATTCAGGCTACTTTATAGTGTAACATTTCTGGTACATTGTTAATCAAAACTTGACTATGGTATTAAAGGTAAAATGTTTTGTTGCTATGCTTATAATGTAGACTGTGCGTGCCACAACAACTCGCAGCTATAATCCAAAGTATAGACATTTTCTTGCTGAAGCTAAATATTTTTCAAAATAATTAAAGATACTCGTGAATTTAAAGTAATCTTACAGTACACACAATTTCCTCTATTGTTAACAATGTCTGTGACTGTTCAGTAATTGATTCCATATTGCAATTTTATGTCTATTGTTTACATTCGTTGCTGATATCCTTGTTGATCTAAAGAACTGACATATTCTGGGTATCTTGTCAAGTTGATGTGGAAACCGTTTGTTCTCTTTGATAAAGTCTGCACCAGCAATCACACGTACGATACCTACAATGATACACCATCTGTGTCAGAGCATGGTTAAACAAGTGGGCGGTGTATAATAAACGCAACACAATTATTTAAACACTCGTTACATTTGGAATTACTCGAAATCCCTACTATTTGAAAGAACAAATATTGAGCTCTTATTAAAAACACATATTTCACATTCCCTCTAAAACACCCTTGATTTTTTCAAGAAGTAATTTGCAATTTCCGCTAGAATAGTACAATATGCGTAATACTATATACAACAAGGGTTTTATGAAAGATTGTTTGTGATATCCAAAGCATATGCAGACCATATCATTTTCTTCAAGTCAATTTTATACGAAATATAATAAAACTATACTGTCTGCCTTTAAAGTAAACATATCATTCATCTGTGAAATATGGCAAGTGTCCCAATGCAAGGAAGTACAAACTCCCTTTTTATTTCGGTCAATACCCACTGCTCTTGTGCCAATAGTCACTGCTCGAGTGTCAATATTCACTGCTCATGGGTCAATATTCACTGCTCATGGGTCAAAATATAATGCTCATGGGTCACAATTCACTGCTCATGGGTCAATATTCAATACTCAAGGGTCAATATTCAATACTCAAGGGTCAATATTCAATACTCAAGGGTCAATATTCAATGCTTATGGGTTAATATTCTCCACTCAAGAGTTTATATTCACTGTCGATGGGTCAATATTCACTGCTCATGGGTCAAAATGTAATGCTCTTGGTTCACTATTCACTGCTCATTGGTCAATATTCAATACTCCAGGGTCAATATTCAATGCTTATGGGTTAATATTATTTCAATTGCACTTCAATGCTAGAAGAGATTGGTTCATTCAAACTGACTGCCCTATAGCAGTATATATAAAAATCAAAGCACTGAAAGTTCTGGGCGGCGCTTCAAAGACAAGAATGTACGTTTTCCATATTATCGTATTAGAAATTACTACGCGACTATTTGGGTACACTCATACGCCAAAAATGACACAAATAATCCAGAAAAGCCGTTTATATCAAGACTCCCGCCATTCCTCAATGTATATATACCTGACAAATCAGCTAAATTAAACTCATTAAATATATAATAAAATCAGAGGACTTCACATGTACTGTTTTCTTGAGACGATTAATATGGCGGTACTTCGAGTGAACCATTCTGGTGACGTTGATAGCAATGAGACGCTAAAGCACCTCAATAACATAACATGAATCCTGGAACCCAGGTACGAGGTAGTTATTTGCTTTATTGACTCATGGTGTGAACATATCGTCAAATCAAAACAAACACAACTTGGAAAGTGTACAAAACTATCATGCATTACTGTGAATAATTCTTGAAAAAGATTTATAAGAATAAATATACCAAGTTAATGTAAATTTTCCAAATTATCTTATGTTTACATTGTCCTTTATGTACAAGAAAACACTAAACCTAAAAGTGTTGCTGTTTGAATACTTACCAGTAATAAACACGTCTTCCAGGTAGAAATAAGGTAGATATCTAGCTTCATGTATGAGTTTTGGTACAAGATTTCCTGACACAACGTAAGTTTGTCCGGATATATAGTCAGGATAATGTTCATATGGGTATTCTAATGATGTTATCTTCCATTTACCAGTCCTTGCTACACGAGATGAATTAATTTAACGCACCTATAATCACTCCTTTCTCATTTACTATTAAAGATTGCAAATACAATAATGCATTTCTAATATTTATAAACGTGTCTTCATCAGTTTTCATCAAATATTTAAATCCTTGACAAAAGTTAACTGCCCAATGCATTCCAACTATCACCTTTCTGGTCAAATTTCTGTATGTGTCTACAAAATCTGCCTTCACCACATCACCAAATAGTTCAGACTCCCTTTTAATTATTTTGTCGTCTTGTGATGAATTTGTTTCACCGAACACAAAAACTAGCTTCACTCTGGATATACGTAAGTGTTTGTCTGTTGGCCATTGTTTTGATTGGATAGGACTCGCCCACGTGTTCCTGATTGTTTGCCTCGTGTTCACATTGCGCGGTAAAGACAAACACATGATGATCAGAAATGGTGGATGATTGCCATCACAAATTTTGGATCCATTTGTGCTCAAAGGGTGATTATATGGATTTCTTATTATTCTACTTTCTTTTGCAAAATATCGTTTTACATTCATTTCCAACTCTGTTTTACTTGTCCAAGTGTCAGTGGAGTGATTTGAAATCCGAGCTATTGTTTTTACCGTTATGTTATCACTTGTTTCTTCTGTTTCTTGGTTGACTGCATTTAACACACCCCTGAGTTTTGTATCAGCTTGTTTGTACTGTCCAATTGTTGGTACTGTATGACTGTCATAAAACAACACAGTGTGTTCATAAGTGTATTCGGGATTCCGTATACTGTTAATCAACATGATGACACTTTTCATGACGATACTCGACAAGCAGCATATAACCAGCTTAAACATAAGACAAACAAATTAGACATATACACGTGGTTTTATCACAATTCCTCACAATTTGCCGGGAATTTATTAGTAACCATGGAAACCGTCAATGAGAATGATTTAATATGTTGTATTATCTTATCTCTCCATGTATGTAAATAAGTTGAAATTAACTAAAAATGCAAGAATAGATATTTGCCGATTGATATATATTTGTATACCATTTAGTTGGTAAAGATTTTAAATTGAGGTAGATCGACACGGTCTAAGGCCATACCATTATATAAATATGTTTGACATCCTCTAAGCAGTCTGATCGAGAAAAAAAAAATGTAAGTTACAAAGTTCCCGGCATTGATGCTATTTAAGGTAATAGCCTTGACATGTGTTTTGACAAGTTTAGCAATATACACATTATAGATTTTATAGATTAACATGTACATTTGTAGAATGACTTTTGATGATGTTTTACATTCCGGTAAATGCACACACAATTCTGTTAAGTATTTTTAATATCAGAAGTATTTTTGGAAAGGAGAGAAAGTATACTAGCTGAGATGCTATCGAGTTTTTTACTCAAAATTGTATCAATAAAAATATAAGAAAACTAGATTTTCTGTACGCACTCCTTGTTTCTGTTGTTGATATTTTGAAATAAAAACGTATGTTTTAAAAAAATATATATCGATGGAATGAGGAAGATTTAATTATAACCTTTAATACATGTGTTTCCTTTGCAAAATGAACGCTTGTGCAATTAGCCTGATTTACCGGACCAACATGTACATTTTGACAGTACCAAAAGTTCAAATAACTTCATTACTTTTCAACATTTTTACATAATTATAGCAGTATTAGTTGAAGGACTGTAATAACGATGAAACAGTATACATTTCATCTTGCTATATCATATAGTTAGATAACTATTGCTAAAAAGCAAATATGACTATTTCCGTCTGCCTATATCGCCTAACATAACGACATTAGCCCATTTAGCCGGGTAACCAGTGTTCAAAAGCTGTAAAAAATTAAATCTAGTCATATACTATCAGGTATACGGTAATAAATATTCATTAATGTTTAACTCTGTCTGATTTACATTTCTGGTGTAATTTGATAGAGACTTCTTGAGGTAATACATGTATATAGCACTCCTATTATTTCCTACAAGTGTGTTCTTCTGAAAGAGGAGAGGGTTCAAAAACAATCGTGTACTGACCGGTATTCCAACCGCACGATGGTGTATAAAATTTGCAATACTTGTTCATGTATATTCAAAGAGAACTTATACGTTTTTAATCAACATTTTAGCATGTATTATGCTTTATATTACTGAAAAACATGACAAATATAGTAATATAGTTAAAACAATAAATATGCGTTATCAAAGAATATGCCTACAAAATATATTCCTCGAAGGAGAAGATGGCGGTATGTTAAAATTAAAATTTCCGGGTTTTAGATCATATGAGTAAGTGCTCATGGTGAGCTTTCGTGATCGCCATTTGTCGGTCGTCCGTCGTGTGTCTCAACATTTAGCATGTTGACACAGAATAATTTAAACAATATATACCCAGCACCATGCTGTATAAATCACAAAAATCTGCATTTACCATTCGGAAATATTTAGCATTCCCATCAGTATAGAGATAATATTACCACACGATTCAAGTTCTTGGTATTATATACAACACTTCTGCTTCTATATTTCAAATTATATCGTTCTAGACAAAAAAGTAATGTGTTTTATTATCCCACTGAAAATACTTGTCTCGTCTTTATACACCAAATACAACGTATGTGCTATCTGCAATTATTGTTTCATTATTCATAATGTAATATTTATCTGTTCTATAATCAGACGTACATAATCTGATAGAAATCAGTATAACCCTGAAGCAGTCTATTAAAATATGTTTACAATCTACATTTCAATTAACTATATGTATATAAGTG
Organism: Mactromeris polynyma; assembly: GCA_032209605.1. Taxonomy (NCBI): domain Eukaryota; kingdom Metazoa; phylum Mollusca; class Bivalvia; order Venerida; family Mactridae; genus Mactromeris; species Mactromeris polynyma. The sequence continues at coordinate 19,858,975 of JASFXZ010000011.1, forward strand.
TGTTGAATATATGTCGAAACACGTAGGAGCAATTTAACTGTAGAATATTTATTATCATGTAACATAAAGAAATAGTCGCGAATTTTAAATTTATAATAACTGAGGAGTCCTATATATGGCGTGTTTACTATAATAAGAATAATATAGTAAACCTGCCATATAGAACATTAAAATACTAAAGTAAATATGTCATATAGAACATTAAGATATTATATATAGTAAACATGCCATATAAAACATTAAAATATTATAGAAAAAACAGGTCATATAGAAAATTAAAATACTTCAGTAAATATGTCATATAGAACATTAAAATACTATTGTAAAAAGGCCCTATAGAACATTAAATATTATAGTAAATATGCCCTATAGAACATAAAAATATTAAAGTAAATAGGCCATATTGAACATGAAAATATTAAAGTAAATAGGCCATATAGAACATGAAAATATTAAAGTAAATAGGCCATATAGAACATTTAAATATTGTAGTAAATAGGCCATATAGAACATTAAAATATTATAGTAAATAGGCCATATAGAACATTAACATATTGTAGTACATAGGCCATATAGAACATTAAAATATTGTAGTAAATAGGCCATATAGAACATTAAAATATTGTAGTAAATAGGCCATATAGAACATTAAAATATTACAGTAAATAGGCCATATAGAACATTAAAATATTGTAGTAAATAGGCCATATAGAAAATTAAAATATTATAGTAAATAGGCCTCAAGAACATTAAAATATTGTAGTAAATAGGCCATATAGAACAATAAAATAGTGTAGTAAATAGGCTATATAGAACATTAAAATATTGTAGTAAATAGGCCATATAGAACATTAAAATATTGTAGTAAATAGGCCATATAGAACATTAAAATATTGTAGTAAATAGGCTATATAGAACATTAAAATATTATATTAAATAGGCCATATAGAACATTAAAATATTGTAGTAAATAGGCCATATAGAAAATTAAAATATTATAGTAAATAGGCCTCAAGAACATTAAAATATTGTAGTAAATAGGCCATATAGAACATTAAAATATTGTAGTAAATAGGCCATATAGAACATTAAAATATTGTAGTAAATAGGCTATATAGAACATTAAAATATTATATTAAATAGGCCATATAGAACATTTAAATATTGTAGTAAATAGGCCATATAGAACATTAAAATATTGTAGTAAATAGGCTATATAAAACATTAAAATATTATATTAAATAGGCCATATAGAACATTAAAATATTGTAGTAAATAGGCCATATAGAACATTAAAATATTATATTAAATAGGCCATATAGAACATTTAAATATTGTAGTAAATAGGCCATATAGAACATTAAAATATTATATTAAATAGGCCATATAGAACATTAAAATATTGTAGTAAATAGGCCATATAGAAAATTAAAATATTATAGTAAATAGGCCTCAAGAACATTAAAATATTGTAGTAAATAGGCCATATAGAACATTAAAATAGTGTAGTAAATAGGCTATATAGAACATTAAAATATTGTAGTAAATAGGCCATATAGAACATTAATATATTGTAGTAAATAGGCCATATAGAACATTAAAATATTGTAGTAAATAGGCTATATAGAACATTAAAATATTGTAGTAAATAGGCTATATAGAACATTAAAATATTGTAGTAAATAGGCTATATAGAACATTAATATATTGTAGTAAATAGGCCATATAGAACATTAAAATATTGTAGTAAATAGGCTATATAGAACATTAAAATATTGTAGTAAATAGGCCATATAGAACATTAAAATATTGTAGTAAATAGGCCATATAGAACATTAAAATATTGTAGTAAATAGGCCATATAGAACATTAAAATGTTACAGTAAATATGAGAACATTTAAATAGTTTTTCCAAGTACCTGTGGTCCTACATCAGCTCCAGTGAGAGAATAAAATTGGATCAAAGATGTTAGTATGTTGACTGGTGAACAATTTAAATTTGGTTCTTATAAGGGATACGAGATAAATTAAGTTAAACTCCAGCTTGTAGTCTGGAGACAATATGATTGAAAAAAATAACTATGTTCATCTGTGTGGTTATTATGTTAGTTTGTCTCATAAATTGTCAGCTTAATCTCGTTCCATGAATATACAAAATGTCGGTAGTTGATTATGTTTTACTACACTCATAACTATAAGACATCTGACCAGGGTACAGCAATTCAACATCATCTAAGTGTTTTGTGTGCCTCGTATTCCTGATATTCCACAGATCTCTCGGTTATACTTCTCACAGAGACTACATACGTTCACTTCGGCAGTAAGTTCGGAACTACTTTCCCCCACGTTCCTTAAAACAAGTAGCCGAGGTACTCACATTATCGTTACCTTTGAGCTAGACACGGGGTATAATAAACACGCGTATCGCGTTCACACCGTGATATTCATTTGGTTAACGTCCATGACTATACATGTGTTAGGTTACAACTTTACAAATACGCATCAAAATGGGTTCTGTATCACTGAATTCCGAAAATGAAGTTTTAACAAAATTTTTATTCTATGCAGGGATAATTTTACTGAAAACAATAATGATGAGTATATTGACGGCACGTATTCGATTGCAACGCAAGGTAAATCATTTGGTTGTAATGTTTAATTCGGTCAATATACATGTACATGTATGATGTTATACTACACGCCTGATATTTGCGGTTTAAATTTGTAGCTCTGTTTTATACAACTCTACACTTTTTGTTGTTATGATATATTGAAAGAAAGTATCTGTAATTTTTAAAGCTAAAATCCTGTGACATTGTCTGTCTCCAGTAATACACATGAAAAGTTGGTCGGACAGTCGGTGTGCAGAGATTTTTCTTTTTCTACAGATCACTTTTTGTGACTGTCGGAAATTTTAGCGTTATATATATTGTGATCAGCGGCACAATATTAGGGTCAGTCTCGTTACTTGGAACATACATGTTCTTGGCCAAAAACAAACAGTATATCGAGGGGTTTGAGCCAGAATCTACCATCTCCAAAATAAAGTTATATGGAGATAGCTGGTTCTGGCGTCAACACCTCTATAATTTGATTGGCACTTAGACAGTATGTGAGACCATACACCGCAATGTGTCACGCAATTTAAAACAGTTTTCTATTTCTTGAACCCTGGTGATACATCAGGGTGATATATCTATGTAGAGCTGCACATGGGTGCATATACTGACATCAAAGACGATCCAAGCAAACGTGTGTACACCCTACTACCAGCATGAGGTTCACGGTGAATACTCTCATCATAAGTATTGCAAAATTAACCATATAGATCTAATATAACGCTTATACCCTGTATTCCTGTGTGATATTGGAATTTATGGTATGATGAGGTACAGGATTACATAGTTCACAGTATAATCTCAATGTACACATAAACCAAATATGGTTCTGTATTGAACGCCGGCACTGTATCTTGTAGCCATGAAAATCTGTTATTTTGTTTGTTTTTAATTCGTTATGTACTAAGAACCTCCGCTGTGTAGCACTATGTTTGCGATGATATATGGCATAATATATTACAGAACGGGCATAATCTTATGAACATAATATAATAAAGGATGCACATAACGTTATAAGTTGTCTACATGATATGAAGATGTATATACATAAAAAAATGATAAACATGTTTAAATATGAGTTCAAATGCACAACATAATAACGATATACGAAGACAGCATAACTATGTACAGAAATTGGTTCATAATGTCATAAAAACAAACATAATAATAGATTTTCATGACTACAAAAGACAGTGCCGGCGTTCCATAGTGCAGAACGATTTTCACTTCACAAAGATAACTGTGAAACGTGTTTCGTGAATATAGTATTATGTTTGATACACTGGAGATTGTCAATAGTTATTTCCCTTTATCCTCTCTAGAGTTATCTCCCTTTATCCCTTCTAGAGTTATCTCCCTTTATCCCTTCTAGAGTTATCTCCCTTTATCCCTTCTAGAGTTATATCCCTTTATCCCTTCAATATGTATATACATTTGTACACTTAACAAAACCACTTTTTTTATGTCGAATAATTTTTTTATTGATTAACATTTCTACACGAAAGTTTGTTTATTGGCTAATGTATATGTTGAATTTATCGATTTGGATAACACGGTGCGTTGTGTCAGGGTGTGCACACGCCCTAATAGACCCAATCAGATCATCTTTACCAGGGAGCTGTAGTTTAGATTTTTATCGCATCACCACATTTATTGATTTTATTTGTTCAATCCGTGGGTTTATGAGATGAAATAAAAAACAATTATGCTAGGTATCTACGCTATATTTGTTGATAATTTCAGCATGATCAGACTAATATTGACCGAAATAAGGTCATATGTATAACTTCACACTTATAAGTTTTGTTTAGTGTATAAGTGTGAACTACATGTATAAATATATTCAAACGCAAAAGAAAGTGTGCACTTTTTATATTTTGATTTTCTGAAAATCCAATGATGGAATATTATCATGTGTGGTATCATTTTATAGCTTATTGAGTTACCCTACTAACCAAAGTGTTTATTTTATTGTTTTGAATTTCGTTAAAACGTACGACGCGTCTACATGAAGTAAGGGTCAAAATCAAAAATACACAAATAGCCAGTTTTCACGTAACTTGATTATAGCGTTTCTATGGCAATTAAGTGCCCGTGAAACTGATGCGACTGAGTCACCTCAGACCAGCATCATTAAGTCGTTCTGATAGTTGTGGCATATTCTCTGTTATTAATTTTCTAAATCTACAGTGATATTCGCACTATATATGTGAACAAAGAATGTAGAGAAAACAGGTTTGGTCACTTGTACTTGTGTATACATGTTCCACGTGGAAATTCTGCAAAATCGCATTTACGTAATAATTAGCAATAGTTTGACTGATTTTTCGTTGTTGCTATAAACCGTAACGACCGATATTCGTATGTTTCAACTTTTACATCTTTATATCTTGTAGAATTAAAATAATAAAACAATAAAAAATGTTACCTTCTTTTGCGTTTGAGTATACTACTATATAGAATGGATATAGGGAAAGAACTCTAGAAGGGATTAAGAGAAAAACTCATGATAATCTCCTGTGCTTTGATACACAACGGTTATAGCTATATAAACATGTTCTGAATAAACAAAGAAATCAAACGACCGTTTTGATGGTACTTTGTTCAACATTTCATATACATTATTAATATTCCGCTTCTGCGGATTCAAGCTTCATTGTAAATATTAAATTTTCGACGATAAATTTTCGAATTTTGAATATTAATTTTAATTGATATTTAATTTTGGAGCTCCAAATGAAAAATGAGTTCAAAACATTTTCGCTAGATGACAATTTCTTGCCGAATTTGGGATGCGGAGTTCAGGGGTATTAAACACTTTAAGTCTGAAACTCATACTTTAAATGTGCAAAAAACAAATTTCAATAAAAACTAAACCAATACCTTTTGAACATTTTTTTTCTTAATAATTATTATTACTCTCTTAAAACTTTTGCAAGAATCTCAATTTTATTAAAATCTATTGTTATAACAACGTTGGAGCAAAAAAGAAACATTTTACCTTTTAAAGTCTAAGTTTGAGTTTCAGACTTATAATGTTTATGAATAAGGCCCGATTAGAATCATCGTACAGTAATCTCACTTCTGTATGTATGACAGCTTATTTTGGAAGTTTATTATTGTCTGACTTGCACATTCAGTATCACGAGATAGCGATGTGACACTATACCTGTCACGTTTTGTGTTTGTACACTGCATTTGCAAACAGTATATCAGCTGCGGTCTAGGTTACCAACCAGTACTAGCCGGTTCTTCTGAAAGCAGCTGACTACGTCCCCACATGAATTAGAGATGGGGACAAATGTATTTGGGTGTATTATTTTCCGTCACATTGTGACTGCTTGGCGCTCGAGTGCTCAGAGTGCCCACTGAGGTAACCGACTGGGCTCTGATTGTCAATATCGACATCATTTACGCATTATTAAGATTGAAGCTATTGATATTGTCGTGATTTGAATGTTATGAAGAGCTACCATGTCTTATGTTGATCCATACGTTTACATTGAGTCTAACTTTGTTTATAATTTCATTAATACATCATACAATGACACTGATGATGTTATGACTTTGTTAATCTGGTCTATTAATTTTACCATATCAGCAATTCAACGAAACAAAAGTAAATCGACCAGTCTATAATTATCATAAAAATGTTGTTTTCTTGCAATTCATTTCAGGTATTTCCAACCCCGGAAGATTATGGCAGAAATCCCCCCAATACGTTGACTGTGGACACTGACGTAGATCGTGTGAGACGGTTGGTGAACAAACTATATTTTAATTATTCCTTCCTTCTTTACCGTAATGTCAACTTGACCGTAACCTATTCTGGTTTCAGATGTTATTGAAGACATCGTGTGAAAACACATTTGACAACATGTGATTCTACAAGTGTCTACTCTTAATGACTAAAGAGAGATTACTCTTAATGCATAAAGAGAGATTACTCTTAATGAATACAGAGAGATTACTCTCAATAAATACAGAGAGTTTACTCTTAATGAATAAAGAGAGATTACTCTTAATAAATACAGAGAGATTACTCTTAATGAATACAGAGAGATTACTCTCAATGAATAAAGAGAGATTACTCTCAATGAATACAGAGAGATTACTCTCAATGTATAAAGAGAGATTACTCTTAATGCATACAGAGAGATTACTCTTAACGAATAAAGCGAGATTACTCTTAACGAATACAGCGAGATTACTCTTAACGAATACAGCGAGATTACTCTTAATGCATACAGCGAGATTACTCTTAATGAATACAACGAGATTACTCTTAATGAATACAGAGAGATTACTCCTAATGAATACAGAGAGATTACTCTTAATAAATACAGAGAGATTACTCTTAATGAATACAGCGAGATTACTCTTAATGAATACAGCGAGATTACTCTAAATGAATACAGCGAGATTACTCTTAATGAATACAGCGAGATTACTCTTAATGAATATAGCGAGATTACTCTTAATGAATACAGCGAGATTACTCTTAATGAATACAGCGAGAGTACTCTTAATGAATACAGAGAGATTGCTCTTAATGAATACAGAGAGATTACTCTTAATGAATACAGGGAGATTACTCTTAATGAATACAGAGAGATTACTCTTAATGAATACAGAGAGATTACTCTTAATGAATACAGAGAGATTACTCTTAATGAATACAGAGATATTCGTCTTTATGAATACAGAGAGATTACTCTTAATGAATACAGAGAGATTACTCTTAATGAATACAGAGAGATTACTCTTAATGAATACAGAGATATTAGTCTTTATGAATACAGAGAGATTACTTTTAATGAATACAGAGATATTACTCTTAATGAAAACAGAGATATTAGTCTTTATAAATACAGACTCGGAGATTACTCTCATGCAATGCATTGTCATTGCTTCCTTGACAATGGTAGATTCACAGGACAGTACACTGTTGCCAAAGCTTTGACACTTTATCAGTAGGTAAAATATGTACACATGGGATAACAATCGGAACCTCCTTATTTAACCGAATTTGAGCAAAAAGAGTAGAACAAGTTACACCTTCCCATCCAACGCGCGCGAGTAATGGGGATTAACGCTCTAAGACATCATCTAGAGTACTCAGTAAAAATTGTAAACAAGTCTCCCAATTCTTGTAAAATAAATAAGTTTAATCTATAACAGAGAGTGAAATTTTCTACAAAATGTTCGGGAGGGAAGGTGGCGTAAAATCGTTATACATCTTTGTCGAATGGCATGTGTGACGTCACATCCGGTGTATCTCTTGTGAAATTTCATTTTATCTTACGGCTGTCATAATTTCGAATGACATGTTTACAAACACTGTTTTTGTATATAATTATAAAATTAAAGATCGAGAATGACTAGATATATATGTCTTGTAATGTAAGTGATAGTTCAATCTACATATGGAACTAAGTATATCATGTCATGTTTCAGGATTCATCAGAATGATTTGGAGAACGTTCTACCATTTGTGTTGATTGGTATTTTATACGTACTTACTGGACCGGATGTTTGGTACGCAACATTGTACTTCCGGATATTTACTGGATCCCGTATACTGCATACACTCGTGTATCTGTGGGCAGTACCACAACCGTCACGTGCTTTGTGCTACATAACTGGTTTCATTGTTAATGTTGTCATGTTGATAACAGTGATCAAATCAGGAGCATATTAAATTGACACAGGATAGTTATGGGCATGACTGGCTGCATTTACCTAAGTTTCTGTTTGACAACGATAAAAGCAGGCCTTTGGGAAGATCTTATCTTTTTTGAGAATGGATTAATAAAGAGAAGACATTTATTAACATACACGTAGTATTTTTATTCACATCTTGAATTGTGAATACATACTTAATCGGTGCCAATGAGTAACAGCCATCACTGTGATGCAATGCTATTTGTGTGACGTCACATCATTTCACTTATGAGTAGGCATACGAGTACATAGGTGTTATTACGCGTCTTTGATGTCAAGTGTTATGTAATTTAGCATGTATTTAATCAGACATTTATGTTAACATAGTAATGTTTGATCTCATGACCTATATGTTGAGCGACCGCTTGTCTGTTAAACTACTTCCTTTCTCTTGTAATACATACAAAATACAAAACAATATTAATATTGTATATACATGTACATGCACCGGTTGTTTTGCTAAGAATTACATTATGTACCAGCGTTTAATGCGCGATATGTTACTTGTACTAGAAATAGGCATCCTTGTATCATTCGTCCAACAATTGCAAACAAAAGTTATCAACTGAAGCATATATTGTGAGTATACTTAGTATACATATTTTCCAAACAAACTCAACGTTTATTTACAACTGTTCATTTGTCATACACTGACCAATATTACGGTTCCCGACACATTCTTTTATAAGACACGCATTGTTTACGTGTCTCTTCTCTATAGTTGTCCCTGAAGTTGTTGCTGTCAGGTGAGTTTGTATTATGATAACAATATCCAAACCCGCGCCTGTCTTGTGTGTATGGCATAAAGAATACACCGTCACATGATAGAGATCGAGTTGTCACACAACGTTGTTTACATTCTCGTCGAGACATCAAGGCTATGTATGAACCACGGTCTCCTATCGGCTTCTCCATATGTATGTATTCAACGTTCAGGATGTCCTGAAATATAACATATATACATATCAATTCTGCGTGTAAGAATAAATATATAAAACAATTCTACGTTTCACCAACATTCAACATGTTTGATATTGTTCATACACGTAATAAAACATCAATGTATGTCCCAAAGTTATGTGGATTCCGACAAAATCAGTGGGACGCGTCCATTGGCCAGTCTTTCAACTGTTGAGGTGGGACTTAAACTGCGAATTAAGCTATGTCGGTTATAACTATCACGTGCAATATTTTAGGGGTCGCATCTTTAGTTTTAGGTAACAAATTCACAATCGAAGTTGAAATTTCCTGTTGTCCGAGTATGAATGTTATACACCAATTCTATGTAAGAGGAAATGCATAATATCCGTTCATAATTTGTAGATGGTAGCAACCATTTTCATTGTAAAAACATTTGTTTATTGCTTTTTATTAAGGGGGTAATTCATCGAACAGTATATGGAATTGAAAATGAAAATATGGTTATTAGGACCAAAGAAACGCCGTAACATTGTTACTTTGTTTAGTATATAATGTTTTACTACTTCAATGTGCTGTAGTTTCCTGCATTAAATGTATTCAGTGTAATAATAAACACAGTAGCGAATCGTGCTTTTACGTACCCTGTACGGGTAAATATGTTGTTTGTGCTGACAGATACACTGATGATGTACAGACCTAAAGTTAAAGTACAATTTGTCATTAACAATTCTATTGTTGAAGGTTTTAGTTTGGGATATTATCTACTCTACATTTGATTTTAGGTGACATATACTCTAATTGTGATATAATAATAATAATAAATTCTTTATTAAGATTAACAATAACTTTGTAGAGACACTCATGTATCTTTTAAACCAACGTGAAATAACGGAAAATAATATCTGTACGAAAGATCCAAAATTCCTAGATAATTGTTTGTTTCAATCAACCATTTTGTTCTGAATATTAATTGCTATTCTTCTTCATTGAGAATTTGGCAAAATATTTGACGCACAAACACGGACAATCTCGTGTCCTGACCAAACCAATAGATATCTAAATCATTTAAAACAATAACTAGTATTGTAATTCAGCTATAGTTTTGTTCTAAATTGGTTGAGAATGCCGTTATTGTGAACACTATGACTACTGGTCAATACGTACCAACACATGGTTTCATATTGTGAACACTATGACTACTGGTCAATACGTTCCAACACATGGTTTCATATTGTGAACACTATGACTACTGGCGAATACGTTCCAATACATGGTTTCATAGGCTGACCACCTCACAATTTGTTTTCAACCGGAAATGAGTAAAAACGGACTATAATATAGCCATGTGATGTTAACAAACAACTAGTGTCAAAGAAAACATATCTGGCTTGTTTTACAGGGAGGAATAATCACCGTGTTTCCTATACATGGACGGTGTGTCAGTTGTATGTTCTCCGGGTATATAAATTACACGTACGTGATTTGGACAAGTTCAATGGTTGGCTTGCATACAGCCATACATCAGGTTGGTCTCGGTATGTGAAGACATAATAATCGTCGTCGACATCTATGAAGATGGACGCATATAAATCGACAACGCGTCTTGTATCATATCTTTGTCTTTGCTGACAACAACTCTCCGTATCTACAAAATAAAACTTGTCAACCAATATTATTTCCAGACAAATTATGGAAAGATGTTTTCTAATAAACAAAATGTCAGTCACGTTTAATATCATGGTACCGATATAAGTTACGGTCTGAATTGTACTCAATATTACACAGAGCCAATTCTAGACCCAGTCGTGCTTGTTTGCTCCAAGGTGCACATTTGTTAAAATTCAATATTTATTTTCTTTTTGCACGTTAATACATTTTAACAAAGAACGTTTCCACAAATAAACTCCATAGTTTTAACCAACCTTTAAGGATTCTGCTAAAAACTCCTGAGTCAAGATTTTAAATTTAAACTCAAATAGTTATACTTGAACTTACTGGACGGACATCAATTCCTCGAAATTCGTTTTCTACTAACTTATTACGGTCAAAGACTCCATTCATTCTAAACGTTGCTGTGTGTCCCTCGTGCCCATAAATATGAACATCAATATTATCGTCGGTTCCTGCAGTCCATTTATCAGCTACCTGTATACGTACTACATACTTAAAATTGGTTTCTGAAATAAACAGATAACAAGTACATATATGTATGATGCAGTGCATAGAGGTTATTGTCGCACACATACACACGGTATATTTACTAAAAATAAATGGCAAACTATCACAACTCTTGTATAATGTTCCACAAGTTTATTGCAGATGTTAACATCAAAATATAATCAATCATTCATCTCTAGGAATTAGCGGATATAGTACTGATATGGACTGGTTTCTCTGCACGGTGACCGAAAGTTGGTTACAAGCATTAAAATTTGTCACAAGCATTAAAATAGGACACAAGCATGAATATTGGTCACAAGCGTTAAACATTCGTCACACGTAATTTACAAGTAGTTTAAAATAATGGAAAAGTCGATTTTTAACAAAATAAAAAGTGGTGAAAAACAGCAAGTATACAAGATAAAATCTGACATTAAAATCACATGTGTACATCCTAACTAGTGCTACTATAATCTGTTATCGCTACCGCATGAATTTCCAGTATTGGTATGATATTCCAAGCTTGTCACAATTATTTCAACTTGCACAATTATCCCAACCATTTAATTGTCTGTTTAGTGGTGAAATTTTAATTCCCTGCGCATCGTCTGTGATCCTTTCAGATACCCCCATGTTTATAATGCATTTCGGGTGCAGTAATAACATCGGTATTTAATATATGCCTAGCAACCGTTATTACTGCACCTGAAATGCATTATAAACATGGTGGTATCTGAAAGGATCACAATACTGGAAATTCATGCGGTAGCGATAACAGATTCTAGTAGCACAAGTTAACAAATTTGGTAAAAATAAAGTAAGCATGAAGCTGTATGATATATGTTTGGTAGGTCTAATATTCAACACATGTAAGTACGATTCGATGCTTTGTTATGAACATCTTGATTGGAAGAAATCATTAACCTAGGATAGCACAGACGAATTGCTAAACCTGCAAGAATACATATGGTAAGCTGCAACCATAATGTATTACTCTGAGGCTCTACAGTCTGTATGGTGTGGTACATATATATGTATGGTGTGGTACATATGTCTGTATAATGTAGTACATATATCTGCATGGTGTGGTACATATGTCTGTATGGTGTGGTACATATGTCTGTATAGTGTAGTACATATATCTGTATGGTGTGGTACATATGTCTGTATGGTGTGGTACATATATCTGTATGGTGTGGTACATATGTCTGTATGATGTGGTACATATATCTGTATGGTGTGGTACATATATCTGTATGGTGTGGTACATATGTCTGTAGGGTGTGGTATATATGTCTGTATGGTGTGGTACATATCTCTGTATGGTGTGGTACATATGTCTGTAGGGTGTGGTACATATGTCTGTAGGGTGTGGTACATATGTCTGTATGGTGTGGTACATATATCTGTATGGTGTAGTACATATATCTGTATAGTGTGGTACATATATCTGTATGGTGTAGTACATATGTATGTATGGTGTGGTACATATGTGTGTATGGTGTAGTATATATGTCTGTATAGTGTAGTACATATATCTGTATGGTGTAGTACATATATCTGTATGGTGTAGTACATATATCTGTATGGTGTGGTACAAATGTCTGTATGGTGTGGTACATATGTCTGTATGGTGTAGTCCATATGTCTGTATGGTGTAGTACATATGTATGTATGGTGTGGTACATATGTCTGTATGGTGTAGTCCATATGTCTGTATGGTGTAGTACATATGTATGTATGGTGTGGTACATATGTCTGTACGGTGTGGTACATATGTCTGTACGGTGTGGTACATATGTCTGTATGGTGTAGTACATATGTATGTATGGTGTAGTACATATGTCTGTATGGTGTAGTACATATGTCTGTATGGTGTGGTACATATCTCTGTATGGTGTGGTACATATGTCTGTATGGTGTGGTACATATGTGTGTATGGTGTAGTATATATGTCTGTATAGTGTAGTACATATATCTGTATGATGTAGTACATATATCTGTATGGTGTAGTACATATATCTGTATGGTGTGGTACATATGTCTGTATGGTGTGGTACATATGTCTGTATGGTGTAGTCCATATGTCTGTATGGTGTAGTACATATGTATGTATGGTGTGGTACATATGTCTGTATGGTGTAGTCCATATGTCTGTATGGTGTAGTACATATGTCTGTACGGTGTGGTACATATGTCTGTACGGTGTGGTACATATGTCTGTACGGTGTGGTACATATGTCTGTATGGTGTAGTACATATGTCTGTATGGTCTAGTTCATATGTATGGATGGTGTGGTACATATGTCTGTACGGTGTGGTACATATGTCTGTACGGTGTGGTACATATGTCTGTACGGTGTGGTACATATGTCTGTATGGTGTAGTACATATGTCTGTATGGTGTAGTACATATGTCTGTATGGTGTGGTACATAAGTCTGTATGGTGTGGTACATATGTATGTATGGTGTGGTACATATGTCTGTACGGTGTGGTACATATGTCTGTATGGTGTGGTACATATGTCTGTATGGTGTGGTACATATGTCTGTATGGTGTGGTACATATGTCTGTATGGTGTGGTACATATGTCTGTATGGTGTGGTACATATGTCTGTATGGTGTGGTACATATGTCTGTATGGTGTGGTACATATGTCTGTATGGTGTAGTACATATGTCTGTATGGTGTGGTACATATGTCTGTACGGTGTGGTACATATGTCTGTATGGTGTGGTACATATGTCTGTATGATGTAGTACATATGTCCGTATAGTGTAGTACATATGTATGTATGGTGTGGTACATATGTCTGTATGGTGTGGTACATATGTCTGTATTGTGTGGTACATATGTCTGTATGGTGTGGTACATATGTCTGTATGATGTAGTACATATGTCTGTATGGTGTAGTACATATAGCTGCATGGTGTAGTACATATATCTGCATGGTGTAGTACATATAGCTGTATGATGTAGTACTTTATCTGTATGGTGTAGTACATATACCTGTATGATGTAGTACATATAGCTGTATGGTGAAGTACAAATATATGTATGATGTAGTATTTTATCTGTATGGTGTAGTACATATAGCTGTATGATGTAGTACTTTATCTATATGGTGTAGTACATATATCTGCATGGTGTGGTACATATATCTGCATGGTGTAGTACATATATCTGCATGGTGTGGTACATATATCTGCATGGTGTAGTACATATATATGTATGGTGTAGTACATATATATGTATGGTGTAGTACATATATCTGTATGGTGTAGTACATATATCTGTATGGTGTGGTACATATATCTGTATGGTGTAGTACATATATCTGTATGGTGTAGTACATATAGCTGTATGATGTAGTACTTTATCTGTATGGTGTAGTACATATGTCTGCATGGTGTAGTACATATATATGCATGGTGTGGTACATATATCTGTATGATGTAGTACATATATCTGTATGGTGTAGTACATAAAGCTGTATGATGTAGTACTTTATATGTATGGTGTAGTACATATATATGTATGGTGTAGTACATATATATGTATGGTGTAGTACATATATATGTATGGTGTAGTACATATATCTGTATGGTGTAGTACATATATATGTATGGTGTAGTACATATATCTGTATGATGTAGTACATATATCTGTATGGTGTAGAACAACACTCTGACTTGCTCACCTGCAAATAAATCTGGTAAATACTATGGGCCTGTGTCACTGTATGCAAAATCTCGTTCAAGTAATGATTCTCACAAAGATAGCAAAAAATGTGATTTCCACCATGTTAACAGTGTCAGTATAATGAATGCATATCGGAAAAACGACCCAGACCCCGACAGCCATGTCTTAAGTGAATCACACAATTTGAAAAATCTTGGTAGAGGGTTACCTTAGGAACAGGCAAAACTTGGGTCAATAGCTATGAAGTTTCCATGATACACATGTGTCCGCCCCCCCCCCCCCGAAATACATGATTTTCGACGAATCCAAATAATTCGAACCATATTGGTAGAGGGTCACCAGTGGAACAATTGTGTCAAATTGTATCATATTGAACCAGTAGTTTTTGAAAAGATCTTTTAAGTTTCAACTATTTACATAGTGGGTTCCCCACACACAGGTGGCCATATTTTTGACGAAACCAACTAATTTGAATAAACTTGATAAAGGGTCACCTAAGGATGAGACGGACGGACGGTGAGTGATCACAATAGCTTTTGCTCAGTTGAGCTAAATATCATGCGGGTTTTTTGCCTTCTTCTGGTATAAAAGGAAATCGACGAGGTTTTTGACACGTGCGTATTTTGATGCATTTCTGACTATAGTAGATGTCGTTTGAAAGATAAATTATTCATACATAGAATGAGCTGCATTTCATAAATATAACATGATGTATGTATTGCGATTTCAACCGCGGAAAGAGATCAGGTGTGAACATTGTTAAACTCCTCTTTTTCTATTAATATAATAATAATAATTTTTATAAGAAAATATATCTGGAACGCACTATGAGAAGGAATATAGAAAGGGAGATAACTCGTGACAATCTCGTTTGGCCTATTTATTTACATTTCAGACAAAATGTGGAATTTATGAAGTTTTTGTACATATATGTGCATGATAAATAAATAAAATACAAATGTACGTCTAAAATGATATTATGTATATGTCTACCCACAGAGTTTAAGAGTTACGTGAATGAATAGCTAGAATTTAAAATAATGGTAAATTCTTACTATGACACCTAATGATGTCCGTCCATGTTCCGTTATCTTGACACGTCATGACTTTCACAGTTGACAATGTATACCCTTGAGCGCATGTCATTCGATTACGAACAATTGATTCGCCAGCAGCAAACCTTATTCGACGGTCATCAAGAGTTGCTGCATTTGATGGAAATTCACAAATCTCTGTTGAAGAGAAATAAAGATGAATATAATTTAAGTGTTAATTCTGAGTAGATCTGATACATGGTCCAATCCCAAAAACATAGAGTATTTTGAGAAATCATAATACATAGAAAATGTCTAGGTTTATTTTGTAAGTTATTATTCATTATTCGTAATTTCTATGTAAAGTTATTACTTCACTGCGTACATTTTATGTACAGTTTCAATCAAAATATGTGTATGCATGTTTTATATGATTTGTATATTATATTTTCAGGGGTTTCTGGAGACACGTATCAATGGTGACACTCATTGAAATGTTACCTAGACAACTTGATGTTGTTCCATGTTGCCTTATTGTGTACTATAACAGGAATATTTTAAACAGTTTGTGTACTAGGAAATCACTATACAATCAGAGAACATATTTGGTGAATTTGTGAACATTCATTTCAGTTAGGGTGCCTTTATTTCAATGCAGCTTTGTCCTCACCAATCATGATCTATACAGATAAATCAAACACTTTTGTACATAGTTGTGTTTATCAATGATGGATTATTTACACGTTTTTGTAGAATTCTGTATTTACACTGAAATATTACGATGTTGATGTTTGTAAAATGATATCTTGTTTGTACCACAATGTATGTAATCTGCTGAGACTAGTTTATGTTTGTTTAAAATGTAAACAGTATTTTTAAGATCTGCTTGATTATAAATTTTGAATAACACAATACATGTACTTATGTTATAATGTATGATTTTGTAGTTATATATACAGTATATTGTGTTCGTAAACATAACTGCAACACAAATTGATTGAGTGCCTTTAATGAAAATCTGCAATAGTAAAACCTCTATAATAAGACCACCATTGGGACCCATGAAAACTGGTCTTCTGATTGAGGTTGTCTTAATATTGAAGTTGAATAAAGAGCAAAACAGTTAAAATGGACATAAAAATTGTGTACTTAATTTTAAGGTGGTCTTGTAATTGAGGTGGTTTTTAAGTGAGGTTTTACTGTATTTGTTTGTTGTTGGTTTATTCAGTATGTAACTGTCTGTAATTTGTATATATTATATTCACTGATATTATTAATGCATGCTGTTTTGCATAAGCTGGTGTCTGGTAATCCATGTTAACTTGTCATGCATGACTTTAATAAATGATAAATACTCTCTTGTTGTTTTGTGTGTTGTGTATTTTGTTACTCGCCTAAGACAAAAGCCGTATGGTTTAGGTAAACACTTCAAGAAAACGCTTCGCTGAAAGTTTCTCCCCTTGTTTGAAACCATGATAGCACACTGTAATACATGGAGACTGAACAGAGGTAGAATCATATAAGCTGTGTTGGCTGTGATATCTTTCATAAACTAAGGAAAGTATGACTATATGTCAACAATGTGGCTGTATGTCAGTGTGAATATGCTGCTGTATATCTGTGCTACTACACAGTGTGGCTGTATGCCAGTGTGAATATGCTGCTGTATATCTGTGCTACTACACAGTGTGGCTGTATGTCAGTGTGAATATGCTGCTGTATATCTGTGCTACTACACAGTGTGGATGTATGTCAGTGTGAATATGCTGCTGTATATCTGTGCTACTACAGTGTGGATGTATGTCAGTGTGAATATGCTGCTGTATATCTGTGCTACTACAGTGTGACTGTATGTCAGTGTGAATATGCTGCTGTATATCTGTGCTACTACAGTGTGGCTGTATGTCAGTGTGAATATGCTGCTGTATATCTGTGCTACTACACAGTGTGGCTGTATGTCAGTGTGAATATGCTGCTGTATATCTGTGCTACTACAGTGTGGCTGTATGTCAGTGTGAATATGCTGCTGTATATCTGTGCTACTACACTCAAACACATTGTGGCTGTATGTCTGTGCTACTACACTCAAACACATTGTGGCTGTATGTCTGTGCTACTACACTCAAACACATTGTGGCTGTATATCTGTGCTACTACACTCAAACACATTGTGGCTGTATATCTGTGCTACTACACTCAAACACATTGTGGCTGTATATCTGTGCTACTACACTCAAACACATTGTGGCTGTATGTCTGTGCTACTACACTCAAACACATTGTGGCTGTATATCTGTGCTACTACACTCAAACACATTGTGGCTGTATGTCTGTGCTACTACACTCAAACACAGTGTGGATGTATGTCTGTGTGAATATGCTGCTGTATATCTGTGCTACTACACTCAAACACGGTGTGGCTGTATGTCTGTGTGAATATGCTGCTGTATATCTGTGCTACTACACTCAAACACAATGTGGCTGTATGTCTGTGTGAATATGCTGCTGTATATATCTGTGCTACTACACTCAAACACAGTGTGGCTGTATGTCTGTGTGAATATGCTGCTGTATATCTGTGCTACTACACTCAAACACGGTGTGGCTGTATGTCTGTGTGAATATGCTGCTGTATATCTGTGCTACTACACTCAAACACATTGTGGCTGTATGTCTGTGTGAATATGCTGCTGTATATCTGTGCTACTACAGTGTGGCTGTATGTCAGTGTGAATATGCTGCTGTATATCTGTGCTACTACACAGTGTGGCTGTATGTCAGTGTGAATATGCTGCTGTATATCTGTGCTACTACACTCAAACACAGTGTGGCTGTATGTCTGTGTGAATATGCTGCTGTATATCTGTGCTACTACACTCAAACACATTTCTAATTGGTCATCTCACATTTCTGCATTTTATAATTTTAATAAAAATCTTTACAGGCTGACTTTTTTCAAAGACCTTTTTGTACAATAATGTATGAATTTCGGATTTGAAAGGATGATGACATGGGTAAGAATGAAGTTAAACAGTATTTATTTTGATAAGTATGGTAATGTAAAAGGTGACAAATTATAAAAGCAGTCGAGTGTAGACATTGCATCAGTTTTTTCGAAGAATGACACATACTGAGTTTTAAATTCTGAGCCATTAAATAATTTTAATATGATCATACATATCAACTTTATAAAACACATATGAGTGTTATTTTCTGTTGTTCGAGTTCATCGGCAACAGGAAGTTCAGTATAGACTGACAATGTAGTTATAAATACACTCGATAGTCTTGTAAGGAGGATCTGCTAAATAAATGCTCTATGTGCTAAATACTAACTGCGACTTGACATTTGCTCTCCAGTTAGTAAATATTTGGTTGATAACATTGACAAACAAGAAATATCTCGAAAAAAGATGGTCGGCGCAATTTGACGGTTAAGATTTGTTGTTGCTGAGATGTTACGATTACTGTTCAACCAGATCCAAAATGGATTTCGGTAAATTCACCGAAATACAGTGGATTTTGGTAAGGTAATATTCCCTTTATCGAAAGGTTAACCAATCCGCTTCAAGTTTACAAACGTTGTTCGGTTGAAGAGAAATTGCCTTGGTGGTTAACGTAAGATTTGATTGGTTTACACAACACTGATATGCAAATAGCAAAGCCATGTTTGTAAGGCAGCGCCTAAAGAGTACTTTATTTGACTTTGATATATTGGACATTATGGTCATACAACACCTACATACTTTTTCAGACACACAACATGTCTTGCACTCAGAGATCAAACTGATGTTGCCACGTGTAGGATGAACAATGTGTAACATTATTCAGACTCGGTTCTTTGAATTCCAAATTCAGGCTACTTTATAGTGTAACATTTCTGGTACATTGTTAATCAAAACTTGACTATGGTATTAAAGGTAAAATGTTTTGTTGCTATGCTTATAATGTAGACTGTGCGTGCCACAACAACTCGCAGCTATAATCCAAAGTATAGACATTTTCTTGCTGAAGCTAAATATTTTTCAAAATAATTAAAGATACTCGTGAATTTAAAGTAATCTTACAGTACACACAACTTCCTCTATTGTTAACAATGTCTGTGACTGTTCAGTAATTGATTCCATATTGCAATTTTATGTCTATTGTTTACATTCGTTGCTGATATCCTTGTTGATCTAAAGAACTGACATATTCTGGGTATCTTGTCAAGTTGATGTGGAAACCGTTTGTTCTCGTTGATAAAGTCTGCACCAGCAATCACACGTACGATACCTACAATGATACACCATCTGTGTCAGAGCATGGTTAAACAAGTGGGCGGTGTATGATAAACGCAACACAATTATTTAAACACTCGTTACATTTGGAATTACTCGAAATCCCTACTATTTGAAAGAAAAAATATTGAGCTCTTATTAAAAACACAAATTTCACATTCCCTCTAAAACACCCTTGATTTTTTCACGAAGTAATTTGCAATTTCCGCTAGAATAGTACAATATGCGTAATAATATATACAACAAGGGTTTTATGAAAGATTGTTTGTGATATCCAAAGCATATGCAGACCATATCATTTTCTTCAAGTCAATTTTATACGAAATATAATAAAACTATACTGTCTGCCTTTAAAGTAAACATATCATTCATCTGTGAAATATGGCAAGTGTCCCAATGCAAGGAAGTACAAACTCCCTTTGTATTTCGGTCAATGCCCACTGCTCTTGTGCCAATAGTCACTGCTCGAGTGTCAATATTCACTGCTGATGGGTCAATATTCACTGCTCATGGATCAAAATATAATGCTCATGGGTCACAATTCACTGCTCATGCGTCGATATTCAATACTCAAGGGTCAATATTCAATACTCAAGGGTCAATATTCAATGCTCATGGGTTAATATTCTCCACTCAAGAGTTTATATTCACTGTCGATGGGTCAATATTCACTGCTCATGGGTCAACATGTAATGCTCTTGGTTCAATATTCACTGCTCATTGGTCAATATTCAATACTCAAGGGTCAATATTCAATGCTCATGGGTTAATATTATCTTTTATTTCAATTGCACTTCAATGCTAGAAGAGATTGGTTCATTCAAACTGACTGCTCTATCGATATTCAATACTCAGGGGTTAATATACACTGTTCATGGGTCAATATTCAATACTCAAGGGTCAATATTCAATACTCAAGTGTCAATATTCAATGATCATGGGTTAATATTCTCCACTCAAGAGTTTATATTCACTGTCGATGGGTCAATATTCACTGCTCATGGGTCAACATGTTATGCTCTTGGTTCAATATTCACTGCTCATTGGTCAATATTCAATACTCAAAGGTCAATATTCAATGCTCATAGGTTAATATTATCTTTTATTTCAATTGCACTTCAATGCTAGAAGAGATTGGTTCATTCAAACTGACTGCTCTATAGCAGTATATATAAAAATCAAAGCACTGTTCAAAGGTTCTGGGCGGCGCTTCAAATACAAGAATGTACGTTTTCCATATTATCGTATTAGAAATGACTACGCGACTATTTGGGTACACTCATACGCCAAAAATGACACAAATAATCCAGAAAAGCCGTTTATATCAAGACTCCCGCCATTCCTCAATGTATATATACCTGACAAATCAGCTATTAAACTCATTAAATATATAATAAAATCAGAGGACTTTACATGTACTGTTTTCTTGAGACGATTAATATGGCGGTACTTCGAGTAAACCATTCTGGTGACGTTGATAGCAATGAGACGCTAAATCACCTCAATAACATAACATGAATCCTGGAACCCAGGTACGAGGTAGTTATTTGCTTTATTGACTCATGGTGTGAACATATCGTCAAATCAAAACAAACACAACTTGGAAAGTGTACAAAACTATCATGCATTACTGTGAATAATTCTTGAAAAAGATTTATAAGAATAAATATACCAAGTTAATGTAAATTTTCAAAATTATCTTATGTTTACATTGTCCTTTATGTACAAGGAAACACTAAACCGAAAGGGGTTGCTGTTTGAATACTTACCAGTAATAAACACGTCTTCCAGGTAGAAATAAGGTAGATATCTAGCTTCATGTATGAGTTTTGGTACAAGATTTCCTGACACAACGTAAGTTTGTCCGGATATATAGTCAGGATAATGTTCATATGGGTATTCTAATGATGTTATCTTCCATTTACCAGTCCTTGCTACACGAGATGAATTATTTAACGCACCTATAATCACTCCTTTCTCATTTACTATTAAAGACTGCAAATACAATAATGCATTTCTAATATTTATAAACGTGTCTTCATCAGTTTTCATCAAATATTTAAATCCTTGACAAAAGTTAACTGCCCAATGCATTCCAACTATTACCTTTCTGGTCAAATTTCTGTATGTGTCTACAAAATCTGCCTTCACCACATCACCAAATAGTTCAGACTCCCTTTTAATTATTTTGTCGTCTTGTGATGAATTTGTTTCACCGAACACAAAAACTAGCTTCACTCTGGATATACGTAAGTGTTTGTCTGTTGGCCATTGTTTTGATTGGATAGGACTCGCCCACGTGTTCCTGATTGTTTGCCTCGTGTTCACATTGCGCGGTAAAGACAAACACATGATGATCAGAAATGGTGGATGATTGCCATCACAAATTTTGGATCCATTTGTGCTCAAAGGATGATTATATGGATTTCTTATTATTCTACTTTCTTTTGCAAAATATCGTTTTACATTAATTTCCAACTCTGTTTTACTTGTCCAAGTGTCAGTGGAGTGATTTGAAATCCGAGCTATTGTTTTTACCGTTATGTTATCACTTGTTTCTTCTGTTTCTTGGTTGACTGCATTTAACACACCCCTGAGTTTTGTATCAGCTTGTTTGTACTGTCCAATTGTTGGTACTGTATGGCTGTCATAAAACAACACAGTGTGTTCATAAGTGTATTCGGGATTCCGTATACTGTTAATCATCATGATGACACTTTTCATGACGATACTCGACAAGCAGCATATAACCAGCTTAAACATAAGAAAAACAAATTAGACATATACACGTGGTTTTATCACAATTCCTCACAATTTGCCGGAAATACTTATTAGTAACCATGGAAACCGTCAATGAGAATGATTTAATAAGTTGTATTATCTTATCTCTCCATATGTATGTAAATAAGTTGAAATTAACTAAAAAAGCCGATTGATATATATTTGTATACCATTTAGTTGGTAAAGATTTTAAATTGAGGTAGATCGACACGGTCTAAGGCCATACCATTATATAAATATGTTTGACATCCTCTAAGCAGTCTGATCGAGAAAAAAAATGTAAGTTACAAAGTTCCCGACATTGATGCTATTTAAGGTAATAGCCTTGCCACGTGTTTGACAAGTTTAGCAATATACACATTATATATTTTATAGATTAACATGTACATTTGTAGAATGACTTTTGATGATGTTTTACATTCCGGTAAATGCACACACAATTCTGTTAAGTATTTTTAATATCAGAAGTATTTTTGGAAAAGAGAGAAAGTATACTAGCTGAGATGCTATCGAGTTTTTTACTCAAAATTGTATCAATAAAAATATAAGAAAACTAGATTTTCTGTACGCACCCCCTTGTTTCTGTTGTTGATATTTTGAAATAAAAACGTATGTTTTAAAAAAATATATATCGATGGAATGAGGTAGATTTGATTATAACCTTTAATACATGTGTTTCCTTTGCAAAATGAACGCTTGTGCAATTAGCCTGATTTACCGGACCAACATGTACAATTTGACAGTACCAAAAGTTCAAATAACTTCATTACTTTTCAACATTTTTACATAATTATAGCAGTATTAGTTGAAGGACTGTAATAACGATGAAACAGTATGTACATTTCATCTTGCTATATCATATAGTTAGATAACTATTGCTAAAAAGCAAATATGTCTATTTCCGTCTGCCTATATCGCCTAACATAACGACATTAGCCCATTTAGCCGGGTAACCAGTGTTCAAAAGCTGTAAAAAAATTAAATCTAGTCATATACTATCAGGTATACGGTAATAAATATTCATTAATGTTTAACTCTGTCTGATTTACATTTCTGGTGTAATTTGATAGAGACTTCTTGGGGTAATACATGTATATAGCACTCCTATTATTTCCTACAAGTGTGTTCTTGTGAAAGATGAGAGGGTTAAAAAAAAATCGTGTACTGACCGGTATTCCAACCGCACGATGGTGTATAACATTTGCAATACTTGTTCATGTATATTCAAAGAGAACTTATACGTTTTTAATCAACAGTTTTAGCATGTATTATGCTTTATATTACTGAAAAACATGACAAATATAGTAATATAGTTAAAACAATAAATATGCGTTATCAAAGAATATGCCTACAAAATATATTCCTCGCAGGAGAAGATGGCGGTATGTTAAAATTAAAATTTCCGGGTTTTAGATCATATGAGTAAGTGCTCATGGTGAGCTTTCGTGATCGCCATTTGTCCGCCGTTCGTCGTGTGTCTCAACATTTAGCATGTTGACACAGAATAATTTAAACAATATATACCCAGCACCATGCTGTATAAATCACAAAAATCTGCATTTACCATTCGGAAATATTTAGAGAGTATCCGCATTCCCATCAGTATAGAGATAATATTACCACACCATTCAAGTTCTTGGTATTATATACAACACTTCTGCTTCTATATTTCAAATTATATCGTTCTAGACAAATAGTAATGTGTTTTATTATCCCACTGTAAATACTTGTCTCGTCTTTATACACCAAATACAACGTATGTGCTATCTGCAATTATTGTTTCATTATTCATAATGTAATATTTATCTGTTCTATAATCAGACGTACATAATCTGATAGAAATCAGTATAACCCTGAAGCAGTCTATTAAAATATGTTTACAATCTACATTTCAATTAACTGTATTTATATAAGTGAGTTGAATATATGTCGAAACACGTAGGAGCAATTTAACTGTACAATATTCATTATCATGTAACATAAAGAAATAGTCGCGAATTTTAAATTTATAATAACTGAGGAGTCCTATATATTGCGTGTTTACTATAATAAGAATAATATAGTAAACATGCCATATAGAACATTAAAATACTAAAGTAAATATGTCATATAGAACATTAAGATATTATATATAGTAAACATGCCATATTCGGTCAATATACATGTACATGTACATGTATGATGTTATACTACACGCCTGATATTTGCGGTTTAAATTTGTAGCTCTGTTTTATACAACTCTACACTTTTGTTGTTATGATATATTGAATGAACGTATCTGTAATGTTTCCAATACTACACATGAAAAGTTGGTCGGTGTGTGCAGAGATATTTTTTTTTACAGATCACTATTTGTGACTGTCGGAAATTTTAGCGTTAGATATATTGTGATCAGTGGCATAACATTATGGTCAGTCTGGTTGCTCGGAACATACATGTTCTTGGCCAAAAACAAACAGTATATCGAGGGGTTTGAGCCAGAATCTACCATCTCCAAAATAAAGTTATATGGAGATAGCTGGTTCTGGCGTCAACACCTCTATAATTTGATTGGCACTTAGACAGTATGTGAGACCATACACCGCAATGTGTCACGCAATTAAAAACAGTTTTCTATTTCTTGAACCCTGGTGATACATCAGGGTGATATATCTATGTAGAGCTGCACATGGGTGCATATACTGACATCAAAGACGATCCAAGCAAACGTGTGTACACCCTATTACCAGCATGAGGTTCACGGTGAATACTCTCA
Organism: Mactromeris polynyma; assembly: GCA_032209605.1. Classification (NCBI taxonomy): domain Eukaryota; kingdom Metazoa; phylum Mollusca; class Bivalvia; order Venerida; family Mactridae; genus Mactromeris; species Mactromeris polynyma. Next base: position 19,884,951 of record JASFXZ010000011.1, read on the forward strand.
TCATAAGTATTGCAAAATTAACCATATAGATCTAATATAACGCTTATACCCTGTATTCCTGTGTGATATTGGAATTTATGGTATGATGAGGTACAGGATTGCATAGTTCACAGTATAATCTCAATGTACACATAAACCAAATATGGTTCTGTATTGAACGCCGGCACTGTATCTTGTAGCCATGAAAATCTGTTATTTTGTTTGTTTTTAATTCGTTATTTACTAAGAACCTCCGCTGTGTAGCACTATGTTTGCGATGATATATGGCATAATATATTACAGAACGGGCATAATCTTATGAACATAATATAATAAAGGATGCACATAACGTTATAAGTTGTCTACATGATATGAAGATGTATCTACATACAAAAATGATAAACATGTTTAAATATGAGTTCAAATGCACAACATAATAACGATATACGAAGACAACATAACTATGTACAGAAAATTGGTTCATAATGTCATAAAAACAAACATAATAATAGATTTTCATGACTACAAAAGACAGTGCCGGCGTTCCATAGTGCAGAACGATTTTCACTTCACAAAGATAACTGTGAAACGTGCTTCGTGAAAATTGTATTATGTTTGATACACTGGAGATTGTCAATAGTTATTTCCCTTTATCCTCTCTAGAGTTATCCCCCTTTATCCCTTCTAGAGTTATCTCCTTTTATCCCTTCTAGAGTTATCTACCTTTATCCCTTCTAGAGTTATCTCCCTTTATCCCTTCATATGTATATACACTTAACAAAATCTGTGTGCACTTATATTATGTCGAATAATTTTTGTATTGATTAACATTTCTACACGAAAGTTTGTTTATTGGCTAATGTATATGTTGAATTTATCGATTTGGATAACACGGTGCGTTGAGTCAGGGTGTGCACACGCCCTTTTAGACCCTTTTGAATCAATCAGATCATCTTTACCAGGGAGCTGTAGTTTAGATTTTTATCGCATTACCACATTTATTGATTTTATTTGTTCAATCCGTGGGTTTACGACTTGAAATTAAATAAATATGCCAGGTATCTACGCTATATTTGGTCAGAAAGATCAGACTAATATTGACCGAGATACGATCATATGTATAACTGCACACTTATAAGTTTTGTTTAGTGTATAAGTGTGAACTACATGTATAAATATACTCAAACGCAAAAGAAAGTGTGCACTTTTTATATTTTGATTTTCTGAAAATCCAATGATGGAATATTATCATTTGTAGTATCATTTTAAAGCTTATTCAATTACCCAACTAACTAATGTGTTTATTTTAGTGTTTTGAATTTCGTTATAACGTACGATGCGTCTATATGTAGTAGGGGTCAAAATAAAAAATACGCAAATAGCCAGAGGGCTGTTTTCACGTAACTTGATTATAGCGTTTCTATGGCAATTAAGTGCCCGTGAAACTGAAGCGACTGAGTCACCTCTGACCAGCATCATTAAGTCGTTCTGATAGTTGTGGCATATTCTCTGTTATTAATTTTCTAAATCTACAGTGATATTCACACTGTACATGTGTGAAAGAATGTAGAGAAAACAAGTTTGGACACTTGTACTTGTGTATACATGTTCCACGTTGAAATTCTGCAAAATCGCATTTACCTAATAATTAGCAATAGTTTGACTGATTTTTCGTTGTTGCTATAAACCGTAACGACCGATATTCGTATGTTTCAAATTTTACATCTTTATATCTTGTAGAATTAAAATAATAAAACAATAAAAAATGATACCTTCTTTTGCGTTTGAGTATACTACTATATAGAATGGATATAGGGAAAGAACTCTAAAAAGGATTAAGAGAAAAACTCATGATAATCTCCTGTGCTTTGATACACAACGGTTATAGCTATATAAACATGTTCTGAATAAACAAAGAAATCAAACGACCGTTTTGATGGTACTTTGTTCAACATTTCATATACATTATTAATATTCCGCTTCTGCGGATTCAAGCTTCATTGTAAATTTTCGAATTTTGAATATTAATTTTAATTGATATTTAATTTTGGAGCTCCAAATGATAAATGAGTTCAAAACATTTTCGCAAGATGACAATTTCTTACCGAATTTGGGATGCGGAGTTCAGGGGTATTAAACACTTTAAGTCTGAAACTCATACTTAAAATGTGCAAAAAACAAATTTTAATAAAAACTAAACCAATACCTTTTGAACATTTTTTTTCTTAATAATTATTATTACTCTCTTAAAACTTTTGTAAGAATCTCAATTTTATTAAAATCTATTGTTATAACAACGTTGGAGCAAAAAAGAAACATTTCACATTTTAAGTCTAAGTTTGAGTTTCAGACTTATAATGTTTATGAATAAGGCCCGATTAGAATCATCGTACAGTAATCTCACTTCTGTATGTATGACAGCTTATTTTGGAAGTTTATTATTGTCTGACTTGCACATTCAGTGTCACGAGATAGCGATGTGACACTATACCTGTCACTTTTTGTGTTTGTACACTGCATTTGCAAACAGTATATCAGCTACGGTCTAGGTTACCAACCAGTACTAGCCGGTTCTTCTGAAAGCAGCTAACTACGTCCCTACATGAATTAGAGATGGGGACAAATGTATTTGGGTGTTATATTTACCGTCACATTGTGAGTGCTTGGCGCTCGAGTGCTCACAGTGCCCACTGAGGTAACCGACTGGGCTCTGATTGTCAATATCGACATCATTTACGCATTATTAAGATTGAAGCTATTGATATTGTCGTGATTTGAATGTTATGAAGAGCTACCATGTATTAAGATTGAAGCTATTGATATTGTCGTGATTTGAATGTTATGAAGAGCTACACATTATTAAGATTAAAGCTATTGATATTGTCGTGATTTGAATGTTATGAAGAGCTACCATGTATTAAGATTGAAGCTATTGATATTGTCGTGATTTGAATGTTATGAAGAGCTACACATTATTAAGATTGAAGCTATTGATATTGTCGTGATTTGAATGTTATGAAGAGCTACCATGTATTAAGATTGAAGCTATTGATATTGTCGTGATTTGAATGTTATGAAGAGCTACCATGTATTAAGATTGAAGCTATTGATATTGTCGTGATTTGAATGTTATGAAGAGCTACCATGTATTAAGATTGAAGCTATTGATATTGTCGTGATTTGAATGTTATGAAGAGCTACCATGTATTAAGATTGAAGCTATTGATATTGTCGTGATTTGAATGTTATGAAGAGCTACCATGTATTAAGATTGAAGCTATTGATATTGTCGTGATTTGAATGTTATGAAGAGCTACCATGTATTAAGATTGAAGCTATTGATATTGTCGTGATTTGAATGTTATGAAGAGCTACCATGTATTAAGATTGAAGCTATTGATATTGTCGTGATTTGAATGTTATGAAGAGCTACCATGTATTAAGATTGAAGCTATTGATATTGTCGTGATTTGAATGTTATGAAGAGCTACCATGTATTAAGATTGAAGCTATTGATATTGTCGTGATTTGAATGTTATGAAGAGCTACCATGTATTAAGATTGAAGCTATTGATATTTTCGTGATTTGAATGTTATGAAGAGCTACACATTATTAAGATTGAAGCTATTGATATTGTCGTGATTTGAATGTTATGAAGAGCTACCATGTATTAAGTTTGAAGCTATTGATATTGTCGTGATTTGAATGTTATGAAGAGCTACCATGTATTAAGATTGAAGCTATTGATATTGTCGTGATTTGAATGTTATGAAGAGCTACACATTATTAAGATTGAAGCTATTGATATTGTCGTGATTTGAATGTTATGAAGAGCTACCATGTATTAAGATTGAAGCTATTGATATTGTCGTGATTTGAATGTTATGAAGAGCTACCATGTATTAAGATTGAAGCTATTGATATTGTCGTGATTTGAATGTTATGAAGAGCTACCATGTATTAAGATTGAAGCTATTGATATTGTCGTGATTTGAATGTTATGAAGAGCTACCATGTATTAAGATTGAAGCTATTGATATTGTCGTGATTTGAATGTTATGAAGAGCTACCATGTATTAAGATTGAAGCTATTGATATTGTCGTGATTTGAATGTTATGAAGAGCTACCATGTATTAAGATTGAAGCTATTGATATTGTCGTGATTTGAATGTTATGAAGAGCTACCATGTATTAAGATTGAAGCTATCGATATTGTCGTGATTTGAATGTTATGAAGAGCTACCATGTATTAAGATTGAAGCTATTGATATTGTCGTGATTTGAATGTTATGAAGAGCTACCATGTATTAAGATTGAAGCTATTGATATTGTCGTGATTTGAATGTTATGAAGAGCTACCATGTATTAAGATTGAAGCTATTTATATTGTCGTGATTTGAATGTTATGAAGAGCTACCATGTATTAAGATTGAAGCTATTGATATTGTCGTGATTTGAATGTTATGAAGAGCTACCATGTATTAAGATTGAAGCTATTGATATTGTCGTGATTTGAATGTTATGAAGAGCTACCATGTATTAAGATTGAAGCTATTGATATTGTCGTGATTTGAATGTTATGAAGAGCTACCATGTATTAAGATTGAAGCTATTGATATTGTCGTGATTTGAATGTTATGAAGAGCTACCATGTATTAAGATTGAAGCTATTGATATTGTCGTGATTTGAATGTTATGAAGAGCTACCATGTATTAAGATTGAAGCTATTGATATTGTTGTGATTTGAATGTTATGAAGAGCTACCATGTATTAAGATTGAAGCTATTGATATTGTTGTGATTTGAATGTTATGAAGAGCTACCATGTATTAAGATTGAAGCTATTGATATTGTCGTGATTTGAATGTTATGAAGAGCTACCATGTATTAAGATTGAAGCTATTGATATTGTTGTGATTTGAATGTTATGAAGAGCTACCATGTCTTATGTTGATCCATACATTTACATTGAGTCTAACTTTGTTTATAATTTCATTAACACATCATACAATGACACTGATGATGTAATGACTTTGTTAATCTGGTCTATTAAATTTACCATATCTGCAATTCAACGAAACAAAAGTAAATCGACCAGTCTATAATTATCATATCTGTTTTACTATTCGTTCAGGTATTTCCAACCCCGGAGGATTATGGCAGAAATCCTCCCAATACGTTGACTGTGGACACTGACGTAGATCGTGTGAGACGGTTGGTGAACAAACTATATTTTAATTCTTCTTTCCTTCTTTACCGTAATGTCAACTTGACCGTAACATATTCTGGTTTCCGAAAGTTATTGAAGTAATAACTTGTGAATCTACAAGTGTCTAGGTGTCATTGAATGCCGAGAGGCTACTCTTATTGAATACAGATAGATAACTCTCGTTCAATGCATTGGCATTGCTTCCTTAACAATGGTAGATTCACAGGTATACATGGGGTAACAATCTGAACCTCCTTATTTAACCGAATTTGAGCAAAAACATCAAATGTACTGTGTTTTTTTATATCAAAAAGTAGACAAAGTTACAACTTCCCACTAAAATGGTTGATGATCGTGATAAATCATTGAGTAAAGAGACAAAATGGTCAAGAGGTCGAGTGTCTGACTTCTGATCTGAACGTCGTGAACGAAGAATAACCGCGGTCTTCACAAGCCCTGAGCGAGCAGTCGTGATTAACGCCAGCAGTAGTCGTTAACGCATGAAGAACCCATCGCGCGCAAGTAATGGGGATTAACGCACTAAGAAGTCATCGACAGTAAACAAGTCTCCCAATTCTTGTAAAGTGAATAAGTTTAATCTAAAACAGAGAGTGACATTCTCTACAAACTTTTCGGGAGGGAAGGTGGCGTAAAATCGTTATAAATCTTTGTCGAAGGGCATGTGTGACGTCACATCCGGTGTATCTCTTGTGAAATTTCATTTTATCTTACGACTGTCATAATTCCGAATGACATGTTTACGATCTATTTTAAGATTTAAAATGTTAGATATACATACGTCAAATATACAGCCCTTAATATTTTTTGGGAAGAGTCCATCCCATGATAGCAAATAAGGAGAGAATCCTTTTTTTGTCAGAAATTGTACGTATCACATTTAGCTTATCTAAATTTTATATTGAAGAATCCTTTCTTAAGATAGGATGATTAGGAAAGAGAACGGTACATAACAATTTTAAGTCTTACAGATACATGAACATGTTGTATCAATTCACTATCTGAATTCAATATATTTCACTCTAACCTTTCACTTTGCGTGATTTTTATAGGGCAAACAATGTTTTTGAATAATTATAAAATTAAAGATCGAGAATGACTGGATCTATATGTTTTGTTATGTATGGGATAGTTCAATCTATGTGTTGAACTAAGTGAATCGTGTCGTGTTTCAGGATTCATCAGAATGACCTGGAGAACGTTCTACCATTTGTGTTGATTGGTATTTTATACGTACTTACTGGACCGGATGTTTGGTACGCAACATTGTACTTCCGGATATTTACTGGATCCCGTATACTGCATACACTCGTGTATCTGTGGGCAGTACCACAACCGTCACGTGCTTTGTGCTACATAACTGGTTTCATTGTTAATGTTGTAATGTTGATAACAGTGATCAAATCAGGTGCATATTAAATTGCCCCAGAATAGTAATATGGCCATGACCAGCTGCATGTACTAAAGATTCTATTTGACAACGATACAAGCAGGCCTTAGGGGAGATTGTATTGTTTTTGAGAAAGGATCAATAAAGAGAAGTAATTTATTAACATAAACGTAGTATTTTTATTTACATCTTGAATTGTGAATACATACTTTATCGGTACCAATGAATAACAGCCGTCACTGTGATGCAAGACTATTTGTGAGACGTCACATCATTCCACTTATAACAGATCAAACGAGTCTTTGATGTCGTGCATTATGTAATTTAGCTGGTATTTGATCAGGCATTCATGTTAACATAGTGATGTTTGATCTCTTGATGTTGATTGTCCGCTTGTCCGCTTGTCTATTAGACTAGTTCTTTTCTCATGCAATAAATACAAAAGACTAAACGATATTAATATTAATATTTATATAGATGTACTGGTTGTTTTGCTAAGAATTACATTATGTACGAGTGTTTAATGTGAGATATGTTACTTGTACTATATCTAGGCATCCTTGTATCATTCCTCCAACAATTTGTGAACAAACGTTTTAAACTGAAGCATACAATTGTGAGTATATATGTAGTTTGTTTTTCCCAAACAAACTGAACGTTTATTGAATACGGTTCATTTGTCCTACAATGACCGATATTACGGTTTCCGACAAATTCTTTTATAAGACACGTATTGGGAATGTGTTTCAGATGCATAGTTGTCCCTGAAGTAGTTGCTGTCAGGTAAGTGTGTATAATGAAAGCAATGTCCAAACTGTAAGTTGTGACGCTGGTCTAGCATGAAGTATATACTGTTACATGATATAGATCTTGTCGTAGCACAACGTTGTTTACATTCTCGTCGAGACATCACGCCTATGCGTTTACCACGGTATTCATCTTTCGGTGACCTGTACATGGCCTGTCCATATGTATGTATACAACGCTCAGGATGTCCTGAAATATTAAATATATACATATCAATTATGCATATAAGTATAAATATATAGAACAATTCTACGTTTCACAAACATTCAACATGTTTCATATTGTTCATACCCGTACTAATCATCAATGTGTGTCCCAACGTTATGTGGATTCCGGCAAAATCAGTGGGACGCGTCCATTTTCAACTGTTGAGATGGGACTTAAACTGCGAATTAAGGGCGAATTTGTTTTGCAAAACCTGGTTCAGGTTTGAAGTTTCAGTTTTGTTAGAGTTTGGTTGAAAAACTTAACTAGTTAAGATTAAGACTGGTCTGCAAACAAACAGATGGTTTAGTCAATGAAAAATGGCCCACGTGATTTTGATTGCAGACAGATTGGTGCGTGATAAGAAAATCAGAGTTAAGAACTTTAAAACGTCTGTTTTGCAACGTAACAGAGTGGACCATTTTAAAGCCAGGTTCCCATGTAGCAAAGAAACATTTATTTTTAAACATTGCCCCACATATGAGTGGCACGGACACCCGCCATAAAATCAGTCCACCATTTTGTTTAACTAGTATACGATTATTCAGATAAATCAAACCAGACAAACCAATCTTGGAGGTAGTTCGGTCAGTTTGATTAACCAGTTTAAGATTTGTTATTAACAAATACAGAAACTTGTTTTAGTTTGAAACCAGTTAGTTAAAACAAATGAAAAGTTTGGCAAACCAGTTTTGGTTTCAAACCGGTTTGGTACAAACAAATTCGCCCTAAGCTATGTTAGTTACAACTATCACGTGCAATATTTTAGGGGGCGCATCTTTAGTTTTTGGTAACAAATACACAGTCGAAGTAAAAAAAATTGTTGTCCGAGTATAAATACTACATACCAATTATTTATAGGAGGAAATGTATAACCATTTTCATTGTAAAAACGTTGATTTATTGCTTTTTGTTAAGGGGATAATTCATCGAACACTATATGGAATGGAAAATATGGTTATTAGGACCAAAGAAACGCCATAGCATTGTTTCTTTATTTTAGTATATAATGTTTTACTACTTCAATGTGATTGTAGTTTCCTGCATTAAATTGTTTTAGTGGAGTAAACACTGTACATAGCGAATCGTGCTTTTGTGTACCCTGTACGGGTAAAGTTATTTCGTGGTGATACACTCGCTGACAGATAACCTGACGATGTACAGACCTAAAGTTAAAGTACAATTTGTCATTTACAATTTTATAGTTGTATGTTTTCAGTTTGGGATAATATCTACACTACATTTGATTTAAGGTGACATGTACTCTAATTGTGGTACCACACAGACACCCAAATATCTTTTAAACCAACGTGAAATAACGGAAATAGAGGATCTTACATAAGCACGAATGTAAGATTCTATTTATCACATAACACCATAAATAGATTGTTTTCAATCTTTAAATAGACAGATCTTTCTTCGTCCTCATATACACAGTGACCGAAGTTCACCCCGAAGTTCTAATGCATACTTCCACTGTAAAAAGTATAAGGCACTTATAACATTTCATTTATCGAGATTCATTCTCTTTCAACAATATTTTTAATAAATGCCGAAATTCAGAACAATTGTAAACAATATGCTGTCATTTAAAGTGACGTCACACTGGCCATTTATGACGTCATAAGTGACGTCACACTGGCTATTTATGTAACTAGTTACATATGATATTTATGTTACTGCTTTATGCCACTCCTGGAGTGCAAGTTATGTGATAAAATAATATCTCCATTAAAGATCCAAAACTACAATTCCTGAATAGTTGTTTGTTACAATCAATCAAATTGTCCTGAATATTGACTGTTATACTTCTTCATTGAGAATTTGGCAAAACATTTGACTCACAAACACAACCAATCTCGTGACATGACCAAACTAATATAGTTTTAAATCATTTTAAACAATAATTATTATCGATATTCAGCGACAGTATTTTCAAAATTAGTCAATACGTTCCAACACATGGTATCATAGGCTGGACGCCTCATAATTTGTTTACAACTGTACTTGAGTAAATAAAATTGACTATAATTTAGCCGAAGAAAACATCTGTGGCGTGTTTCCTATACATGGACGATGGGTCAGTTGTATGTATATAAATTACACATACGTGATATGGACAATTCCAATGGTTGGCTTGCAGTCAGCCACACAGGTTGGTCTCGGTATGTGAATACATAATAATCTTTGCTGTCTTCTATGAAGATGGACACATATAAAATCAACAACTCGTCATCCATTATCATACTTTCGTCTTTGCTGACAACAACTGTCCGTATCTACAAAATACAACTTGTCAAACAATATTATTTCCAGACAAAGTCTAGAAAGATGTTTTATAATATGCATAATGTTAGTCACGTTTAATATCCTGGTACCGAGATAAGTTCCGGTCTGAATTGTACTCAATATTATAAAGAGCCAAGTCTAGATCTAGTCGTGCTTGTTTGATCCATGGTGCAAATTTGTTAAAATTCAATATTTCTTTTTGGACGTTAATAAATTTCAACAAAGAACGTATCCGCAAAGGAACTTTATATTCCTTTGTAAGACGAATTAACCAACCTTTAAGGATTCTCCTGAAAACTACTGCGTCAAGATTATGAATTTAAATTGAAAATGGATATATATTTGAACATACTGGGCGGACATCAATTCCTAGTAATTTCTTTTCGTTTAACATATTACGGTCAAAGTCTCCATACATTCTAAACGTTGCTGTGTGTCCCTCGTGCCCATAAATATGAACGTAAACGTTATCATCGGTTCCTGCATACCGTTTATCATCTACCTGTATACGTACTAAATACTTAAAATTCGTTCCTGAAATAAACAGATAGCAAGTACATATATGTATGATGCAGTGTATAGAGGTTATTGTCGCGCACATACACACGGTATATTTACTAAAAAAATAAAATAAAGCTATCACAACTCTTGTATAATGTTCCACCAGTTTATTGCGAGTGTTTACATCAAAATGTAATCAATTATTCATCTCTAGAATTGAGCGGATATATATATCTGATACGAACTGGCTTCTCTGCAAATTTGAAGAAATGTGACACAGATTGGTCACGGTGACCGAACATTGGTCACAAGCACTAAACTTAGTCACAAGCACTAAAATTGGTAACAAGCAATAACATTGGTCACACGCATTTATCTGTATGGTGTAGTACATATGTATGTATGGTGTAGTACATGTATCTGTGTGGTGTAGTACATATATCTGTGTGGTGTAGTACATATATCTGTATGATGTAGTACATGTATCTGTGTGGTGTAGTACATATGTCTGTATGATGTAGTACATGTATCTGTGTGGTGTAGTACATATATCTGTATGATGTAGTACATGTATCTGTGTGGTGTAGTACATATGTCTGTATGGTGTAGTACATATATCTGTATGGTGTAGTACATATATATGTATGGTGTAGTACATATATCTGTATGATGTAGTACATGTATCTGTGTGGTGTAGTACATATGTCTGTATGATGTAGTAAATATGTCTGTATGGTGTAAAACATATATATATGTATGGTGTAGTACATATATCTGTATGGTGTAGGACATATGTCTGTATGGTGTAGTACATGTATCTGTATGGTGTAGGACATATGTCTGTATGGTGTAGTACATATATCTGTATGGTGTAGGACATATGTCTGTATGGTGTAGTACATATATCTGTATGGTGTAGGACATATGTCTGTATGGTGTAGTACATGTATCTGTATGGTGTAGTGCATATGTCTGTATGGTGTAGTACATGTATCTGTATGGTGTAGGACATATGTCTGTATGGTGTAGGACATATGTCTGTATGGTGTAGTGCATATGTCTGTATGGTGTAGTACATGTATCTGTATGGTGTAGGACATATGTCTGTATGGTGTAGTACATATATCTGTATGGTGTAGTACATATGTCTGAATGTTGTAGTACATATATATGTATGATGTAGTACATATATATGTATGGTGTAGTACATATATCTTTGTGGTGTAGTACATATAGCTGTATGGTGTAGTACATATGTCTGAATGGTGTAATACATATATATGTATGGTGTAGTACATATATATGTATGGTGTAGTACATACATCTTTGTGGTGTAGTACATATAGCTGTATGGTGTAGTACATATGTCTGAATGTTGTAGTACATATATATGTATGGTGTAGTACATATATATGTATGGTGTAGTACATATATCTTTGTGGTGTAGTACATATAGCTGTATGGTGTAGTACATATATCTGTATGGTGTAATACATATATATGTATGGTGTAGTACATATGTCTGTATGGTGTAATACATATATCTGTATGGTGTAATACATATGTCTGTATGGTGCAGTACATATATCTGTATGGTGTTATACATATGTCTGTATGGTGTAGTACATATATCTGTATGGTGTTATACATATGTCTGTATGGTGCAGTACATATATCTGTATGGTGTTATACATATGTCTGTATGGTGTAGTACATATGTCTGTATGGTGTAGTACATCTATCTGTATGGTGTAGTACATCTATCTGTATGGTGTAGTACATATATCTGTATGGTGTAGTACATATGTCTGTATGGTGTAGTACATATATCTGTATGGTGTAGTACATATATATGTATGGTGTAGTACATATATATGTATGGTGTAGTACATATATCTTTGTGGTGTAGTACATATAGCTGTATGGTGTAGTACATATATATTTGTGGTGTAGTACATATAGCTGTATGGTGTAGTACATATATATGTATGGTGTAATACATATATATGTATGGTGTAATACATATGTCTGTATGGTGTAGTACATATGTCTGTATGGTGTAGTACATTTGTCTGTATGGTGTAGTACATATATCTGTATGGTGTAGTACATTTGTCTGTATGGTGTAGTACATATATCTGTATGGTGTAGTACATATATCTGTATGGTGTAGTACATATGTATGTATGGTGTAGTACATATATCTGTATGGTGTAGTATATATATCTGTATGGTGTAATACATTTGTCTGTATGGTGTAGTACATATATCTGTATGGTGTAGTACATATGTATGTATGGTGTAGTACATATATCTGTATGGTGTAGTACATATATATGTATGGTGTAGTACATATATCTGTATGGTGTAGTACATGTATCTGTATGGTGTAGTACATATATCTGTATGGTGTAGTACATATGTATGTATGGTGTAGTACATATGTCTGTATGGTGTAGTACATATATCTGTATGCTGTAGTACATATGTCTGTATGGTGTAGCACATATGTCTGTATGGTGTAGTATATCTATCTGTATGGTGTAGTACTTATATCTGTATGGTGTAGTACATATGTATGTATGGTGTAGTACATATATCTGTATGGTGTAATACAACACTCTGACTTGCTCACCTGCAAATAAATCTGGTAAATACTATGGCACTGTGTCACTGTATGCAAAATCTCGTTCAAATAATGATTCTCACAAAGATAGTAAAAAATGTGATTTCCACCATGTTAACAGTGTCAGTATAATGTATGCATATCGGAAAAGCGACCCAGACCCGGACAGCCATGTCTTAACAATTTGAAAAATCTTGGTAGAGGGTTACCTTAGGAACATGTAGGCAAAAATTGGGTCAATAGCTATGAAGTTTCCATGATACACGTGTGTCCGCCCCCCCCCCCGAAATACATGATTTTCGAAGAATCCAAATAATTCGAACCATATTGGTAGAGGGTCACCAGTGGAACAATTGTGTCAAATTATATCATATTGAACCAGTAGTTTTTGAAAAGATCTTTTAAGTTTCAACTATTTACATAGTGGGTTCCCCACACACAGGTGACCATATTTTTGACGAAACCAACTAATTTGAATAAACTTGATAAAGGGTCACCTAAGGATGAGACGGACGGACGGTGAGTGATCACAATAGATTTTGCTCAGTTGAGCTAAATATCATGCGGGTTTTTTGCCTTCTTCTGGTATAAAAGCAAATCGACGATGTTTTTGACACGTGCGTATTTTGATGCATTCCTGACTATAGTAGGTGTCGTTTGAAAGATGAATTATTCATACATAGAATGAGCTGCATTTCATAAATATAACATGATGTATGTATTGCGATTTCAACCGCGGAAAGATATCAGGTTTGAAAATCGTTAAACTCCTCTCCTTCTATTAATATAATAATAATAATTTATATAAGAAAATATATCTGGAACGCACTATGAGAAGGAATATAGTAAGGGAGATAACTCGTGACAATCTCGTTTGGCCTATTTATTTACATTTCAGACAAAATGTGGAATTTATGAAGTTTTTGTACATATATGTGCATGATAAATAAATAAAATACGAATGTACGTCTAAAATGATATTATGTATATGTCTACCCACAGAGTTTAAGAGTTACGTGAATGAATAGCTAGAATTTAAAATAATGGTAAATTCTTACTATGACACCTTATGATGTCCGTCCATGTTCCGTTATCTTGACACGTCATGACTTTCACAGATGACAATGTATATCCTTGGGTGCATGTCATTCCAGTATGAAAAATTGATTCGCCAGCAGCAAACACTGTTCGATGGCCTTCATGAGTTGCTGCATATGATGGAAATTCACAAATCTCTGTTGAAGAGAAATAAAGATGAATACAATTTAAGTGTTAATTCTGAGTACATCTGATACATGGTTTATTTCTATGGGTACGGATAACAGAAATAAAAATGTGCGTATACTCATTTAAATAAGTAAATGTAACAAGTGCCGAACATTAATGCTAACTGTCGAATTGCTTAGAATACAGCATGCCTTGAACATAATGCATGAAACAAATACACATATATTAACTAACAGAATTTCATCAAGAGTGTACACAACTATTATGTTAATTATCTCGATGATTATTATTGTTATAAACCTCCGATGAATAAAACTAAGACCTAATATATGGAATTATATCGGCCAAATGACAATTGAATATTGGTTTCTTACGCTTGTAATACAAGGATTTCAACATCGGTGTGTGTTTATGCAAGATAATATTGATGATAATTTTATAATTGTATGATGCTCAAAGAAACAAGTCCCTTTATTCTTTCCTGCTTTGTCATTAATTCTACTTTACAAAAGTTGAAGCCAAATTATTCCGTTTTTATTACTTTATGAGTGTATTACTTAACTTTGTTTGAATTTTATTAACATTAATTCTGACTTGAATAACTTTGCTTCCTTAATTTTCGAACAATTTCGACATTTCGGAATTTACAAGGAAACACAACGAACTAAGTATATGGTACAACACTTAAAAAGGGGATGTTACTAGCGCTGTCTACAAATATAACAGCTGATCCCTGTGACAGCGGGTGCTAGGGTTCATGCCACAACACCCGAGCAGCTTTCTACTGTACACTTTGAAAGTTCATCAACAATGACGTGAAAATTAGAACTGACGTCATAGGCTGACTACATACCGCCGCCTGGAACCTTTAAAGTGTGGACAATGAAAGGTGTAGTGCACACCAGGAGTTGTAACTACATGCCCGTATACACTATATATGCCATATTATGTGTCATATAGCATTTATTTCTAAGACAATAAATATCGCCATGATTATTGCAATACTTGATAGATTAAAAGATTAAAGGATTAACTTCCATTTATGCACATCTACACATCATGTCTAATAATTCTGTCACATTTGAAAAAATATCATTGCAAAATTAGTTTGAGAGGCGACCACAATATTGTATTATCAATAATATGTGTGACATAGCATATCATAAAAACACCAAATAGCATAGAAACAACAAAGGTAAGTAACTGTGGTAGTACTCGAGAAATTTAACATTCATGCCTTCGTGCACATCTTGACATCATGTGTAGTAACACTGCTATATTTGAAAGATATATACACAACTGAACGAGGAGTTGCACCCACAAGAGTGTACATACTTTATGTACCGTAAAGCATATTCAGAAAACTAACTAAGGGCCATAATTCTGATTACACATGTGATATTGTATATTCCCGCCTGTACACGACAACTGCTAACATGAGACTATTTCTTTCACTCATATATTCATGCAAATAGTCTTCTGTTTCAAGATTGCGAGAATAAAATGCTTAAACCTGTTCAAGTATCTACCAATTTATTATACAATGTCAAACTCATTGAATATACAAGCTTTGTTATCATACTGTGATTACAGATGCTAAGTATCTTAGTCCGCGCTCAACCGTGTATCTTAGGATGGCTCAATCATGTAGCTTAGATGCATGACCCATTTAAAATGTATAATAACTCATTCTCCAATACTGACGTGTGCAGTCAAAGATTGAAATAAATTCCTCTACTTCGCCAAATACGTTTCATGATGCGTGATACTAACACAAACAGATTACTTTTTGGAAGAGAGACTAAGTTGCTCCAGGGAATGCCACATATAACAGACAATGCCTCTCCACACATACCCCAGGGAAAACAACAGTCCACAAAACATCAGACGCTGAGGAGGTGCAAGGACACACAGTGAGGAGTTAGAGTGCTGCTATAAATATCCGTCTCCGAGTAACATCAACAGATTTATAAGTGACAAATTAGACTACTTTACTGTAATACCAAATAAGATGAATAATGATCAGCACGTGATATACCACTTAAAAGCAAGTATGTCTGTATTATGAATGTACATGCATAACTTCACCTACTTTCTATTTCACAGTTATCTCCACGTCGAGTTTTTGGACAGTTTCCACATATACCAGGTTTCACACATTCACCACCATTCTTTGCACAACTCTTATCACACAATACTGAAACAGTAATACGAACATTTCAAAATGAATAGCACGACGGTGATTACTTTCACTAACTTTGTACCGATGTCACAAGATTCTACGCCGCGCACGTACTAGTCGTCATCGGAACCCTTATAACCCGAACTGCACGTAATGTAACGTCATGTACACCATACCATGTCGCTAAGTACGCTGTCCGGCATTCAGACATTTCGTGTTATAGAAAATGTATTTCTGAGTTTTAAGCTGTGAACTAAGAGATGATGTAGTATACGTTCCGGTTATCGTCGTTCTTTTAATCATGGGATCGTATAAATGAGAGTGCACGTTGTATTTGTGAACATAACATAAGCTGTATAAATTATGCAAACACAATCAAAGTCCAATATTGATACTGAATTTAATAAGATACACAATGTATTGTTTTACTTACCTGAGAACGGTTAACACACTTTGAAGTTGTCAGCCAATAAAAACATACTTTGTAAAATATTGACCAATAGACTTCGCCAACACAATAAAGATATTATCAACGAATGTTAATGACTTGTAAGAGAACTGACTATTTACAAAACAATTTCACAAAAAAACTAGAATCTACGGTTTATTTCTGTTTGTGACAGTTATAAGGATATATTGGCAGACATTTGAGAATAGAAGTATACATAGTTCCCACATCTACAATATTTACCTCCCTTGTTCTTAACGGTCGGCCATTTTGATAGGCAAAACTGGTAAGCCCTTATAGGAGTAATTTCCAAATATGCGTTAATTGAGAAAATACAAAGGGAATTTGTATGTGACAACCAGTTTTTCTTCAACTTACTGAGCCAAATGCCCACATGAGCATAATGAATAAGTTATTTCTTATATCGGATTAGTTTATCATATTTTACATTATATTTCCTATGAACTATACAGAAATTTGCCTATCAAAATGGCCGACAATTCAGAACAAGCGAGGTAAATATTGTAGATGTGAGAACTATGTATTGAATGATGGTAGTAGAAATACCGTTGTATGAACGTCAAATAATATTTTATATGTTTTAACATAATGGCATAAGAACAAACTTCAGCATGTAGCCAGTTATTTCCAAATAATATCGCGCACTGCAATGCATGATGATTTTATACTAGCAACATTAAATGATTAAACTGTTCAGATACCACAAAGTCATAATGTACACATACATGTATCTACAGACAGACGGGTATACATAAAATATATCCAACTCTTCTTACATGTTTCACATACGTCTCCTGTTGTCATGTGTTTACAAATACATTCGCCATCTCTGTAGCATACTCCACCATTTTTACATGGAGGATCACATTTTACTGTAAAATAATACCAAATACATGTATATGTAAAACCTCACTTAAAGACCACCTCAATAATAAGACCACCTCAAAATTATGAAATATGAAGTCCATCTTCCATGTTTTGCTCTATATTCAACCACCGTATTAAGACCAACTCAATAAGAAGACCAGTTTTCAAGGGTCCGAAAGTTGGTCTTATTATTGAGGTTTTATTGTACATGTATATGATCGGTAAGGATGTCGAGGATATTAATGAGGATAGTTTAAATTCAACAAGAAATATTTAAAAAAAAAAGGCGTAGATAGAATGATGTTTAAAGAATCGACATATTTCGGAAATCTGATTTCACCAGAGGGGTACGCTACGGGAAAGTGATTTATCATTTCGAGACACCCCGTTTGGTGCCTCTCCTATTTTGTTGAATTGTTAAACAACGCGCTTCATATATGATACTTGATTGGTCTAAAACGTAAGTCAAAATCAATATTATACTGCTAAGCCGAAAAATATTACGAATTCTACTAACCGATTTAGTTAATTAATCAGAAGAAACGTCAGTATAAACTGTATTCATTAAAACTGTTAATAAAATACTTCCACTGTACCTTCTCTGCATTGAGGAAATGTTCCATTGTTATTCAATGTCCAAAAAGAATCTCTAATATGCGCCGCTATCCATTTTCCTCGCACACATTGGAACCGTCTGTTGGCTGGTTCATATATATGGTCTATGACATTGGAACAGTTGAAAAATACATAGCTCTGGTCACTAATCTTATCACCTTCAGTTAAATGTACACGGGAAGAACGCCTCATTTCATATACCGATAATCGTCTGTCAATATCAAACGGAATCTTACAATCGTCTGTAAAATGAAAATTGAGACAAGATTAGGCATATGCTATACAATGTATTCCCTTAAAATAGCCCGGATCTGATTCGTGGAATGTTTTGCTTGCCCATTTTGCCATTCACGAGCACGATCGTCACAATTCTACACAGTACATTTAAGAAAACTTAATGTAGAATAACTTTTCTACAGGACATTTTGTATATTTCCTATTGGCTACGTGTAGATCATGATTCTAGGGTCGAATTTATCGGCTTAAATAACACGATGCGTCAAGTCCGGGTGGGCACTAGCGCTATTAGACTCCTTCCAATCAACCAGATCATCTTTAAGTGGGAGCTGAAATACTGATTTCTTTCGCATCATAACATTTATTGATTACATTTGTTCAGTCTGTGGACTTATGACATAAAATACACACAATTTTATGCCAGGTATCTCCGCTATATTTATTCAGCTAGATCAAACTAATATTGACCAAGATACGGTCATATTTATTCCTGCACACTTATATGTTTCCTTATATCTATATGTAAAATTCCAGTTACATGTCAGAATATGTACGTTATACGAATAATTTGCATTATAGGAAATAGTTACGAACACTTAACAACTTTACAACATTTAATTGTACACAAACTCTTATGTAGACAACCCATTAGCAAAATAACAACGATATAAAACATTTACCTGCTTTGCACACAGGTTTCGTTCCGGCGAAACATACAAGTTCTCCTTCAGAACAATTGCACGGCTTCTCATGTGCAACTTTTGGAATGTTGAGTGTATATCCTTGATCACAAAAGACATAGTACTTCCCCATCGGGTTGCGATTCACTTTTCCATTATTTACCTTGAATTTCTGACACGAGTCCGATTGTACTAAAGCAAAGAAAGAACAAAAAAACAACAACCCATGAATGGCTGACTCTCTATTGGCTACATTATGCACATGGACCTTTCAAAAGACAATTTTTTAATTTAATCCCTTTATAACATTATAGAAAACATGTGACCCCTGTGCGGGGCGGGATTTGACACCAGAGACATGATTTGAATGATCTTTGTAGGAGACCACTAAACGATACTACACACCAAATATCAAACCCTGGGCTGTGCGGTTTCGGAAAAGAAAAGAAGATTTTCGAAGTTTCCCTATATAAGTATCTTAAAATATTTGACCACAGGGCGGGGACAAATTTTGACCCCATATGCTTAATTTGTCCAATCATGATAGGAGACCGCTAAATAATGCTACATACCAAATATCAAAAGTCCTGGACCCATCGTGCGGTTTTTGGAAAAGAAGATATAGAAAACCTGTGACTCCCGGAGCAATGCCAGTTTTAACCCCAGGGGAATAATTTGAAACCTGGCTCTTCTGGATCTGGACAAGTAGATTTTCAAAGATATTCCCTATCAAAATCTATGTAAAACATGGCACGCCTGGTGCGAGGCCAGTATTGACCCAAGGGACATGACATGAACAGTCTTGGTATGGGACAGCTATACATTGTAACACACTAAATATGAAGCGGCTCTGGGCATACTTGTTATTGATAAGGAGG
Source organism: Mactromeris polynyma (assembly GCA_032209605.1). NCBI lineage: Eukaryota > Metazoa > Mollusca > Bivalvia > Venerida > Mactridae > Mactromeris > Mactromeris polynyma. The sequence continues at coordinate 19,905,131 of JASFXZ010000011.1, forward strand.
CTTTTAAACTTTTCAATTTTAAAAACCATTGTATCTTCTGTGACCTATTCATGCAACAGACCGTTACCATTTGAACGACTTTGAAAGAGGACCACCCAAGGAACGTTCCTGAGAAGTTTAGTGAAAATTGGCCAAGCGATTTAAGAGGAATTGTCGGACACACACACGCACGGACAGACGCTAGCACACACACGACGGACAATACACCATAACATAAGCTCTCTGGCCTTTGCCAAGTGGAGCTAGAACAAAAAAGTTGAGACTTTTAACGACTGTGCTTAAATATCCAAAAACCTTCTATGGAGTCTTAAATTACTTGTACTAAAAATAATTAAGGGTCAGTACTTTGGCTGGTAAAGTGAATTGTAGCTTGCATGTTTATACGCCTTAACACGAGTATTCTTTCTTTCAAACTTAACTAAAATTATTGCATGCGATAGAATGAGCATGAAATATAACAGTCTCTTTTCCTAACAAGCTCCCCCCTCTGATCAGTATTATGGTCTGTAATAAATCATTCTGTGTAAGGTTTGATCTCTAACATTTGTTTGCACACGAAGGATACTTTTAACAGATTTTGATTTATCGCGATTTTGAGATATTTTCCTTCTGTATTTCTATAGGAAGTTGGTCGGACCACAGTGACACGAAAGTTGGATACGAATAGATTAATTCACATCCTTAAAACTGTTCATCTGGAAAATGTTAACCGAACTGTAAAAACAATTAACACATAAATGCATTGACTTGAAGATCTTCCTCAATCGATCACAAAATAAGATAAAACACACTGCAATTAATAACCAACCTTTCGTATTCAATAAACATCTTAAGATATTTCTTTTTTTTTTCCTTAAAGACATAGTTTTTTCCTTACGCAAGGATAACGAGAAATATCTTGAAAAAAGATGGTCGGCGCAATTTGAAGGTTAAGATTTGTTGTGTCACATAAAAAATTGCCGAAATGTTATAAATACTGGTTACTACAGATCCAAAATGGATTTAAGTAAATTCACCGAAATTCAGTGGATTTCGCTAAAGCCTCGGTCACAACTAACCGTGCGGTTTGCTGCACGTACGTTTCCGCAGCTGCGGTCGGGTTGCGGGCAAATCCCTACGGTTCTTTGCGATTAGACACGACTGAAACAACTGCACAGACATCCTACAGGCAACTTACGTTCGCCGTACGGGCCCTTGCAAGTGTCTTGCAGCGTCCACACGAATCACCTACATGATATCCGCAAGTTGAGGGTACAACCCCGTACAGGTGACGTGCAACTGACGTACGGCAAGGTGCGGCTCCGCACTGATGTGTACGACTCCACACGGCTCCGTAAGACGACTGCATAAAACCCATGCGATGTTAGCACGAAGTGCGTACTTGACCTACTCGAGTCACGTGCGAGTATTTCGAGTGTATAATACACTAGGCGAGTACAAGAGGTCATTTCGGCTTCAAGAAGACTGTCTTGAGGATGCCGGGTCCGATCTTACCCCATCGATTGCGTCGGCACCACAGGAGAACTCAAGAGACGTACGTTCACGAAAAAACGTAGCCAACCGCAGAAACTGTTTGACATGTCCAACAGCCTCCTGCGGCGGCCTGCGTGCTCCTGTGGGCTTAAAAAACGTGCGGACCCGTGCGTCCAACGCACTGAATTTATGCGAAATCCATCGTAGACCCGCCGCGAAAGGTGTACGACCGGTTGTGACCGGTGCATTAGGTAACGTAACCTTTATCGAAAGGTTAAACAATCCGCGTCAAGCTTACAAACTTTGGTCGGTTGAAGAGAAATAGCCTTGGTGGTTAACGAAATATTTTATTGGTTTACACAACACTGATATGCAAATAGCAAAACCATGTTAGTACGGCTGTGCCGAAAAAATGTTTTATCTTTAAGTTATATTCAATATATAACTGGTCTTCTTATTGAGTTTGTCATAATACTGAGATTGGACTTGAAAATTCTGTTCTTAATTTCGAGGTGGTCTTATTATTGAGGTGGTATTTAGGTGAGGTTTTCCTGTATATAAAACATTTGTATAGACGCCTCACCTGCTGGGTCTGAAGAGTCTTCACAAATCATCACAAAATCTAATTTTCCATTCACACAGGTGATGTTTTCAGTTTCTGTCGCGCCATAATCATAATACACATATGAAACATATTTGCACTCTATTGTTATTTGTCTGCCGTCCATCACCTAAATGAAATGATAGTTAAAGTAATAAGGATACATTGCTTACTTGATTTAACATGTTACGCAAAAGCGATCAGAAAAGCTAATGCTGTGTCTTTTTTTAGATGACTTAAATGCCTTTACCATCAATATTTCCTTCTGAAAGTACTGACAGACGTGTTCAAGTGCTTCAAGAAAATGGCAAATATTTTTATGAATCAACTTGGTCCAAAAATAAATAATAACCATACAGCGAATTACGGCCTTGGAACTGTCAGTAATACTGGGTGTTTAAATCGATTTAACAGCTAGCTACCCTCACACTTAATTGCTATAAGATCATTAATTTCCAAAATATACACATACGTACATTGACTACGGAGGCAGTAACTAATCATTAAAAGCAATTAACCATTTCGTACATAACAATAGACACACTGCGTATAATCCAGCACGAGTGAAAAAGCAGCCTTATACTGACTTTGAAAAACCGAAAATAAATGCATGTTTCTTGGCAGAAAACAGAAATCATGTGTTCACGGATGGATATCATGGTAATGACTAAAATATAGAGCTCTATATAAGTTTCCTAGGTCTACTAAATATTGTTATAACATAATGTGTACTTACGCTATATGGTAGTACAATTGCGTTGCCTTCGTCATCGGTATATGTGTACTTACTGCTCTCAGTTGATTCAGATATTGTACAGTCTACAAAACATGTATAATCATTAAAGTATACCATGTATCGCATAACTGCATACTCTATGCCTCTTAAAGCAGTTGATGGTGTGAAATTCATGATTATATGTAATTATGTTGGAAGACCGCCTAGATCATTATATCATTTATGTTACCAAACAATATAATACGCTATACCGTCCTTTAAATGCTGTGTTCGTCATCGAATTTTATTTAAAAAAATAGATGGAATACTGTCCTAAAATATAACAATATAAGCGCCGTTGTACGATTTCCAACCTCTTCTTTAAGTGACGTCATTTCCAGAAAACGTCTGATGTGACGTCACTTTGCACTGACAGTAAGCAATATTTGTCACATATGGCAATATGGAAACGAAGTGATCATATGGAGTAAATATTGTTTTCTGCTTGCAAGTAGTGACATCACATTTAGCACTTACAGAAGAGGTTGTAAAATCCATGGCAGCGCTAATATCTTCTTACTAATAGTAGGTTGTAGAGCGAAACAACATTTTTCATTTTGACCCAAATATGCTGACCTCGATCCCAGCAGGTCCAAATGCAATTCCAAACACGGTCACCATATACTTGTAAGTCTGGTTTTCATTATCTTTATTGACAATTCGTCTATCTGAACTATAGTTATTGGACAGAAACTGCGTTTCTATACTTATTAACACCGGCCTTCGACCACATCCGTCCTACCTGGTTAAAGTTATCATAGGCAATTTGCACAGCAGTCCGAAGTAAAATAAGTCAGATTTCCATACAAGTTTCCTTCAAACCAACTTCAATGACAATATGCTCATCATAACTGAGATGACTTAACAGAAAACCATGTTAAATGCCCCTGCATCTTTGATCTTCCGTTTTGTATGGTGAAAACGAGGTACGTGTGCACAGACACATTCACAGACACATTCACAGAAACATTGAGCATTGAGTAGATGGTTGGTTATCTTCGTATAAATTGGAGAAAACTCAAGAACAAATCCCAATTTAAAGTTTCTGTGTTACAGAAGAAACTCAGATTGTTTGATAAGCTGTTGAAAAGTATGTCCATTTGAAATAAGTATGCATGTAATTAGCTATCAACAACTGAAAAAAGCAGAAACCCTGAACACGTTTATATAATTCCATTGATAGAGTGGAACAATGTATGCTTCAGTATTGTTATGTCGAGATGTTCCCTGTAACAGCTGTGGGTATTATATTGAATAAAATATTACTCAGCATACCTTTGCCAACTCCTGCTTGTGAGGTTTCCTGCGTATTTACATTATCCACATACTCATCACATGTCTGTAAATACAGGTATATTGTCAATGAAAAGTGGTCATAATATGCAAACGTCGTATTTTTTTGTATTTGTAATAAACGGTGAAATGTCTTATGAGATAGTTTTCTTTTTAACTTACATACGAACATAGCATGATGGCATACTTGGCTCGTATTTAAGGAATACTGATGGTCACTTCTTCCTACTTCGGTTCATATCAAGCACGTGATTGAATGAATCGTAAAATCGTAAGAGATTTAAAATTTCACAATTTTAGAATTAATCATTTCTTAGAAAACGCACATAATAGACAACAGTTTCGCAGTTTATTTCATTTAACTTTTACATTGTGTTGTATGCTGTTAAGGCACATGAAAACAATTAAATGGTACAAAGAATATTGGATGCATTTACCATTTTGAATGGAATATAAACAATTAATTGTTACGTCGACTAATAAGAAAAATAAAATGTTGTATGGAATATAAAACTAATTACATGTTATATGGAATGTTCAAAACATTTAAATGTTGCATGGAATATAAACAACTAAATGTTACGTGGACTTTTAAATATAATTACATTGAATATACAAACAATAAATGTTACATGGAATATTCAAAATATTTAAATATTGCATGGATATGAAACAGTCAATACAATGTTACGTGGACTATTAAACACAAGAAAACGTTACATGGAATATAAAATACCAAATATTACCCTATTTTCTGGATGATGGCCTGATGTGGTCGTGTTCAGTTCATTGGTTTCTGCGCTGCTGTTATCACTACCTTGTCTGTTTCTACAACCTGGTTATACGTACATATATATAAAGCTAGACTTTTATAGATTCAACATAGCCGTACTATAATTAAAATGTCCAGAAATCAGTCAATAAGTATTCCAGTAATTTGACACAAGTCCGATTCGAGTATTTAGGATGTACTATGTATGTAAACAAACGTAGTGAACATACATAGTACAAGTTTAAGGGAATAATTGCTTACTTACAGGAAGTATAGAATCCAAATCTCTACATAAGAAGACATGTCAGGGTTTTGCCTTCATTTAAACAACATGATTCCATTAACTTTCAAGTACATCATAAATAATAGGAATGCAATGAATGTGAAATCGTACATTGGCATGTTATAGAAATACATAATTATTGATATTGTATTGAATATTATCAGCATAAAACTGTGATGAACGACGTTAGATAAAAGACAATAAGTTGAAACAGGGAACGCCACACACAATGCCTCCCCGGGATAGCAACAGTAGCCTTCATAAATAATCAATGCAATGGCAAATACCATGGAACGGGAGGGGCAAGGAATGGCTTAGCCTAGAATGCCTTGAAGTGGAATAAATGTCTTTAAAATAATCAGCTTACGTTTGCACTGATAAGAATCAAGTAAAATTCCTCGATCACATTGTATTGGAGGTGAAGTATTGTTAACTATTTCGTTGTTAGAATCAACAACATTATACCCATCGAAACATTCCAGTTGTAACTGTGCTCCATGTTGTATAAGCCGATCTTTAATTATTGTTTGGCTGTCGAACAATTTAAATTGTCCATTTCCTTCATTTGGCTTCTCACAGAAATCTACAAGTATACGCAATGACCAGTTTACAATAATACCTGTCCAAAACGTGGATATGCCATTATAATAATCATTGATAAACGAAATGATATGTACAAGGAGAATACATAGTTTTACATGCATTTTCCAAGAAGAACGGTTATTTTAAAATATTTGTTCAAGAAGTTCATAATTTGATAAAGAGGATCAGACAGCTTTTTTCAAAACGACCAAATATGCTTACATAATTCGCTCAAGACGAACAGTTATTTTACACATTTTGTGCTAGAAAATTACACATTTCACATTATTTGTTCCCGATGAACAAAATTAATTTGAATAATTTGTACAAGAAAATCACATATTCACATTGCGTTATTTGATCATGAAGATCAGATTTGTTCACATTATTTGTTCATGATGATCGAGCGTGTTTACATTATGTGTTCCTGACAATCGGGCATGTTTATACTATTTGTTCATGAAGATCAGGCATGTTTATACTATTTGTTCATGAAGATCAGGCATGTTTATACTATTTGTTCATGAAGATCGGGCATGTTTACATTATTTGGTCATGAAGATCAGGCATGTTTATACTATTTGTTCATGAAGATCGGGCATGTTTACATTATTTGTTCATGAAGATCAGGCATGTTTATACTATTTGTTCATGAAGATCGGGCATGTTTACATTATTTGTTCATGAAGATCAGGCATGTTTATACTATTTGTTCATGAAGATCGGGCATGTTTACATTATTTGTTCATGAAGTTCAGGCATGTTTAAATTATTTGTTCATGAAGATCGGGCATGTTTACATTATTTGTTCATGAAGATCAGGCATGTTTACATTATTTGTTCATGAAGATCAGGCATGTTTATACTATTTGTTCATGAAGATCAGGCATGTTTACATTATTTGTTCATGATGATCAGGCATGTTTACATTATTTGTTAATGAAGATCAGGCATGTTTATACTATTTGTTCATGAAGATCGGGCATGTTTACATTATTTGTTCATGAAGATCAGGCATGTTTACATTATTTGTTCATGAAGATCAGGCATGTTTACATTATTTGTTCATGAAGATCAGGCATGTTTACATTATTTGTTCATGAAGATCGGGCATGTTTACATTATTTGTTCATGAAGATCAGGCATGTTTACATTATTTGTTCATGAAGATCGGGCATGTTTATACTATTTGTTCATGAAGATCGGGCATGTTTACATTATTTGTTCATGAAGTTCAGGCATGTTTACATTATTTGTTCATGAAGATCGGGCATGTTTACATTATTTGTTCATGAAGATCAGGCATGTTTACATTATTTGTTCATGAAGATCGGGCATGTTTACATTATTTGTTCATGAAGATCAGGCATGTTTATACTATTTGTTCATGAAGATCAGGCATGTTTATACTATTTGTTCATGAAGATCAGGCATGTTTACATTATTTGTTCATGAAGATCAGGCATGTTTACATTATTTGTTCATGAAGATCAGGCATGTTTACATTATTTGTTCATGAAGATCGGGCATGTTTATACTATTTGTTCATGAAGATCAGGCATGCTTACATTATTTGTTCATGAAGATCAGGCATGTTTACACTATTTGTTCATGAAGATCGGGCATGTTTATACTATTTGTTCATGAAGATCAGGCATGTTTATACTATTTGTTCATGAAGATCAGGCATGCTTACATTATTTGTTCATGAAGATCAGGCATGTTTATACTATTTGTTCATGAAGATCAGGCATGTTTACATTATTTGTTCATGAAGATCAGGCATGTTTACATTATTTGTTCATGAAGATCAGGCATGTTTATACTATTTGTTCATGAAGATCAGGCATGTTTACATTATTTGTTCATGAAGATCAGGCATGTTTACACTATTTGTTCATGAAGATCGGGCATGTTTATACTATTTGTTCATGAAGATCAGGCATGTTTATACTATTTGTTCATGAAGATCAGGCATGTTTACATTATTTGTTCATGAAGATCAGGCATGTTTACATTATTTGTTCATGAAGATCAGGCATGTTTATACTATTTGTTCATGAAGATCGGGCATGTTTACATTATTTGTTCATGAAGATCAGGCATGTTTACATTATGTGTTCCTGACAATCGGGCATGTTTATACTATTTGTTCATGAAGATCAGGCATGTTTATACTATTTGTTCATGAAGATCAGGCATGTTTACATTATTTGTTCATGAAGATCAGGCATGCTTACATTATTTGTTCATGAAGATCAGGCATGTTTACATTATTTGTTCATGAAGATCAGGCATGTTTATACTATTTGTTCATGAAGATCGGGCATGTTTACATTATTTGTTCATGAAGATCAGGCATGTTTACATTATTTGTTCATGAAGATCAGGCATGCTTACATTATTTGTTCATGAAGATCAGGCATGTTTATACTATTTGTTCATGAAGATCAGGCATGTTTACATTATTTGTTCATGAAGATCAGGCATGTTTATACTATTTGTTCATGAAGATCAGGCATGTTTACATTATTTGTTCATGAAGATCAGGCATGTTTATACTATTTGTTCATGAAGATCAGGCATGTTTACATTATTTGTTCATGAAGATCGGGCATGCTTACATTATTTGTTCATGAAGATCAGGCATGTTTATATTATTTGTTCATGAAGATCGGGCATGTTTATATTATTTGTTCATGAAGATCAGGCATGTTTATATTATTTGTTCATGAAGATCAGGCATGTTTATACTATTTGTTCATGAAGATCAGGCATGTTTACATTATTTGTTCATGAAGATCAGGCATGTTTATACTATTTGTTCATGAAGATCAGGCATGTTTACATTATTTGTTCATGAAGATCAGGCATGTTTATACTATTTGTTCATGAAGATCAGGCATGTTTATACTATTTGTTCATGAAGATCAGGCATGTTTATACTATTTGTTCATGAAGATCAGGCATGTTTATACTATTTGTTCATGAAGATCAGGCATGTTTACATTATTTGTTCATGAAGATCAGGCATGTTTATACTATTTGTTCATGAAGATCAGGCATGTTTATACTATTTGTTCATGAAGATCAGGCATGTTTATACTATTTGTTCATGAAGATCAGGCATGTTTATACTATTTGTTCATGAAGATCAGGCATGTTTATACTATTTGTTCATGAAGATCAGGCATGTTTATACTATTTGTTCATGAAGATCAGGCATGTTTATACTATTTGTTCATGAAGATCAGGCATGCTTACATTATTTGTTCATGAAGATCAGGCATGTTTATACTATTTGTTCATGAAGATCGGGCATGTTTACATTATTTGTTCATGAAGATCAGGCATGTTTACATTATTTGTTCATGAAGATCGGGCATGTTTATACTATTTGTTCATGAAGATCAGGCATGTTTACATTATTTGTTCATGAAGATCGGGCATGCTTACATTATTTGTTCATGAAGATCAGGCATGTTTACATTATTTGTTCATGAAGATCAGGCATGTTTATACTATTTGTTCATGAAGATCAGGCATGTTTATACTATTTGTTCATGAAGATCAGGCATGTTTATACTATTTGTTCATGAAGATCAGGCATGTTTATACTATTTGTTCATGAAGATCAGGCATGTTTACATTATTTGTTCATGAAGATCAGGCATGTTTATACTATTTGTTCATGAAGATCAGGCATGTTTATACTATTTGTTCATGAAGATCAGGCATGTTTATACTATTTGTTCATGAAGATCAGGCATGTTTATACTATTTGTTCATGAAGATCAGGCATGTTTATACTATTTGTTCATGAAGATCAGGCATGTTTATACTATTTGTTCATGAAGATCAGGCATGTTTATACTATTTGTTCATGAAGATCAGGCATGCTTACATTATTTGTTCATGAAGATCAGGCATGTTTACATTATTTGTTCATGAAGATCAGGCATGTTTATACTATTTGTTCATGAAGATCGGGCATGTTTACATTATTTGTTCATGAAGATCAGGCATGTTTATACTATTTGTTCATGAAGATCGGGCATGTTTACATTATTTGTTCATGAAGATCAGGCATGCTTATACTATTTGTTCATGAAGATCGGGCATGTTTACATTATTTGTTCATGAAGATCAGGCATGTTTACATTATTTGTTCATGAAGATCGGGCATGTTTATACTATTTGTTCATGAAGATCAGGCATGTTTACATTATTTGTTCATGAAGATCAGGCATGTTTACATTATTTGTTCATGAAGATCGGGCATGTTTATACTATTTGGTCATGAAGATCAGGCATGTTTACATTATTTGTTCATGAAGATCAGGCATGTTTTTACTATTTGTTCATGAAGATCAGGCATGTTTACATTATTTGGTCATGAAGATCGGGCTTGTTTACACTATTTGTTCATGAAGATCCGACATGTTTACATTATTTGTTCATGAAGATCAGGCATGTTTACATTATTTGGTCATGAAGATCAGGCATGTTTATACTATTTGTTCATGAAGATCAGGCATGCTTACATTATTTGTTCATGAAGATCAGGCATGTTTATACTATTTGTTCATGAAGATCGGGCATGTTTACATTATTTGTTCATGAAGATCAGGCATGTTTACATTATTTGTTCATGAAGATTAGGCATGTTTACATTATTTGTTCATGAAGATCAGGCATGTTTACATTATTTGTTCATGAAGATCAGGCATGTTTACATTATTTGTTCATGAAGATCAGGCATGTTTATACTATTTGTTCATGAAGATCAGGCATGTTTACATTATTTGGTCATGAAGATCGGGCTTGTTTACACTATTTGTTCATGAAGATCCGACATGTTTACATTATTTGTTCATGAAGATCAGGCATGTTTACATTATTTGGTCATGAAGATCAGGCATGTTTACATTATTTGTTCATGAAGATCAGGCATGATTACACTATTTGTTCATGAAGATCAGGCATGATTACACTATTTGTTCATGAAGATCAGTCATGTTTACACTATTTGTTCATGAAGATCCGACATGTTTACACTATTTATACACCAACATAACTAGCAAAATTCAAGTCAAACTCTTCATAAACACGTTACAATATAATTTATACATAGTTTTATTTTGATCCGTCTGTGAGAATGAATCAGTTTGTTTTACTTTGCTCATTAACGTCTATATTAAATACTGATGGAATGGTTTGGTAGAAAATGGCGAGAGTATTAGCAGTTGACGGTACTTACCAGGCTTACATCTATATTGTGTGGATATTTTCCCTTTCGTACACTTTATACCTACGAACACATCAGTACGATCATTGGCCTTCGCATTAATTGGTTCAAGGGTATAATTTTCTTTACACCGTAAATAAATTGTTTTGCCGCTACGCACATTGATTGATTTCCTTGAATTAATACATTTGTCTGCATCCTGATGTCTGTTATAGCAATCTCCATCTGACGTTATATTTATCTTGCATCGTTCTGAGATAAATGAAATTTCTAATGAACAAGCATGTATTCTTATTAAACATGAATTGATGTCACAAATAGGTTTGTTTACTAGATACATTACACAACAGTCGAATATTCCAATGGCAAGTTTGGTCACAGTGACCGGCTATACTTGAGTAGAAATATAAAATATTTTTGCTGGATCCATTATTTCCTATGTAGCATTTTAAAACTTGCTAACACGATGTGTTTTAGAAAAATAGAACATTCATTAAAAAATAATCCATCTTCGGATACGGACAACTGACGTTAACGTTCCAATGCATTAATCTTAACATCGGGTCAATTGACCGGCTTTCTGATGTTTTACAAAATTATGTTAAACCAGATATTGACCGATCAAAATTTTTATCAAAAGCTTAATACGTTTCTTGTAACGACACGAATTCGATACAAATTGAAGGAACGAGCGTTGCAATTGGTCTGACAAACCTCCCATCTAATGATGAAATAACTACCGCACTGGATATATTTGTTACAACATCAAAATACCACGAAATGTGAACAACATTACTCATGAGCATGGGAAAGAAAAACCTTGGACGGGTCGTGGATGTCTCTTAATAAAGAGCACTTGCTATTTGACCATCAAGCATTAGTTAAGTACTTAGTAAGCAATAAATGAGTTGTTACATTTGTTATCAATAAACATGTTTAAATACATATGAAAAAGAACCCGCAAAGTAATTGATATTGTGGCAGTCACTGAGATGTTTGGCCCAAATGCACTGAATCTGAGAAAAACGCAATAAAGATGACGTCATGTTTTCACAATATGACGTCATGTTTTCACATTAATTGCAACAGCCAGTTGAAACATTTCAGTAAAAGATTTATGATTCAGCAGCGAGCAGAAGAAAAAAAAATCAGTAAACATTGAGACGGCCCCTTTTCTTAAGGAAAAGTATAATATACATTTATTTGTAGAACAGTATTGTATATAAAAGCATATTTGCTGTATTAAATTTGTGATTTTTTTGTACATCAAGTCTTGATGTCGTTTTTTTGTTTCGTAATGACCTACAAATATACCTGCATTCAGAAATGCCAATAACTCAAAAATCGCCCAGATATGACATTTGGGCCAAAAATCTCAGAGACTGCCACATTTCACTTGTAAAACAAATACAGTAGACATTGTATTAAGATACCACCCAAGGGACAGCCAAAACGTGGTCGCTTATTAAAGTTTCTCTTAATAGATAACGACATATTTAAAAGTACAAATGAATGTCCAACTGAACAACAAGCAGTACAGGTGGTCGCTCGTGCAATGTCTACTGTACCATGAATAGTGTAATGTACACGATAGACATAAAAACAGCAAAATTAGAAATTAAAAAATAAAACATTTTAATAAAAAGGCTTCACTTACTTTCTGCACAATTTGGAATTTCACCCATGTTTCCATAGACACAAGTGCTCGTTATTTCATTTACTCCTAGCATAATGTTGGTACGGTTGTTATACAATTCATAGTCTGACTTGCACGACACAAAAATCTAAAACCAAATATAAAGAAACAAAATGTCTAGTTTAACTAAACTCGACTAATAATAACGTGCATCGTTTTCACAGTAGAATATACTAACCCATATTACCAACTGGTATGTGAATCAATAACAAACATGCAAGACGCGTTGCTACCCGTACACAAAGTACGCATTTGCGTACATAAGGTGGTTCTTAAATCTGTAGAGCTCTATAATACAAATTACAATAAAACAGCATGTAGTGTGGGGCGCTCGTCGATCGCACTTATCAGCATATTTGGGTTTTTGGATATACAATTTCTGAACATACATACTACAACACTCCAATCTGTTTATTTTAAGATTTTCCTTTTCCGGGGAACATGCCCGCGGCATCCAAATAGTGTTTACGTACACATCATACAAACCTATGCTACGCCTTTACAAAATATATTTTATAGAAAATTGTTGTAAAACGGGTAGGTCACCAATGGATAGCTTGAACCACTAATGCTTATATGACATCATTATACACAATACCTTTAATTGGACGGTAACAGTTTTATTAAATTGACTTTCTATAAGTCCTTTATGCTCATCAGATCATCTGTTGATTAGTTAGCCATGTTAAACAATGTACGTTTTTTTGACATGACAATCAGTATTCATTATATCGACAGTAATAATACATATAATATATATACATGTATCTTATAGTTTTAAAGAAACGTTTAATACCTCAGCATTGTGTTTCACCATGTATCCATCGGCAATAGGATCAGCATGGGTATTAATTCTAAACTGGAGTTTCTTGTCAGTATTTAACAACTTACATGGCTCTGAAATGAATTTGTTTACATTAATAATACATTCGAAATATTATAAAGCATCTCAAAATACACCAAACAGCCATTCTAAATGAAATTGGCTACAGTAAAAACTCAAAATGAAAGTTTCTATTTAGTGATATTTAATATTTTGTTTGGACACTTTAATCCTTTTTGAACATTGTTTTACGCATGGCACCATTAAAGTCACAATATATTTCTTCTTGCGGCATTTTGAAGAATGTGGGTATGATTATGTATGTACTTTACGGTACAAACGTATATTTGAGCCATAAAAATAAAACATAATAAAGCTGACAAAACTCGACCCAGTTCGTCTGTAAATACATAATTGGGAATATCTAAGCATAAATATAAATAATAATTAAATGACAAAAAGAACAGGTAGATCTATGTAGACACTATTTAATCCCAGATACAGCCATAGCCACGTGAACATAGCAGTAACTGTAGAATTGTTATTCTTTGTGAAAAAAACGTTTGACAAAATTCTTTCAAAATGATTAATAACCAGTTTATGGAGAATCAAAATGAAATAAATCAAAACACCAAAATACCATATATGAAAGTTTGGTTATCTCATGTATGTAAGATGACCAGTTGTCACGTAACTTACTTATATGTTATGACAAAATGTTAAATTGACTCGTACAAAGAAAGATAACTCGCGTAAATATCTGCTATATTCTTACAAATACAAACTATACAATTTGTCACCGTCATACTTAACGGTCACTTCCCGCATTGTGTCAGAATTGTCAAATGTCACATAAACAACTATACAGTAAATCGTGCCTAGTGTGTCGTAATGCTCCTACATGAATATAAAACAACCGCTTTAAGTATTAACTCGTTATATGCCGCTGATTAGACTGTATTTATATTTAAACGAGTCTTCTAGATAGTAATATGTTATTTTCCTAAATTCAGCCCTAAGTATATGGCACGTAAACTTGCATACCGATACTTAAATCAATCTACATTTAGTTTCTGTCTATACATGTATTCATCAACATGACTTTTAAAGTACTTCGCATTACTTTGGTTGTTGTCTATTGTGCAAGGTATGCTTTCATTATCCACCAATATAATGGTGTTGTTTTGTTTCGGTCCCTTCAATCAAGTGTTCAACTAACTGTTTACATCTGTCTTTAAATAAAATTCGAAATATACAGCTCATATAATCACTGATTATTTGACAACGTGAAACGGGGGAGGGGCAGTCTGAAATCTCTACAGTGGTATTGATCTATATAAATGTGTGTATATACAGATTTATATAGCACAAATTGCTGTAACAAGACCACAACTAATAAGCCACTTTATGTAATGGTTTACATGTACAACTGCCTAGTTATTCGGACATTGATTTGAATGTGGTTAAAGAAGAAAATGTATGGAATATACGTGAGGATACCACATGTAATTTCATGTTGTAATCTATGTTATTGATATACATGTATGACTTACTTTCGATGCAGCTCGACACATTTTGAAAGCTTCCATTTTCACATCGACTTTCTATGTATCCATCATTTGGGTAATCCTTAAACACATACTGTACTGATTCACACGTGAGTTTGTAAGATATGCCACCTTCCAGCAAGCCTTCAACACGTATTTCATCGGCATTGAATACCTTTGTGTGAGCCAACAGTCTTGTGTTACATGGTTCTACAATGATAAATTATTATAGATTAATCAAAGCAATGTTTTACTTTCATCATGCTGTCTAAAATATACCCACTGTGAAATGAATATTTTGCTGATTACGTCAGCCGAAAGTAAATTGACGGCATTTATAAATTCCTAAGCTACTGTGACATAAAACAATAGTCATTTTATTCCATCTAATTCTTTATTTGTGACTAAATAAATGCAAGAAAAAACAATTTTTCACTAGGTTTTTGGTGCGGATGGAAATGTCCGGCTCCCGGGTAACCTCCAAGACAGTAACACTCGAGTAGGATAGTTCGTTCTATTTTAATCGTAAGCCAATGAAAGATCTTTACTTAACTGGACGAGCTGCTGCTAAATATTTTCGTTCATTGTACGAGTCAATACTTCAGACTTTCGATGTATCAATAAAAAGGCTGATGGGTAAACTTTAACCTATATGTTTAATATTATAACTTCGATTCGATGTAAAACGAATGTTTCACTTCAGTTTTATCGCCTTCCAGTTTTGTGGCAGAGGATACAAATATATATTGCAGGTTCCATTTAGATCCATGGAGTACTTTCAAAGATGATACAATAGGATAAAGCGGAGATAATTCAGTAAATATAGAAAGTAGGATTATGGTTCTAGTGTACCGCACTTCATCTTATTGCCATATATTTATATTCCACAATTCATTTCAACCACTTCGGTACTTTCCAAGATATGCCCCGAACAAGCACCCATACCGGAAAACTATATGGTTACAGGGAAATAATTCAATAAATATTGATGGTAGAATTATGGTTCTTGTGAGCGCACTTCCCCTCATTGTCATCTATCTACATACCAAGTTTCATTTGAACCCCTTCAGTACTTTCCCATATATGGCACAGACATTAGCACCTACTATGAACATATATGGTAAAGGGGAGATAATTCAGTAAATATGGAAGGTATGATTATTAAAGCTGTATTTCTTCTCGTTGTTATGTATCTGTATTTCAGGTTTCATTTAAATCCCTATTTGAGTCATGGCCCGGACAAGCAACTTCCTTATGAATGCATACTGTAAAAGCGAAAGGAAAGATAACTCAGTAATGACTTAAAGGTAGGAGTATGGTGTTTGCGCAATGCATATTGCCCTCTGATTATATTTGAAGTTTCAAAAAATGAGTCAAGTTCGATTTACAGTTCTTTATTGTCCCCTATCATTGTGTTAACTATGAAAAAGTCCCTCGAATACGTTTTGAGTTATCTATTTTGACAAATGTGATAACTGAAGGAAAGAAAACTGGAATATCTGAAGATATGAGCTATAACCAGTTGCCAATGTAATGTCGATACGGACATTGTTACAAAAGAGGTGCCCTCTTTATTAATAATTTAATATCGTAAACTTTGAATTAATGGATCTTGCAATCCATAAGTTATCTGCATGGTGTAGTACATTACTATCAAATAATTGGCATTCTAAGTTAGTGTTCCTGGTGCGAGATAAAATCTTATGCGAACAAATATTCGGACAGACATTGAGTTCCAGTTGTTTTCTCGTCATACAGAAAACAACAATCTTCGACAGAACATGTTCTGTTTCTGTGAAGATGTGATACAACCTTACACTCAGATTAAACACACGTACATCATATAAAACCACTAATTCATCGTGACTTACTTGGTACACATGTTAACGAATTTACTTCTTTGTCAAAATGACCAAACTGGCATTCAGTACTGAAGTCTGTTAGATAATCTCGTGAAGTTGGGTTAAACAATTGAAGACGATTCAATTGACATCGCACATCAACCTGAAATAACCTTCCCTGTTAACATATATTTTGCAACATATTTTGTGCGGAATCAAGCTGTTAACACATAATGAAAACGTTTATGTGATTTTAACCAACTTGGGGAAGTTGACAGCAGTTTCTATATTGGTACATAATGCTGATTTCGTTTCAGTAAAAACCGTTTGTCTTTGGTATGAAATTTATTCACAAGTTCAAAACAACCTCTCTTGAGCAGTCATCTCTTAAATACCAACAGTATTCTTGTTTCATGTAGTTAGCATTTACTGTGAATATAACCTGTCTAGAGCAACACCTTTTTAACAATAGTTAAAATGTAGGCATAAAAAGGATAGTAAAGATAAATTAATATCAATGAAAATAGTCCTTAGTTTAGTGCATGTACGAGCGCCTCTGTACGATGTTCAACCTCTTCTTTAAGTGACGTCATTTCCATAAAACGTCACATGTGACGTCAGCATGTACCAACAGTAAGTAATAATTGCCCCATATGGCAATATGAAAACAAAGTGACCATATGGAGTAAATATTGTTTCCTGCTTGCAAAAAGTGACATAACATGTTGCGTTTTCTTGAAATGACGTCACTCACAGAAGAGGTTGTAAAACCCATTACAGCGCTCATATATTGATTAAAGAACATACGTGACGGCCGTGAGCTACTTGGTGTGATGATCGTGGAGAATTATGCAAGGTTAACCTAATGTTCGTGTTAACCAAGAAACAACGTTCTGAAAAAGATAACATTGAGTGATTTTTGTTTCAATCTTTCAAAATGATCGATTACACATTCAATATCATTACTTGACAATTTATAATATATGCATTGATTCATATATGTTTTAAAGGATTAATTATTGTATAGTAACTAGCAAAATATTATCTAAATCTTTATATTTTCGTTGTAGCGTAAAAACGATTTTTTTGGAATACTGCAGGGACATGACAATATTACTTACTTTCTACACATTTTGGAACATTCACAAAATGTCCGTTTTCACAACTACGTGCAATAGAAGGAGTGTCAAGATACGACTCGCCTTTAAACTCATATTTGTCTGTACATGCAAGCTTATACTTGTGGTGACTGTCAACCATATGAGATACGGATGTGCCATTCAACTGATATACGTTCATGTTTAGAAGGTTCTTCGTATTGCATCGCTCTGTAAAACAATTAATTCTAAAATGTAACATGGTAAACAGTAACATCGATATAGGACGTATTACTGCGGGACACATAGTAATTGCTTACCAGGTATACAGCTACGTATGTCAGCGCAATAGATTTTGATTATTGATAAACTATTAAGGACTAAACTATACGAAATATTTCGTTCGTCTAAAACTGCCATGCAGTGAATATTTGGGTTCGTCGTAGTTGTCTGCCATATCACGGATTCGCAGACACCAGCTTGTGAGAGTCAGAAAATGCGCCAAATCGAGAAGAGCTCTACAAACACTGAACTTCTTCGTACAGATGTATGAATGTCCTTTATGTTTTATTCTCTTTAATATTTGGCATAAAGTATATTTTATAGTTGTCGAAATCTTCGTCTCTGATTTGGAAAGTTACTCTCGTCGATTTGTCAATGGCATTTTCTAATGGAAACAAACGTGTCGTCTTTAGATTGTGACGTGATGACAAGAAATAACCGCTTGGTGGCATACTAATCACTTTTGAAAACAATTAAGGGTCAATAGGAGTGTGGCGACAAGACAAGAAACGACTAATACATTGGAGTCACATTGAATGTGCGTTTTGAATAAAGAAATAAATATGAGCTACGCCGCGACGAAACCATGACCAAAAAGTCTACAGCCTATCTATGGATATGACCCAAAATATACAGTCCAGAAATATGTGTTACATCCCTTAAACACATTCCCTTAACATGCTGTGCATTATACTGGTATCGGGGGATGTTTTCTTAATGATCCAAACATAGGCATACATAGGTTTTATCATGAACGTTTCCTTTAAACAATCTGGTACAGAATTAAGGTAACCAAAACTCTTCTGAAAATAGAAAGGTTTGACCTTGAAAACTTAAAAGTTGACATGATAATATGTAAGTATCAATGCTGTATAAAGACATTTAAAGAAAATTCCTGGACCTGATATTTTGGATCATATACAGTAAAACCTCACTTGAAGACCACCTCGATAATAAGACCACCTCAAAAAAAGACCACACTTTCCAAGTGCATTTTCACTGTTCTGCTCTTTATTCACCCTCAATAAGAAGACCAGTTGCCATATGTCCCAAAGGTAATCTTATTAATGAGGTTTTAAGGCATTTCGAAGGAGAATGTTAATCATAATGCTGTGACGCCATTTATCATAATATGCCAACTGTTTGACCATTTCGGTTTGATTTGTTAACTGTTTCTAGGAAACGAACGGTTCATTCGCTGCACGACATCGTGTCGGAAAAAAGACTTGTTCCTTGATAAAGAATGGTCACATATGTATTGGCGGTGTGGACGATTGTAATAAAAGTATATATATTTTCGTGATGATGTTTCTTTTCCGCGTTCAATGTGGTACCATATAGCTTGATATCTTAATACTTGGCGCTTAAGCGATGGAAGAATAAGGACAACCAATTCAACAAGTGTACGTGTTATTCCTCTTTATAGGTGAAGCATATCATTTATGAAGTCGAAATGTTTGTATTGACCATTGACGCTTTATTGCTCAAATGTTGATACATACTCCTTTGTCTTAAACTTGATGGTATATTTAGACTGATATGCAGCCATACTTATAGCCATAGAAAACACTTATCATGTCTTACTTGGAACACAGTTTAACAAATTCACTTCTCTGTTGAACTGACCATATTCACATCGTGTGCTGAAGGGGTTCACATAAGCTTGTGATGGATTGCTATACAATTCGTGGTGACCTGATTTACAGTTCACATCGACCTGAAATATATGTCATCATTATCTAACATTGAATTGCACAATGGACCATAAACATACACGTAAAGAACACACTTCGTCATTGTCATCCTTTTATCATAAATAATGAGAATTACAGAAAATGCCTAAACATCACATACCGAAGAAAAGTAAAACTTAACCATTATGTACGATACTTATGCCGAATAATTGTAGAAAAGTATAACAAAAATCACATAAGTCAAGCATTTAGCACAACCAATGACTGAATTACAGTACAAATACCAATTGTGGTTGGTGTAAAAATCCTCTCGATCTAAATATTCCGGCCAAAATTGGCCTTTTTCAAGAGCAAAGGTCACAAACTACACAATATAATACATATATACTATATATATACTATATACACGATATTGTGTATTATTGTGCTCTTTGCTCTTGTAAAAGGTCAGCTTTGGCCGAAATATTAAGATCGACTGGGTTTTTATACACCAAACGTTACAGTGATCCACTTTATGGGATATTTCAACAACGAAATGTTATACCAAATGTTTATTGTATTATTACTTGTTGTTTCTGTTTAAAACTATCGTTCTTAGTAGATTGCAAGAGAAGTTAAGTCATCATCGTCATCTTACATAATGTATAAGAGTCGTATGTAAAGTTTACAAAGAAACACATTACATATTAGAATAAAACATAATAAATGATATATACACGAATGCTGTGTTCTACTTGTTTCAGAATAGATCTTCTGCCTTGACTTGTTGTCAAGTCAAGTTGGTTGTTTGTCAGGTAACAACGTTCTGAAATAAAATAAAAGACAAGTTTAACTACTTCAATACAAAGAGTTGAATAATACGTGCCTATACAAGTATTGCTGTACAAATGTTCACAATGTGCTTCTAAATGAATACAACATTGATGTAATATAAAAGCCGTATCGGATGTCGTTTTGTTAAGATTATTACTCTTAAATGTCCTTGTATCCAGTGGTAACAAACTAGTTTGTGATTCAACAAGAAGAATAATACTTCTACAATTACAAATATTACATCTGTAGCTTTTTGTTGATTAGTATAGTTTTAGTTGATGAAACATATAAGAAGCACAGCATAAAAATGTACATATAAATGCATAATATACAAGGCAGTTATTTAAATATATACTATTTGTTTCTATATAGTATTATTATACAAATACAGTCACATAATGCAATGTGACAATATAACAGAAAGGTTTGCATGTAAAACAGAAATAGAACGAGACACATATTTAATATAATCTAGTCTAGTATTCATTACAGTACGAAATCGAAAAGAGATGTGTGGTTAAACTGCTGTCGAAAAATCAACGAAGAATGCTTACAGTTAATAAATGCGTGTTGTATTTATATCTGTAGCTACACGATATAATTACTTACTTTCTATACATGGCGGAACATTCTTAAAATGTCCGTATTCACAACGCCGTACAACATACTCCTTGTTAAGATAGTCCTGTCCACCATACTCGTAATTGTCCATACATCCAAGATTGTAATTGGTGTGACTGTCAACTTGACCAGTAGCTCGTGTATTATTCGGATAATATACATGCAAATTATTCCTGTTTTGAAGTGACCTTGCATCGCATCGCTCTGCAAAATTATGTAGTTTGTCTTAGAGGCATATGCGTATTAAAACAATGTTAAAGTATCACAATACCCACGAGTGTGCCGTTGAATATATTAAAATATTCATTATGGAACCATTTCAAGAATTAAATTTATCCAGAACAGGTTAATTATAGATAAACAATAATTTTTAAAAGGTGTATTATTCGGGCAGAAGCAAAACAATTATCGGTAAACATTGAGACGGCCCCTTTTCTTAAGGAAATAATAATATACATTTATTTGTAAAATATTATTGTATCTGAAAACACATTTGCTGTATTAATTTTGTGAAATGTGTGGATCTAGTCTTAATGATCCAAACATAGGCATACATAGGTTTTATCATGAACGTTCCCTTTAAACAATCTGGTACAGAATTAAGGTAACCAAAATTCTTCTGAAAATAGAAAGGTTTGACCTTGAAAACTTAAAAGTTGACATGATAATATGTAAGTATCAATGCTGTATAAAGACATTTAAAGAAAATTCCTGGACCTGATATTTTGGATCATATACAGTAAAACCTCACTTGAAGACCACCTCGATAATAAGACCACCTCAAAAAAAGACCACACTTTCCAAGTGCATTTTCACTGTTCTGCTCTTTATTCACCCTCAATAAGAAGACCAGTTGCCATATGTCCCAAAGGTAATCTTATTAATGAGGTTTTAAGGCATTTCGAAGGAGAATGTTAATCATAATGCTGTGACGCCATTTATCATAATATGCCAACTGTTTGACCATTTCGGTTTGATTTGTTAACTGTTTCTAGGAAACGAACGGTTCATTCGCTGCACGACATCGTGTCGGAAAAAAGACTTGTTCCTTGATAAAGAATGGTCACATATGTATTGGCGGTGTGGACGATTGTAATAAAAGTATATATATTTTCGTGATGATGTTTCTTTTCCGCGTTCAATGTGGTACCATATAGCTTGATATCTTAATACTTGGCGCTTAAGCGATGGAAGAATAAGGACAACCAATTCAACAGGTGTACGTGTTATTCCTCTTTATAGGTGAAGCATATCATTTATGAAGTCGAAATGTTTGTATTGACCATTGACGCTTTATTGCTCAAATGTTGATACATACTCCTTTGTCTTAAACTTGATGGTATATTTAGACTGATATGCAGCCATACTTATAGCCATAGAAAACACTTATCATGTCTTACTTGGAACACAGTTTAACAAATTCACTTCTCTGTTGAACTGACCATATTCACATCGTGTGCTGAAGGGGTTCACATAAGCTTGTGATGGATTGCTATACAATTCGTGGTGACCTGATTTACAGTTCACATCGACCTGAAATATATGTCATCATTATCTAACATTGAATTGCACAATGGACCATAAACATACACGTAAAGAACACACTTCGTCATTGTCATCCTTTTATCATAAATAATGAGAATTACAGAAAATGCCTAAACATCACATACCGAAGAAAAGTAAAACTTAACCATTATGTACGATACTTATGCCGAATAATTGTAGAAAAGTATAACAAAAATCACATAAGTCAAGCATTTAGCACAACCAATGACTGAATTACAGTACAAATACCAATTGTGGTTGGTGTAAAAATCCTCTCGATCTAAATATTCCGGCCACAATTGGCCTTTTTCAAGAGCAAAGGTCACAAACTACACAATATAATACATATATACTATATATATACTATATACACGATATTGTGTATTATTGTGCTCTTTGCTCTTGTAAAAGGTCAACTTTGGCCGAAATATTAAGATCGACTGGGTTTTTATACACCAAACGTTACAGTGATCCACTTTATGGGATATTTCAACAACGAAATGTTATACCAAATGTTTATTGTATTATTACTTGTTGTTTCTGTTTAAAACTATCGTTCTTAGTAGATTGCAAGAGAAGTTAAGTCATCATCGTCATCTTACATAATGTATAAGAGTCGTATGTAAAGTATACAAAGAAACACATTACATATTAGAATAAAACATAATAAATGATATATACACCAATGCTGTGTTCTACTAGTTCCAGACTAGATCTTCTGCCTTGACTTAAGTCAAGTTGGTTGTTTGTCAGGTAACAACGTTCTGAAATAAATAAAAGACAAGTTTAACTACTTCAATACAAAGAGTTGAATAATACGTGCCTATACAAGTATTGCTGTACAAATGTTCACAATGTGCTTCTAAATGAATACAACATTGATGTAATATAAAAGCCGTATCGGATGTCGTTTTGTTAAGATTATTACTCTTAAATGTCCTGGTATCCAGTGGTAACAAACTAGTTTGTGATTCAACAAGCAGAATAACACTTCTACAATTTTGTTTATTTTGTTTTATGAAACATATAAGACGCACAGCATATACATGTACATATAAATGCATAATATACAAGGCAGTTGTTTAAATATATAATTATATACTATTTGTTTCTATATATTATTATTATATTGCTAGCTGTAAATATATACAAATACAGTCAAATAATGCAATGTGACAATATAACAGAAAGGTTTGCATGTAAAACAGAAATAGAACCAGACACATATGTAATATAATCTAGTCTAGTATTCGTTACAGTACGAAATCGAAAAGAGATGTGTGGTTAAACGGCTGTCGAAAAATCAACGAAGACTGCTTACAGTTAAGAAAATGCGTGTTGTATTTATATCAGTAGCTACACGATATAATTACTTACTTGCTATACATGGTGGAACATTCTTAAAATGTCCGTATTCACAACGCCGTACAACATACTCCTTGTTACGATGGTCGTGTTCTTCAAACTCATAATTGTTCATACACTTAAATTTGTATTCGGTGTGACTGTCAACTTTTCCAGTAGCTTGTGTATTATTCGGGTAATATATATGCATGTTACGAAGTGACCATGCATCGCATCGCTCTGCAAAATTATGCATTTTGTCTTAGAGGCATATAAGTATTAAAACAATGTTAAAGTATTACAATGCTCCCGAGTGTGCCTTTGAATATATTAAAATATTCATTACGGAACCATTTCAAGAATTAAATTTCATCCACATCAAGTTAATTATAAATAAAACGTAATTGTTAAAAGGTGAATTCTTCGAGCAGAAGCAAAACAATTATCGGTAAACATTGAGACGGCCCCTTTTCTTAAGGAAAAGAATAATATACATTTATTTGTAAAATATTATAATATTAAAACACATTTGCTGTACTAAATTTGTGGATCTAGTCTTAATGACCATATTAAAATTGCTGTAATTCCCTTAAAAATGTCTTTTTGCAATATGTTTTATTTTGTTGTGACCTACAGATACCCCTGCGTTCAGAAATGTTAATAACTCAATTTCGGCCAGATATATCATTTTAGACAACATCTCAGAGTATCACACTCATATCTACGTTCAGTTTGCATCGCGAAAAATATACAATGAAATGTTCATCTTCGCATGTAGACGTGTTTTGACAGATATTCACTTTGATGCAGTTTATTTTCGGTCATTTGCAACTAAAGCGTTGCTAGTTTTTGTAATTGACACCCCTATAAGGTTTTATTTTAATATTGTAATAACAGTTCCATGTTCCACACACCCGAATCATTATCACTCGGATAGTGTAACGTATGGAAGAAGTACAAAATGTACATAAACATATAAGTTTAAACATCATCATACACACCAAACAAGTCCATTCCTGGCTATTGGCAATGAAATATCATAATTCATAACGGCTGTTGTAATTAAATATATTCACGCATGTTAGAATGAATTACAGACAACATATACCGTCTCCCTTGGCTGAGTGGTTAAGGCATCCGCCTTGGGAGCGGAAGGTCGAAGGTTCGAATTCCGGTAGAGGTCCGCTCTTATATGACCGATTGGGCATCCACCAGTTAGTTAAATAATGGTTACCATGTGCCTACCTGCCTGGTGCCTGGCATTGAAGGATATGAATCGGGATGTAAATATGCTCAGAAAGTAGTGGTCTCATAAGTCAGAAATGACTGGCCTTTTAAGTAAGGGTGACACTATAATAAATAAACACTTTACTTTTTTACTTTTATACTGAAAACGCTGTGAATATAACAATATACCTGGTACACATTGGGGTAAAGGCGGATCGAATGTTCCGTTGTTGTTTGTTATCGTTAAAGATGAACTTGTCAAGTATTTATTGGTTTCATAAAACTCGTAATCTGCACTTGGAGACAGGGTGAAGCTCTCCAAATGAGTAAGTTCTACATTCGATGACCTAGTGTGACAATGGTTTGGTACCTTGACTTTTAGTTTTTCTGAAAATGTATTGTATACAATGAATAAAATTCGTTAACAACTGAGTAAACAAACTGACGATATTGAGAGATTAAGTTGTTACAGGGAACGCCACATACACAATGCCTCCTCACACATACCCCCGGGAAAAACAATTGTCCACAAAACGTCTGGCATTGAGGAGGTACACCGGTGAACACGCATGGGAATATGAGCCTCTTGTGATTCATTCTTTTATTGTTTGTATATATAATAGTACTCAAATTTCATTAAAACCGTATATAATGAAACACATTACGTGTACTCATGTAATGGATTGGAATGATGATACTTACTATAACATAGCGGAGGTTCTGGCGTCCACTCCAATTCTCCCGACCATGTTGTTTTACATTTGATGACGTCTATACCAGTTGGGTACAATGAGTATCCATTATCACATCTGAATTACAACGAAATTCATTTAATTAGGGTAAAAAAGCCATCACTCTAAAACATTTATTCTAGCTAATAAACATTCATTATTCCTGATTAGATAAATAAGGATCTCGCACGAAACGACACTTGAAAAGACAGATATCTTGACATAACCGACCTTTTGGCGAAATTCTCATTTTGAATTATGTCAAGTACTTGATTAATTGATTATAGTGGTACTTGTCCGATCTGGGACAATACTGAAATGAACGCGGTCAATTTTGTAAAACTATTTTGTTTAATGCTTGGAAAGATCGAAACAGAATCGAGTT
Organism: Mactromeris polynyma; assembly: GCA_032209605.1. Lineage (NCBI taxonomy): Eukaryota > Metazoa > Mollusca > Bivalvia > Venerida > Mactridae > Mactromeris > Mactromeris polynyma. The sequence continues at coordinate 19,931,804 of JASFXZ010000011.1, forward strand.
AAGGAAATATGATCAAGATGGCCCCGACCGTTTTTGGACAATAAAGACGATTTAGCAATCAATGGTGACAAAACATCAAAACATGACTAGTAAAACCTAACCTAAGATCATTGACAGATCCGGTTAATGACATTTTCTACAAGAACTGCAATATTTTTCGTTCATAGTAACATACTATCTGACTACGAAAAACAATCTTCCTTAAAGGTAAGCGTAGCATGATTGAACAAATCGTTGCGTCTATAAGCGCAATGATTGAACAAATGGTATCGTCTTAGAGAGCAATAATTGAACAAATCGTATCGTCTTAGAGCGCAATGATTGAACAAATGGTAGCGTCTTAGAGCGCAATGATTGAACAAATGGTAGCGTCTTAGAGCCCAATGATTGAACAAATGGTAGCGTCATAGAGCGCAATGATAGAACAAATGGTAGCGTCATAGAGCGCAATGATAGAACAAATGGTAGCGTCTTAGAGCGCAATGATAGAACAAATGGTAGCGTCTTAGAGCGCAATGATAGAACAAATGGTAGCGTCTTAGAGCGCAATGATAGAACAAATGGTAGCGTCTTAGAGCGCAATGATTGAACAAATGGTAGCGTCTTAGAGCCCAATGATTGAACAAATGGTAGCGTCATAGAGCGCAATGATAGAACAAATGGTAGCGTCATAGAGCGCAATGATAGAACAAATGGTAGCGTCTTAGAGCGCAATGATAGAACAAATGGTAGCGTCTTAGAGCGCAATGATAGAACAAATGGTAGCGTCTTAGAGCGCAATGATAGAATAAATGGTAGCGTCTTAGAGCCCAATGATTGAACAAATGGTAGAGCGCAATGATAGAACAAATGGTAGCGTCATAGAGCGCAATGATAGAACAAATGGTAGCGTCATAGAGCGCAATGATAGAACAAATGGTAGCGTCTTAGAGCGCAATGATAGAACAAATGGTAGCGTCTTAGAGCGCAATGATAGAACAAATGGTAGCGTCTTAGAGCGCAATGATAGAACAAATGGTAGCGTCTTAGAGCGCAATGATTGAACAAATGGTAGCGTCTTAGAGCCCAATGATTGAACAAATGGTAGCGTCATAGAGCGCAATGATAGAACAAATGGTAGCGTCATAGAGCGCAATGATTGAACAAATGGTAGCGTCTTAGAGCGCAATGATAGAACAAATGGTAGCGTCATAGAGCGCAATGATAGAACAAATGGTAGCGTCTTAGAGCGCAATGATAGAACAAATGGTAGCGTCATAGAGCGCAATGATTGAACAAATGGTAGCGTCATAGAGCGCAATGATAGAACAAATGGTAGCGTCATAGAGCGCAATGATTGAACAAATGGTAGCGTCTTAGAGCGCAATGATAGAACAAATGGTAGCGTCATAGAGCGCAATGATAGAACAAATGGTAGCGTCTTAGAGCCCAATGATTGAACAAATGGTAGAGCGCAATGATAGAACAAATGATAGAGCCCAATGATTGAACAAATGGTAGAGTGCAATGATTGAACAAATGGTAGAGCCCAATGATTGAACAAATGGTAGAGTGCAATGATAGAACAAATTGTAGCGTCATAGAGCGCAATGATAGAACAAATGGTAGCGTCATAGAGCGCAATGATAGAACAAATGGTAGCGTCATAGAGCGCAATGATAGAACAAATGGTAGCGTCTTAGAGCGCAATGATAGAGCAAATGGTAGCGTCTTAGAGCGCAATGATTGAACAAATGGTAGCGTCTTAGAGCCCAATGATTGAACAAATGGTAGCGTCATAGAGCGCAATGATAGAACAAATGGTAGCGTCATAGAGCACAATGATAGAACAAATGGTAGCGTCATAGAGCGCAATGATAGAACAAATCGTATATCGTTACCTTAAAAGAGCCAAAGCGTGTTCTCGTCTATTATCGCCTTTAGAAATTGTTCTTCCTCCATAAAATGGAATGATTTCGTCACAAACAGGTGCTGCAATATAAAAAGGAATGGTCATTTAAATCGAGGACATTGCATGGATGTTCATAATTTACTGAATTATAAACAGAATTATGAAAACGATATAAAAAGTATTTAGTGTGTATTCGTGGTAGGAAGTGACTTATGAATATAGGTGTAATATTTCATATAATAAATTGTAGGGGAGACCGGTCATAACGTAACAGTTTTCAAAGTTTCTTCTTTAATTATCTATAACATAAACTCATTGGAAACAATGTAACTAATGTTATAAGGTCGTAATTATGCGCAATAACCGGTGTTTTGTAGATGCCTTTTTCTTGAATGAACAATTTGTATACCTTCGCAATATGGTTCCAGTCCACTCCATTGTCCATCCGACTGACAAGTCCTCGTGTGTTGTAATTCCTTCCCGAATATTTTGTATCCTAAAATATATTGTCTAAATGGTGACACAACTATAATTATAGCATCTTATTTTGTAAATAAATATGTTTGAGCGCTTACAGTAGAATTACACCACAGCAAGGCTCCCATTTTGTTCCTTCCAACGCTCTCTTCCTGTATCCCTTCTATATTTTCTATATAATGAATAAAGGGAGAGTACTCTAGAAGAAATAAAAGGGGAAAACTCGCGTCAATCTCCTGTGAATAAGACAAACGATGGATTAACGTTTCTCGTGCTTTTCTATCCACGTGTAGGTTAAGTCGTTACAAATATAGCAAATACACGCGGCTCAACTCGCAGAAAAGTCTCGCAACTCAATACGCCAATATATGTAGTTGAAACAATTAGTCAACAGTGTATATGTAAATGACGAAACTGGCAACACACGAGAAGCAAGCCTCGCTTAATTCTTGATTTGACATGAACTTACGTGTTGTTAGTTTCAATGTACGTTACCGTAGCAAATAAAAGAAGCCGCACAGTTTGCGGAATAGATATGCTCCGGAATGATATAACTATGGGCATTTCCCTCTAATCCTGCGGTACAAACAATAATATACCGTGCCCGAATCGCAATGGAAACAAAGACATGGCGTTAACGTCTGACTGAACTTCAAGAATCTAAATATTTTGTACCCCTGGTTAAAGCGAAATCCAGAATTCATGTACTGTGAAGAATGTGCCGTCACAGTGACATTAAACACGCGTGCATATAAATATATCAGCTGACCGTCGTGCACGTGATGGTTAATAAATAAATACCGGTAATGTTGTGAATTAGTTTATTCTAACACACTTAACATTCGCATATACTTTTCTCTTTTCTGAATATCTTGTAAACATGATATTGAGATGATGTGAAATATCATTTATGCGATATGAAGATCTAATGCTTATGAACGGAATTCTAATACCTTATACCATTACACATTGATTTTACAATTGAAATTTAATGAATGTAATTGTTTATGAAAAATAATAGTATCCTAGTATTCAGCGGCGTGTTTGCCTAACTTTCATTGGCTGAATATTGCATGTTGCTGAACGTAGTATTTTAATATGTGTAAATATTAAATGACAAAGTTATGTTAACATTTTACCTCGACTACACGTGTATTCAGCCACACTCATGTAGTTATCTCGCAATCCATCACTGGAATCTTGGAAAATACTTCCGTATTGTATGCCATTCAAGGACGGACACATGATCGCTATAAAGAAATAACTACAAGAAGTGACGTCTGTAACACTCGCCATACCGGTATAATACAGATACAAGAAATGTCTTATGTAACACTCACCATACCGGTATAATACAGATACAAGAAGTGGCGTATGTAACACTCACCATACCGGTATAATACAGATACAAGAAGTGGCGTATGTAACACTCACCATACCGGTATAATACAGATACAAGAAGTGTCGTATGTAACACTCACCATACCGGTATAATACAGATACAAGAAGTGACGTCTGTAACACTCGCCATACCGGTATAATAGAGATACAATAACTGACGTATGTAACACTCACCATATCGGAATAATACAGATACAAGAAGTGTCTTATGTAACACTAACCATACCGGTATAATACAGATACAAGAAATGTCGTATGTCACACCCACCATACCGGTATAATGCATATACAAGAAATGTCTTATGTAACACTCACCATACCGGAATAATGCATATACAAGAAATGTCGTATGTAACACTCGCCATATCGGAATAATGCAGATACAAGAAATGTCGTATGTAACACTCACCATAGCGGTATAATACAGATACAAGAAGTGTCTTATGTAACACTCACCATACCGGAATAATGCAGATACAACAAATGTCGTATGTAACACTAACAATACCTGTATAATACAGATACAAGAAGTGTCTTATGTAACACTCACCATACCGGTATAATACAGATACAAGAAGTGTATTATGTAATACTCACCATACCGGAATAATACAGATACAATAAATGTCTTATGTAACACTCACCATACCGGAATAATACAGATACAAGAAGTGTCGTATGTAACACTAACAATACCTGTATAATACAGATACAAGAAGTGTCTTATGTAACACTCACCATACCGGTATAATACAGATACAAGAAGTGTATTATGTAACACTCACCATACCGGTAAAATACAGATACAAGAAATGTCTTATGTAACACTCACCATACCGGAATAATACAGATACAAGAAGTGTCGTATGTAACACTCACTACACCGGAATATTACAGATACAAGAAGTATCTTATGTAATACTCACCATACCGGTATAATACAGATACAAGAAGTGTATTATGTAACACTCACCATACCGGAATAATGCAGATACAAGAAATGTCGTATGTAACACTCACGATACCGGTAAAATACAGATACAAGAATTGTATTATGTAACACTCACCATACCGGAATAATGCAGATACAAAAAGTGTCGTATGTAACACTCACTACACCGGAGTATTACAGATACAAGAAGATCTTATGTAATACTCACCATACCGGTATAATACAGATACAATTAACGTCGTATGTAACACCCACCATACCGGTATAATACAGATACAAGCAATGTCTTATGTAACACTCACCATACCGGTATAATACAGATACAAGAAGTGTCGTATGTAACACTCACTATACCGGTATAATACAGATACAATACATGTCGTATGTAACACTCACCATACCGGTATAATACAGATACAATGAACGTCGTATGTCACACCCACCATAGCGGTATAATACAGATACAAGAAATGTCGTATGTAACATTCACCATACCGGTACATACAGATACAATAAATGTCGCATGTAACACTTGCCATACCGGTACATACAGATACAATAAATGTCGTATTTAACACTCACCATACCGGTATAATACAGATACAATAAATGTCGTATGTAACACTTACCATACCGGTACATACAGGTACAATAAATGACGTATGTAACACTAACCATACCGGTATAATACAGATACAATAAATGTCGTATTTAACACTCACCATACCGGTATAATACAGATACAATAAATGTCGTATTTAACACTCAACATACCGGTACATACAGATACAATAAATGTCGTATTTAACACTCACCATACCGGTATAATACAGATACAATAAATGTCGTATGTAACACTCACCATACCGGTATAATACAGATACAATAAGTGTCGTATGTAACACTCACCATACCGGTACATACAGATACAATAAATGTCGTATGTAACACTCACCATACCGGTATAATACAGATACAATAAATGTCGTATGTAACACTCACCATACCGGTACATACAGATACAATAAATGTCGTATGTAACACTCACCATACCGGTATAATACAGATACAATAAATGTCGTATGTAACACTTACCATACCGGTATAATACAGATACAATAAATGTCGTATGTAACACTCACCATACCGGTATAATACAGATACAATAAATGTCGTATGTAACACTCACCATACCGGTATAATACAGATACAATAAATGTCGTATTTATCACTAACCATACCGGTATAATACAGATACAATAAATGTCGTATGTAACACTCACCATACCGGTATAATACAGATACAATAAATGTCGTATGTAACACTAACCATACCGGTATAATACAGATACAATAAATGTCGTATTTAACACTCACCATACCGGTATAATACAGATACAATAAATGTCGTATTTATCACTAACCATATCGGTATAATACAGATACAATAAATGTCGTATTTAACACTCACCATACCGGTATAATACAGATACAATAAATGTCGTATTTATCACTAACCATATCGGTATAATACAGATACAATAAATGTCGTATGTAACACTAACCATACCGGTACATACAGTTACAATAAATGTCGTATTTAACACTTACTATACCGGTATACTGCAGATACAAGAACTATCTTTAAGGTCGGCGCAATCACTAGCAAGCAAAGTTGCAACCCGAATGTTAATATTTGTTGTGCAACATAAATAATTGCCAAGATGTTACAAGTGCCAATGACTCGATTACACTACACTATTGTACAGTATCTCCAGTACCTGTAAGGGGAGATCACTGCGTAGGATAGTGGATAAAAATAACTTAGTAGTGCGATTAGTACAGTCTGTTTCAATATACATGTAACCCATTAGTACATATTGTATCAGTCGTATAATCAAACATTCATGTTAACAAACTTGTTATATATCGACTTATCTTGATTAAAACAATACAAATATTCATTTTGTTCATTACGCAAGAAATGAAAGTCCACTTACGTTCACATTTCGTTGCCGATGTATAGCGCCATTTTCCGTCAACACCGCATATGTATCGTCTATTTCCTTTTAATTTGAAACCGTCGTTGCACTCAAACGTAACAAAACTTCCTATTTCGTAGGTGACTCCGTTCTTGATACGTCCATTATCTGGAGGTTCTGCATAGCCACATGTGATTTCTACAGGCATAATATACATTGTGTTATCAGATCAGCATGCACATTAACACGCACCTACGCACACACGCAGAACAAACGCACGCATCCGAAGATTGAAATACTATTCGACGGTCAACAATAGCATACACATTGTTCATTCCTTGTAATAAACCGACCTTCCCTTTACAGTAGTGAGATTATGATATTCATCAATAGTGTTACAAGTTTTCTGTAATAGGAATAGAACGCACGATGAACATTTGCCGTGTACAAAAGACATTTATCAGTAGTGATATCCAATTTAATTTGAATAAATAATTTCATTAAAATCGTTTTAGATACATGTTAAGGAGCATCAAAGTTGATATTATTTTCGCATGGCATGTCTTAGTCGTGAAACTGGAGTCAGGTCATATCCCCAAGTATGACAAAAATCCAAACATTTAACGTGCGCGAAATTCATTTCATCTGCATTTCCTTAAATAGTCTGCTTAGCAAAATTCAAACCCGCTTATGCATTTTATGCATTTAATCAAATAATGTGCTTGGCAAATTTCAAACCCGCTGATGTATTTTATCAAATAATCTGCTTGGCAAATTTCAAACCCGCTGATGTATTTTATGAATTTTATCAAGTAATCTGCTTGGCAAAGTTCAAACCCGCAGATGTATTTTATGCATTTTATCAAACAATCTGATTGGCAAAGTTCAAACCCGCAGATGTATTTTATGCATTTAATCAAATAATCTGCTTGGCAAATTTCAAACCCGCTGATGTATTTTATGCATTTTATCAAATAATCTGCTTGGCAAATTTCAAACCCGCTGATGTATTTTATGAATTTTATCAAGTAATCTGCTTGGCAAAATTCAAACCCGCAGATGTATTTTTTGCATTTTATCAAAAAATCTGATTGGCAAAGTTCAAACCCGCAGATGTATTTTATGCATTTTATCAAATAATCTGCTTGGCAAAGTTCAAACCCGCTGATGATTTGTTTCAGGTACATAATATGTTCTTACCGTCACAGGTGAAGCGTACATTCGTCCAGTGACCGTCAGTACAACTTCTGGCTATGTTACCGCTGATAGAGAATCCATCTTTACATTGGTATTTAACAACATCCCCCTCTTGATACACATGGCCTCTGTCTACACGCTGTGTTAGTTTGGAATTCAGAGGTACATCAGGAAAAACGCAGGTATTTCTCACCCCTGAATCACATTAATCACAACTAATTTAACAACTGTTAATAAATGGTTTACACTGTCCGACAAAATGGAGTACACGTGTACTTACTGAATCATTTCTATATGACCCGTAAACTATTGCTCCAAAATAGCTGGTATTGACGAGTCTAACTATTAAAAAAAGCAATGTTTATCAAATAATAGTCAAAATATCAGAGTTGAAGCTCAAATCTAAAGTGCATGCTCAAATGTTCTCATGTTAATTGTGATAAGACTGTATAATTTATCATAACCTTGTATGCCTTAAACTTATGAGACAATTTACTAAAACAGAAACTATAACTTCAACAGAGTACAGACGAGAATGGACATGAGATTTGAGCATGGAAACTGATCTCTAGTGTCATATCCTTGGATTTATAAGTGGAATGGTTTCATTATCTATAATCATTTGGCTCTCTATCGTAAATAGGAGTGCAAGTATATGGACAGTTAATATGAGCGCCTCTGTACGATTTCCAACATATTTTTTAAGTGACGTCATTTCCAGAAAACGTCACATGTGACGTCACCATATACTGACAGTAAGCAATATTTGCCCCATATGGCAATATGAAAACGAAGTGACCATAATTATGTAGTAAATATTGTTTCCTGCTTGCAAATAGTGACATCATACGTTGCGTTTACTTGAAATGACGTCACTTACAGAAGAGGTTGTAAATCCCATAGCAGCGCTCAATTATCTTTGCAGTAGTATAATTGAAAAACAGCTTGACATTTACATTCGCAGGAAATTATAACCTGCGCATATTTTTTATCTTACTTTTGCTTTCATACAGACACTAATGCATTGAAAGAAATGCCCGTTGTCTTATAAATATCATTTGTTACAGAGAAAAGCATCAACTTTTTGGGGTAAATACTGATTAACGACTATCAATTTGAATAATAAACAAGAACTATCTTTAAAAAAGATGGTCGGCGCAATTTGAAGCAAGCAAATTAGTTGCAATCTGAAGGTCAAGATTGTTGTGCAAGAATTGCCGAGTTGTTACGTTTGCTGGTCACTCGATTATGCAACGTTTTAGTAACTCCGATACCTCCACAGTGAGATAAGGCATAGACAGTATAGTCTGTTTCAATATAGTTCATCAGTACTTATTGTATCAGTCATCTATAAACTTGTTACATGCCGATTTATGTGATTAAAACAATGCAAACATTCGTGACTGGTGTATAAACCCTAGACTCTTCTTAATTCAACGCCGGGCAATTTCCCGAAGGGTTGACTGACAACACTACTCACTAGATAAATTTTGAAATATACTATATATATTTCGGTAATTGTACAGTAATTCAGTGGATTTCGGTAATTTAACGTACCCTTTAGTGCCATATATAGTCCGTGCCGCGTTAAGCGCGCTTCTCTTAAGATGTTTTTTTGAAATGTGTGTTTGAATAAGATAACTATATCCAAAAAGTTAAATTTGAAAAGGAGATAAACTGACTTATGTATCAATGTTCCTCAACCACTGTCGGTCGAGTGAGTTATGACCCTTTTATTATGTATGAACTATATGTGGCACGGTCTATATGTGGCACGGTCTATATGTGGCACGGTCTATATGTGGCACGGTCTATATGTGGCACGGTCTATATGTGGCACGGTCTATATGTGGCACGGTCTATATGTGGCACGGTCTATATGTGGCACGGTCTATGTGTGGCACTACATACCCTTTATCTAAAGGTTAACCAATCCGCGTCAAGGTAACGAACGTTTTTCGGTTAAAGAGAAAGTGCCTTGGTGGTTAACGTAAGATTTGATTTACACAACACTGATATATAAAAAGCGAAACCATGTTAGTACGGGTGCGCCGAAAAAGTGCAGGATAATAATAATTTATTTAAAATGTTGGCCAATTTATCGTCAAAACTGTGGTTTGATATCGTCTGTACATTATTTAACAAAGAAACTACTTGTTGGATTATGCGTGATGTAGCAATTATTTCTATCAGTATACCGTTCACCGTTAGCTACTAGTACTCCAGTGAGTGGACTGTGAGTAAGGTTTGTGAAAACCGAATCTTCACTTCACCATCACTCCAGCTACACATAAAGTGTTAATGGAGTATCAGTAGAGTGTAATTTTATTCACACTTCACTGTTAACTTTAATTTTAAAAAGACTTGCTTTGATTTTTCACCAACAACTCTTTTTGAATATCCAAAATACAACGGTCCATGGTTCATGTATAAGTACCGCACATTAATTGCATGTATATATAACAAGCTGCTGTGTGCTTGATTACAGTGTTGAGAACCTTGTAAAGTATACTTAATAAGTGGTAAAGGAAAATGAACACAAACAGTCATTGTATGTTTTTACTTTTATGTATGAAACATTGGGAAATATTAAGTGTATAGGGACATATTTTACCAACAAGAGCGGGAAACTACTCAACATCGTTATTACACAAATTCCGAGCGCGACGTCTTTACAATTGAAATCTCGTTCCGCGACAAAAATCTTGAGCTGAACGTTTTATACAGTGTACTTATAAATTCTTCGTCCACTGTCGATGTGTTATGTTTCTTAAACAATAGATTGTAATAAGATAAATTTCATATCACTCATTATAGAATGTTTTGACAAACATCACATGCGTAGAGCGTGTGTAACTAATAGGATAGGGAAACTTAATAATACTTTTGATAAATTCTATTTAAGTGCGTGAATTAGATATATTTCTATCTACAAACTGCTTGTTATAATATATGCATTGACTTTGTATGCCTGGAAACAAGAAAAACGTACAGGTTAGTCAGTTTCCGAACTCGGACTAGGTATGTTTATTAACTGTCATAGACCTATCATCACAGTCGTACGACTTAGAACTTTGTATGTGACATATCTTTCTTGTTCATTTGTTTCACATAACATGATTACAGTTAAACGTCAAAATAACGCGCGTCGATTACAATTTCCTTCCCGTGCGTAATCCATCATTGCGTTCGACTCGAATGATTCCGAGTATAAACTCCTCGTCAGCTACCAACATACGCGAAATATAATTCGATATATACAAAACAAATACGTTACATTTATACTACTTGCTAAATTAATTCATCGTGACCTCGCATTTACTACGTTTGTTAATAAATTAAACTGCACAGCAACCATGACTTTATAAGAAGTGAAAATGCCCGTGTCGAAGGTAAATTAATAACTCAGATAACACATGTGTATAATGTTCTCGCTCTTTTTCCATCTATGGTGGAACATTCACTACTAGTGTGCAGTTCGGGGATTGTGAATATATGATTGTGAAGACCGTAAGAGAATCTCGCACGTGACGAGATTTGAGCTTACAACCTCCGGATCAGGTGTACGGCTCAGTACTGTAAACACTCTGCCGAGCAATGACATGACCTGATTTTCAATTACTTGGAATAATGAACAAATATACATAAAATAAATGCTGGTATAATATCAATGTTACATGTCCACAATTATGCTCATGTTTTTGTAATGAGAACACATACTGAATCCCTACAAAAACTCATTATATGAACAAGAAGCAACATTGAATTTTATCAAATGGAGACGATAATTGCTCTTTAATGGATATTCTAAGTATATATATATATAAGTAATAGTAAGTGATAGAAACAACAATGAATATTGTAACTCACCATGCACGAGGTCACTCTTTAGTCCAAATATCAGTAACACTACCCAAATATTTATATTTAACGCCATATTGTATACATTTACAACATAACGTATGCACATCATCAAATACTCTGACGCTATAATCTGTAGTTGCTGACTGAACCACTGATACGCTCTTAATAAACACAAACCGGATACTGTTATACTTTGCCTCGTTAATCTGCAGCGGATGGAAATAAATTTCATTGAGGGGGTTTAAGGAAATTGTGTACAAAACATAACAAGTTGTATAGTTATACGTATGCTACGCACTTGACCCGAAGCGAAATTATTCAGAACAATATAGACTCCCACTGGGCCCGTATTCTCAAACGTTTTAAGACTGAATCTCAGACTTTAACTTTAAATGGTAAATTTTCTTTCTGTCCCTACTTTATTGTTACACAATATATTTTGATATTTACGCATGGCAAAAGTGTAGAGTGGGTAACAAGAAATATTCAGGCAAAATAGTATCCGTTTAAATATAATGAAAACGAAATGCTAGTAAATTTAAGTCTTGCAATTTTAAAGTCTAAGTCTGAGATTCAGTCTTAAAACGTTTGTGAATACGGGCCCAGTTTAAGAACTTTAGGCAACACTGCAGTATTAATGAAATGTTCGGTATATTTTCATGTCAAGATTGACCGCAAACAGATGTATGAACTTTCAGGACCGATCCATGGCAAATTTAGGTAAGGAAATGCTCTCAAGTATAAAGCTATAGCTCTGTTTGGATTACTTTTCTATCACAAAAGAGATGCCACTTTTTCTCCGTCAATCTTACGGAAAAACACGAACATTTCAATTCACCTATTTTGAAATGTAATGAACCAGTTATATGTTCATACGTTGGCGGCTAATAAAACCGCACTATGTACAATAACAATCCTAACAGCATTACAGTTATTGTGAAAGTTTAATGATTGTTGCAGTCATGTTGAAAATACAAAGTGTAATGCCTGCACAACAGGAGTCCGACAAGACCCCTTCAGGACCACACTCCTACCATCACTTTTGACTAATGTGAACAAAGCCCCTTCCATGGTCTTATCTGTACGACAAAATTCACAGCGTTAGTACGTCAGGGCAGGTAAGGCCCCATCCTAATCAGACCGATACGAAAGGGGTCTGTAACACTTTCTACTTTCACTTTGTGTTCGTATACTGTAATATATGTACAAAGGGGAATTCAACACGGAGAATTTCGCAACTGGGTGTAGTCGTTTTGTTTTAAGTACCAGAGCTCCAAATACTAAGATGTCGAGCTGTATTATACTTTATGGAACATGTTTTCTTCTAAATCGCGAAATTTAACCGTGTTTCCAAGAAAAAAACGTCGTTTTTTTATTTTCCGACACGATGTCGAGCAGCGATGACTAGCGTTCCGTAGCATTGATTTCGTAGTGAAAGTCTACACATCGTATATATTTCTTTAAACATGTGGCATTTATCGATAAATAACATAAAAATACTATGATTACCCCCTAAAATAACTACTGACAGTCCTTTTGTACGAACACAAAGTGAAAGTAGAAATTGTTACAGACCCCTTTGATACTGGGCATACATTGCGTTAGCACGTTCATTTAATTCCCAGTGGGAGATATTGTGTCCTTTCTAAATATCCACAGGAACAAGAGGGGCTGTGTCCATCTTAGCTTAAATCAATGGGAGGAGTTTTGTCCGGGATGGGGTTTCTCTGTACAAAATCCTGTGGTATAGTTCGCCGGCGTTAACTTGACCATTGTTTACAAGCAATCGGGCAATGCAAACATACCTGGATAGGTTTATCAGCTTATCACAAGGTTAACTGTCTAATAGATATGCTCGTATTGTATACGTTTATGACTATAAGCCCTGTAGTATAGTGGTAAGTACCACGGTTATTTAATGCACAAGGTCTGTGTTCGAGTCTCAGCACAGGTGGGTATATTTCTAAATCTAATTTTTTTACTGTAAAATGAATAGTAATATCCCTGTAAATAATGGTTGAGTCTGTTTTCAGTGGTCAGGTTAACGCCGTCGCACTATAGCAGTAATTATTTGTTATTTGATATCCCAACACTACATTTGTGAAGTTGTTAACTGTGAACGCATGAACTGTCACAGTTCATGATTCAAGACTTAACTTGTGTAAAGAAATGAAACTCATGAAGTGTGAAATCGTTGATTTTATGTACGGAATTCCAGGTTTTAGGTTTTTAGAATAACCTGAAATGTATTTGAATTCAACACCTGTCTTATCGAAATTCAAAACAAGGAGTATATACTCTTAGTTTAATTACCACCATACATACAGCGTTGTTGTTGTTGTGTTATTGTTGTATTATTGTAACTTTTGTAAACATTTGATGTTTCTACAAAAAGTGTCGTCTATGCTGCAAATTTGTTGGAATCAATCTATGAAGTATGATACAATGTCATATACATGAACATATCCAGCGTATAAGTACACCAAGTAGCCTTTAATATTAAATTATTGTTAAAATAATAATTATTTGCATACTCATTATGATATATATATATTGTTATACAGAATTAAGACATCTTGGTCAACACACATGTTTAATTTAATGTAAATGAATTGTGTCTTCTCCACAACTGTATTTTTTTTAATAATCCTGTACATATATGTATTTGTAAATATGTTGTACTCATGGGCCGCGAGGCTTATTGGATTATGAAATGAATTATATATATCTATCATAATAATAACAAACAATAAATGTCTTGAAAAAGATGGTATGCGCAATTTCAAGGTTAAGATTGGTTTTGCAACATAAAAAATGTCGAGATGTTACGACTGCTGGTCACTCCAGACCAAAAATGGATTTCGGTAAATTCACCGAAATTCAGCGGATTTCAGTAAATTCACCGAAATTCAGCGGATTTCGGTACGGTAGCGTCCTTTTTTACGATTGGTCAACCAATCCGCGTCAAGGTTACACACTTTTTTCGATTAAAGAGAAACTGCCTTGGTGATTAACGTAAGATTTGATTGGTTTATACAACACTGATATGCAAATAGTAAAAACATGTTAGTACGACTGCGCCGAAATGTATATATGTAAGTTTTGTATCATTATGAGTCGATATAATCTAAGGAAGTGAAAGGTTTTTATTATCATCTGTCTTTAAACTAAAAGAAATATTATAAGATTTTGTGAAACCATTTTAGATGATTGATCCTTTAAAATAATGTAGGATAATAGTCTGACATGAAAATCCAAGGTCAATAATGTGTGTATCATGAATGAAGAGAAGAGTTAGACGATGTATGATTCATCACGTTTTTTCCCAAGTTGTTTACGTATTACTCCTACAATTTCTTTCACACGCATATTATCTTAATTGATAACAATAACAAGTGGCACTTATAACCTTATATCCTATTACAAAGATTTCATGTGACCAGTTTAGAGAACAACAATAGTTTCACAGAAAAAAAAGTGACCCGGATTTGAAACTTTTCCGTGAAATTGAACGCGATGAGAACAACATTCTTGGAAACAAAACGCATTAAGTGTATTAAGTAGAAGGTGATTAGTTCAGCTTGGTTTGTAATTATATGACGATTGAGAGATTATGTACGACTGTAGTGCATAGGTTTTATGTGTTGACAGTCCAAAGACTGAAGGCAATTACATCGCTGTGAATCTCCTGTGCCGTGTAATCCTAGATCGTGTGGCTCAATGCCGTGTAGTCCTATGTCGTGTCGCTCAATGCCGTGTAATATTATGTCGTGTAGTCCTATGTCGTGTGGCTCAATGCCGTGTAGTCCTATGTCGTGTGGCTCAATGCCGTGTAATATTATGCCGTGTAATATTATGTCATGTGGCGCAATGCCGTGTAATATTATGTCGTGAAGTCCTATGTCGTGTTGCTCAATGCCGTATAATATTATGTCGTGTGGCGCAATGCCGTGTAATATTATGTCGTGTAGTCCTATGTCGTGTGGCTCAATGCCGTGTAATATTATGTCGTGTGGCTCAATGCCGTGTTATCCTATGTCGTGTGGCTCTATGTCGTGTGGCTCAATGCCCTGTTGTCCTATGTCGTGTGGCTCAATGCCGTGAAGCTCTATGTCGTGTGGCTCAATGCCGTGCTGTCCAATGTCGTGTGGCTCAATGCCGTGAAGCTCTATGTCGTGTGGCTCAATGCCGTGCTGTCCAATGTCGTGTGGATCAATGCCGTGAAGCTCTATGTCGTGTGGCTCAATGCCGTGCTGTCCAATGTCGTGTGGCTCAATGCCGTGAAGCTCTATGTCGTGTGGCTCAATGCCGTGCTGTCCAATGTCGTGTGGCTCAATGCCGTGCTGTCCAATGTCGTGTGGCTCAATGCCGTGTTGTCCTATGTCGTGTGGCTCAATGCCGTGAAGCTCTATGTCGTGTGGCTCAATGCCGTGAAGTCCTATGTCGTGTGGCTCAATGCCGTGCTGTCCAATGTCGTGTGGCTCAATGCCGTGAAGCTCTATGTCGTGTGGCTCAATGCCGTGTAGCTCTATGTCGTGTGGCTCAATGCCGTGCTGTCCAATGTCGTGTGGCTCAATGCCGTGTAGCTCTATGTCGTGTGGCTCAATGCCGTGCTGTCCAATGTCGTGTGGCTCAATGCCGTGAAGCTCTATGTCGTGTGGCTCAATGCCGTGCTGTCCAATGTCGTGTGGCTCAATGCCGTGAAGCTCTATGTCGTGTGGCTCAATGCCGTGCTGTCCAATGTCGTGTGGCTCAATGCCGTGAAGCTCTATGTCGTGTGGCTCAATGCCGTGCTGTCCAATGTCGTGTGGCTCAATGCCGTGAAGCTCTATGTCGTGTGGCTCAATGCCGTGCTGTCCAATGTCGTGTGGCTCAATGCCGTGAAGCTCTATGTCGTGTGGCTCAATGCCGTGTTGTCCTATGTCGTGTGGCTCAATGCCGTGCTGTCCAATGTCGTGTGGCTCAATGCCGTGAAGCTCTATGTCTTGGGCTCAATGCCGTGCTGTCCAATGTCGTGTGGCTCAATGCCGTGTTGTCCTATGTCGTGTGGCTCAATGCCGTGTTGTCCTATGTCGTGTGACTCAATGCCGTGAAGCTCTATGTCGTGTAGCTCTATGTCGTGTAGCTCTATGTCGTGTGGCTCAATGCCGTGTAGCTCTATGTCGTGTGGCTCAATGCCGTGCTGTCCAATGTCGTGTAGCTCTATGTCGTGTGGCTCAATGCTGTGTAGCTCTATGTCGTGTGGCTCAATGCCGTGTAACCCTATCTCGTGTCGTCCTATGTCGTTCATTGTCATGTTTAAGATCGTTAATGATATTGTTTTTAGTGGAATTCTTGCCCTTATCATATCGGTATTCTGCTCTGCTCCCTTTGTCAACATAGACTGGATACCACATAACGTATAGACTGTATACAGCTTAATGTATAGACTGTATACAGTATAATGTACAGACTGTATACAGCATAATGAATAGACTGCATACAACACAATGTATAGCCTGTATACAACATAATGTATGGACTGGATACAATATAATGTATAGACTGTATACAGCACAATGTATAGACTGTATACAGCATAATGTATAGACTGTATACAGCATAATGTATAGACTGTATACAGCATAATGTATAGACTGTATACAGCATAATGTATAGACTGTATACAGCACAATGTATAGACTGTATACAACATAATGTATAGATTGTATACAGCATAATGTATAGACTGTATACAGCACAATGTATAGACTGTATACAGCACAATGTATAGACTGTATACAGCATAATGTATAGACTGGATACAACACAATGTATAGACTGTATACAGCATAATGTATAGACTGTATACAGCATAATGTATAGACTGTATACAACATAATGTATAGACTGTATACAGCATAATGTATAGACGGTATACAACATAATGTATGGACTGTATACAACACAATGTATAGACTGTATACAACATAATGTATAGACTGTATACAACATAATGTATAGACTGTATACAACACAATGTATATACTGGATACAACACGATGTATAGACTGTATACAGCATAATGTATAGACTGTATACAGCACAATGTATAGACTGTATACAACACAATGTATAGACTGTATACAACACAATGTATAGACTGTAAACAGCACAATGTATAGACTGTATACAACATAATGTATAGACTGTATACAACATAATGTACAGACTGTATACAGCACAATGTATAGACTGTATACAACATAATGTATAGACTGTATACAACATAATGTACATAATGTATACAACACAATGTATAGACTGTATAGAACACAATGGATAGCCTGTATACAGCACAATGGATAGCCTGTATACAGCACAATGGATAGCCTGTATACAACATAATATATAGACTGTAAACAACATAATATATAGACTGGATACAACACAACGTATAGACTGGATACAACACAACGTATAGACTGTATACAACACAACGTATAGACATTATACAACACAACGTATAGACTGTATGCAACACAATGTATTGACTACATACGGCATCATATGAATTAAAGATTATTAGTTAGCTATCACAACGTGAGCATATCGTATTTCGACACGGATTTTGAGACATCATAAAGCATAAGACTTTTATGACTTACTTGCTTCCCTGTACAATATACTTAAGTTTTCGTTTTGTATTTTCAAGTGGAAACATGATATGTGTGTTTTATAGCCTTGTAACAGATCTCCTTCTAATTGGTACTTTTTCACGAATATCTTGAGCTGTTATTTCCGAATATAATCAGACAAGTGTCTGTGTATTTTTCCCGTCATACTCTCTGATTTGTAACGAGGTCAAATCTTGCACTTTATGGAAATCCCCCTGGAATAATTAAGTTTGTGCTTGATTCGATGTGATATACATTGACTATATCTGTTTGTTTGTTTCATCGGGTTTAACGCCGTTTCTCAACGATATTTCAGTTATATACGGCGGCCGGTTCATCTAACCAGTTTTTCCTGGACTGAGTTCTACCAGTACTAACTTACCCTTCCACAAGGAGCCGGCAACTTCTCCACATGTGGAGGAAAATCGACATTTTTGTCAAATTTTCATGGAAGGGTATGACCTGCCGCTATCCGGAATCGAACCCAGATCGCCGGGTTACAAGTCCAGCGCACTAACCACTGGATCACGGCCGCGGCTATTGACTATATATAGTTAACATTGGGCGAATATCTATTACTGAGTTATTACTATTACCAATATTAATGTAAGAGTGGCGGATTTGTATCGCCGAGACAGTTGAGAGAAGACCAAAAGGCATCCAGGGTCACTATAACAAAAGGACAATTTGAGTCGTTTTAAACATGAATGAGATAAGTTCTTAACTGCATTATCACTGGTGATAAAATGTGGGTTCATTACGCCGAACCTGAGACAAAAGCTCAATCAAAGCAGTGGAAACACGCTGGTTCTCTATGAGCATCCAGTAGTAATCTGAGGTAATTCTGAGAACATTACATGAACAACTAAAAGAGTTGTGTCCAAGTCTAGCACCGAAAAATGTATTTCTTCCCCATGACAACGCACCCTCCCATACCGCTTCGTCTACAGTTCATTGAAATGGCGATTGTTATCACACCCTCCCTATAGTCCTGACTTCGCCCTCGTTGACTTTTATTTGTTTGCATAACTGAACAAAAATGCTTGCTGGAACCAAAAATGAGTCTATATCGGCTTTGATTTCGGCTGTCACACAGTACCTGAGACATATGTCTACTTCATGGTTTACAGAAGACATACAAAAGCTACCACAAAGATGACAAAAATGCAGAGGCGTAGATGGAGAATACTTTGAAAAAGAGTAAAGAAATTTTTTGAAAATATTCCACACTTTTAGAGAATTTTCCGACCGTCCCTCGTACATTCAATTAATATTATCTAAATGGTACAGAAATACCATTATTGTCGCCGCACTGAAGTGCGGCGTACTGTATGGAATGGGATATTTTTTTGTACATGGAGGGGCACGTGACTTTTTTTGTACGTTGAGGGACACGTGACTTATTTTTTTCCCAAGATTATTCGATTCAAGATAATTTTACCCACTGACGATAAAGTTTTACAGAAAAAGTATTTGTAATATCTTTTTATTGTTTCATTTTATTTCATTTTAAAATCTTTTAATTTATTCCCTCATGTGGTGCAGGATTTCAAATGGTCAAGGTCTATTTTGACTGATAAAATATTTGAAACCAGTCTACGGAAAGTTTATTTTTAGATTCCCTCATGTGGTGCACGATTTCAGAAAATGCTCAGTTAGCACCGTTTATTTTCGGAAATTGCTCAAGAAAAATCAAATAATCGAAAAGTGGTCCTGTCGAAAAGTATGACTTTCTAATTGGGGCGAAATATTTACCGTTTGCGAATGTTTTATTCCACTCAATTTCTATGATAAACGCGGTTATAAGCAATGTATGTGATAACCATGCAATCACTTTCGTTTTCGGGTCTATTATACGATAAAATCCGTACCGTACGGTCCGTAATGCCGCCCGCTCCGTACGAGGAATGAAAATTATTATAGTAAATTCAGAATACTATTATTTTCGCAAGTATATACTGATGGTTTATGTCTCATAGTCTGTGCTATGACTATTCACATACAATTTACCTCACTGTATGTTTAGTTTATGTTTCATTTGTGACCTAGTTTTTATGTACATCCGACTGTTTGAAACATGTATTGCTTTTTGCACTTGATTGACTTGTGTTTGGGAGTATACATTGTCTTCATCTTTCAATTTGAATAATTAATAATTGATAGTGAGATGTTTGTTTAAACTTGAATAACAAGAATAAAATAGACAAGAAATAAGATAACAGTGCTACATTGAATCATCCCACAAGCTCAATTAGGAATGATTTGAAGACTATTAAAAGCAATTTCAAAGAAACACTAAAAAGGATTACATTGAAATAACAAAGTCCTATGCTATAGAATATTGGGGATTGAGGGGACAAACTGCACTAAATATTTGTTGATCGCGTGCTGTGATGTAGCCCCCAAATGACTGAAACCGTCTGGTTCCAAAATTGGCTCAAGAAAAAAAGCCAGCGCAAGCCAAGATTGCCAAATTCATATAGTGAGCAAAAGACGAGACTTCCAGTTGATCGGAAGTTGATTGGTTCGTTGAAGAAGGTAGGCCATGGCTAGTATTTAATGATGATGAGATAGTCATGACCTTTACTTGAACAAAAAAACTGAGAAATCTTGCTTAATTATAATGGCTATACATAAAACAACATTTAAAATAAGGATTTTAAGTTGTTAATCCTGTTCAAAACATTGCGACAGGTAAGAAATTGTTGTGACAGGTAAAACATTGTTGCAACAGGTAAAACATTGTTGCAACAGGTAAAACATTGTTGCGACGGGTAAAAAATGTGTCTTTGCCTGTCGTTTTGTCCTGTGAAGGAGAAAAAGTATTCGTGTTGACGGTTTTACCTGTATTTCACATGTGCTATTGAAATGTTCTTGAAGTGCGCAGTTCATAATTATAATATTATATGAAATAGTCATCGCTGATAATTTCTGCTTGCATGTACTAACGGAGAAGAAACTGCAGTAAGAAGGAATTTGTTACGGTGATACGCTGTTTATTCATAGTTTAGGGTGGTGTTAGCAACTACAGTTTTCAGCTTCATACTGATACCATAAAATACTCTTTTTTTCGCTCGCTCGCTTTAATAAATGACAGTTGGGGGAAAAATCCTAAGAACAAACAAATAATTTGTTGTGGCCTAATAATAATTAAAATTGCATTCTTTGAATCTTTTACATAACAAATTATAACAAATAGAAGTGATGCGTTAACTGTATGAAATAAATATTTAGATAAAAGTAGTGCTTATTCTAAGCTTATTGTTTACGTACGTATGGATCAGAAAAGAAAATGTGTTCCGGTGATAAATTTTGAGTGTCATGATAGTCTGAGATAATTATTTAGAAACTTAATGAGAATTTATGTAAAAGATTCAAAGAATGTAATTTTAAATATTATTATTTTTGTGAACAAAGACCTTGCTATATACAGAGAAGTTGGAACTGGGTCTGTAAACAGATTAATATTTTTTGTTTACGTGTTTGATACTACTAAAATGGAGTGTAATACTTAGTTACATGTTTTTTGTACAAAAGAATGTAAATAACAAAATATCATTCAATTCTTTAGCGGCGACCTTTGATGCTTTGCATCAATGATTTTCTTGTAACCATTTACAAACACTACTCAGTGATGCATAAATGTTACATATTACACAAAAACAGCAACCGACAAATTAACAAAATTAATTATGTGGTGAAGGAATATAATGAGAAATCGTTAATTTGCTCCACGAAAACGGATGCAATTAAAAAAATGAAATACAAATTTAACATCTTTATCGAGCGTTTGGTGTAAAACAGTCGATGCTGTTTCGATACTTAAACTGATTTATTACACATGTAACTTGAAGCCAAGCGTTAGACATGCTAATATACTTAAGGACATACTTATAGATAACTTTGTGAAATATCAGCGTGTTCCGGATAGTTATAGTACAATAAAACCTCACTTAAAGACCACCTCATTTATAAGACCACTTCAATGATAAGACCACAATTTTGCAGTTCATTTTTACTGTTTTCTCTTTATTCAACCTCAATATTAAGACCACCTCAATAATAAGACCAGTTTTCAAGGGTTCCAAAGGTGGTCTTATTATTGAGGTTGTACTGTACCCTACAGTTCGATTTTGTAAAAACATTGTGTACCATTATTTCTAGATTATTCTCATTGTGGGTATTATATTTGTCTGAGATATTATAATTACATGGTTTCGTCTTATAAAATACACTTTTATCAGTATGTTCAAGCAAAAGACACACTGGTCGTGATGGTATGGTCACTCATACATAATCTTTATTTGTTGCCGAACTATGTGCTTCAGCCAAACATTCATGTGGCAACACCACGTATACCATGACGCGCTTTATACGTCAAGCCACAAGTTCGGAATTTGCTTTCTTAAAGTAGACACCTGACATCAACAACTTCCGGGACAACTATTCTATAGACACACGTAGACGACATGTGTCCTATAAATAAATTTGTCAATTTGTTAGGAAATCATAATCTTGATTATCATGCCACAACATTTTATATGAATAAACTTCTTCAATTTTCAACAAATGATATACATGTACATGTATACTCACCTCGCTCTGTTTCAAGTAATAATATGTTACACTCTGTTTGTAAATCTTACTAGGCAGAATTAACTTATCAATATAAAGTTATGTCAGTATGGAAGGATAGATAGATGACCCCAAGTTAGATAAGCCTCTGGCTTATTGGGGTTTTATCTTTAAATAAATATTTTTTTTTTTATTATTATTAATTAACAGTACACAATAAACCTTTACTGAATACGAGAGTGTACATATAATGTATAGTCCAGTCGGGGTAACTTAAGTGTCAGAATACAGCTTCCAATATACAAATTGTCGCCATTTACTTATTCAACTTTTCGCCTCATTTACCCTGTCAGCATTCAACTCGGCATTTACTTTTGTACTGTTGTTTTGTACTTTAGAAAATACATGACCTGAGTTCAAAAATAGATTACTAATGTTATACCACATCCTTTACAACGTTCATTGTATCGTCATATCATGCTGTTTTATATTTGCTGTGTTGTTGTTGTTTTAAGAGAACGTGTTGACATCCGGTGCGTCTTTATTGATATATTTTATTACATATGCCTCAGTTAGAATGATAATTAGCAACGTAACCGCTAATCATAGTTATTGTGTGTATTATCGTTCGAAGACCTATATTCACATTTTAACGCCTATGTATATGTATTGTATATCCACATGAGCCTTTCGCCTACTGAAATTGAAATTAGGTTTCTCCCTCATGTTTTCATAATACTTGGTATAAACATTCTCCATAACAGGACAATGTGTCTCGTGCAAGATTCAGACCCCTAGTGTAGAGGTCTATGTTAGACTTAAGAACTTTCGGGGCAGGTAACCACCAGTGTTATTAGCATACTGTTAAAAGTTGGACCATCCTTACAACAATAATTGCATTTTCCCAGATAACATTGATTTCCGAGGCGTGTAAAAGTGTTAAACTCATATTAAATTATGTAACTTAAAGGAATATCTAATTGATGGTAAATGTAGTCTCGTATAAAAGCCAAGAATAGGAAAAACATATTGTGTAAAGGTATTTCTGATTAAAGGACTCGCCGGATAATGTATACCATTTCACATATGACACACCTCCACCCTCGACCTATGAAATTTGAGCAACCTCTACATAGTCATCTACTGTGAAGGCAAAACAAGTACCAGAACTGTGTTCGAATTTTTCTAACATTTCTCTTAAACAGAACCGAAATCATGAGCAGAATTATGGAACATTGCTATATTATTATGAAAGCATGGTCTTAGCATCCCCAGTATAAATTTGTTTAAGCTATGCTTAATTGCTTCTCAATTACTGTACTGTCGTCCTCATAGGATGAGTAATTGCCCCTGGACATTAAGCTAGCAACAATCAATCAACCAGAGGTTGAGGTTAGGCTCTAAAAGTATTTTATTAACTACAACTTTTTGTTTATGTACTGAACTTAAATATTATGATATTTTGGGAAATGTACATTGCATATTGGTCATTCTATTAAATAAAAACAAGATTGTCTGAATACCCAAATTAAATTTTGTAAAACGATAATGTCCTGCCTAGGAAGTAAAATATCCAATTGTTAGTTATAGATATATCAGTACATCTATGACATTGTAAAGTTTGGATTCAAGAATCTCATTTTCCTGTGCTAATTTATGAAATGTAAATGCATGCAGCACCTATCCAAGACATGATTTGCATTTATTGTTAAAACTGTATAATCTTTTAAACTTCCTTTCATTTTTTTAAATATTTTTTAAGTCATGTGTAGTCATTTTACTTCATTGTTTCTGTACTTGAGTGGTTATCCAAATTTTACACACACAGTTGTTTGTTTTAAACATCTGTTTGTTAAGTAATATTATCTGTCCCCAAATCAGCATGGGATGACAGATTTATAGCTCTACTTAACCATTTTATAATTGAGAGAAGATATGAAATTTTCATTCTGAACGGGCTTAGTACGGGCTTAAATGTAGGACTGTTAAAGGTTTTAGAGTAATTCCGGACTTTTTGACCATTAATGTAATTTCTCTTATGTGAAAGCATTTATGTTTTAATAATACAACGCAGCAGCAAATTGTTCATGCAATAAGTACAACTAAGCAGATTTCATCATGAATATTTGTAGAATACCTTTAAGGAAGGTTGTTTCTGGCTAGATTGCTTTTGTTTCAATTTTTGGTTTAGTAATGTTTAGGTATGAAAGAGAGAGAATACGTAACTACAAGGAAAGCCACATACACAAGACAGTGCCTCCCCACCAAGACATCCGGAAAACAACAATCCACAAAACATAAGGCACTAAAGGAGGTCGAACGGTACACATACTAAGGAACTGAGTAAACAGATTCAGTAGACATACATTGTTTATAATTGAATTTGAGTCGGATATTGACTTATCTAAAGTAAGCAACGTATGGTTAGTACTAAGTATAATTTGTAGGTGTTGTCTTTCTTCCCTTTCTAGTAAAAACTGGTTATTAACTCATCCAGTAGTCACCGAGATGCATTGATACATGTATTTTGAAAATGTTCGCACTAGACGTAAAGCCAATATCACTGCTTAAACTTAACGTGCGTTGTAAAAGAATTCACGTCCGGGATATTGAGGTGTGTTTGGTAAGCAGCAATACTTAACATGTAACCTATTACTTTGCTGAAATACCATTCAAAATACGGATCAGTTATGTGTTATATATTACACTCGATTTTGTAATATGTACACTAGTATGCTACATTTAAATAAGTTATGAACAAATAATAAAATAACTGAATTTGATATTTGTGGTTCTTTAATGTTAACATAATTTAACCTGTATCATATTATGTCATTCAATCACCGATACACAGATACATACTATCTTAAGAAAACCAATGTAATTGCATACAAGGACTTTATATACGGATGTCGAAATTGAAAGTCATAAGTAACCATTTCTTCCACATTGTCACATCATTAATGTTCTGATATAACCCACTAACAAACGACATCTCCCTCTACCATAACACAATGACCACGGTTCAGATAGCATGTCTTTACTAGAAACAACACCAAGGCTGTTGCCATCTACGTCAAACATAACTACATTATTAGAGATGTGGCCTGTTACAAGAACAATATCATCCTCTGTGATACATATACCACGCGCTCCATTCAGTCGTTGATCACGTAACTCCTTTATAACATCACCATTATTGTTGAATACAACCACCCTATCCTGCCATGTTGTTATACAGACTTTGGTTTCGTCATTACTTACAGTTATATGACCGGGGCTGTTTTTAGGGAATATTTTCCGACCTTGCGAATATGTTTGTATTTTATTCACTTATGTTCCAGACAGAGAGTAAACATATACAGCTTTATTACCAGGTATCCGCAACTGATTCGTACAACATGCTATTCCAGTGTTTACTTGCTTGAACTTTTGTAAAGAGACTTTTCTTTGATACGTTAATGATTTACCAACATATATCAAACGTAATGTTTTGTCTTCCATTCGTACCGCTACCTCAGTGGGTGACACAGAACAGAGTTCCTTTGGTAAAGCTTTCAAATCCATGAAATCCTTCACATTGAGCTGATCATCAAGTCTGTTCAATTTATTGTTAGTACAGTCAATGTGAAGAATTGATCCATCGGGAAGCTGACATATAACATTAATAAAACACCTCTTTTTGTCCGAGCTCACTCTAACGTTTATATCATTGATATACAATGTAATTTACAGTGTAATTACTACGTTGTCTACGTTTTGGTTTAGTATCAATTCTGTTGATTTTTCCCATACATTCTGACTTGTCAATAGCATCACAGAGAATATCATTCAGTTCAAATTTTAGGGTCGGATGTTTTAATACATTTGTCGTTTTCAGAAAGTTATTTGCATCGGAAAGGACTGCTTGACCCAACTTCTCAGGGATAAATATTTGTTTCTCATCTAAGTGAGACGTCAGGTCTGGCTTACTTTTGTCGGAGGCAGTTAGCAAATTGTCAACGGCTGTAATATCGTCACGTATTTACTTCTCCAGTCTTTTCTGCTCCTCGTCAAGTTCCGCTATAATCTTCTGCTCGAGTGCATCTAGATGTTTGTTGAATTGCTTTCTCAGAGCTTTGATTTCCTCTAGAAGACTGGTTTTCCTTTTCTGCATTAGCTTACTTGATCGTTTGACATTTCCACCTTGGTAGTATGTAGTTGTGTGGTAACGCGAGTAATTTCAGCTACTAGCGACTGTAATGTATACAGATTGGATTTATGCGCAACATCCTTAATCTCTTTCACATCTGAACACGATCAACGTAGTACTAGTATATCAAAAAGTGAGGTACATTATTCCGTATTCAATAATTCAAAATTAACATTTTTCACAAAGTCTCTGTCATTTTATTTACAAACGAATACACAGAATGCTAAATAACTGAGCATTATGTAAAGGCATATGATTCAAAATGTAATTTAGTAATCGTAATTGATAATGATAATGTTCACTTTTCTTATTTAAGAAATGAATACGAATATGCATGCTTATATTTAAACCATGATGTACGAGAAATATTCAGATATATCCACATTGATAGAGCATTCAAATTGAAACTGCTAACATGAACGTGACTAATCATTTAGGTTTTAAACACATTTATTATCTACATCGTTATCTATTTTTCATAATGATATCTTTGTTCCATGGTGATACAGTAATAACAATACACCATATCATGAGTACAACAATACATCTCGATATCACGGTCCGGATGGTACTGGCATTTAACAACCATCCAGAACTGGACTTATTGCTAGTAGGATTGTTTTCGACTCTGCAATGATGCGACGCTAACTAATGTATGTGTTATCAAATTTCGGATGTGATATCTCCCGCAAATATTACATAGAAACTGTTTTCAGTCTTCACAGAAGTCAGTGGCTTCTTGTGTTGACCCATATGCACGGCATTGTGTACACTCGTGATCGAACATAGCTTCTGATTCATCTTCCAGTGTTCTAGAAAAATGTCCACCTTCCGCCATCGTTCTGTAATACTCATAATTTAATTTCATAATAATACTAAATAGAAACTACAATAAACAATGTGTCTATGTTTTATAGTTCGTGTGTTGGTATACATTGCTAACTACGTGAAATAAACTAGCAAACATTTATTACAGCCATACATTACATTAACTCCTATCTGTATTTCTATATAATCGTTGTATATACTAAAAGGTTTTACGCTTCGAGAGGTTACAATATGTAACAGCTAAAGAGAACAGGAATATGTTTCTTATAATAACGTTTCAAATTAGACAAATAAAGGGAGGTAATTGAGTATCAACATGAAATCTTTAAAATGGTATTAAAATGGATAATTTCCCTTACATTTTGAATCGTCTAAAATTGTTGGAAAAATAAGGTTCATTCTTTAGCACAGAACAGTTGATCAGAATATTCGAGTGCAAATAGGTTTCTTTGAGTTCGTAGAATAGCGAACATTAAACCCAGAACAATACATTTATTTATCAATTTGACTCTCACGATTAATGTTAATTGAACGTTTATATATCGTATTACGTCTACAGTATATAACTTAACTCAATAAATCAAATTTTACTCATATATAGTACGGCTAAGATCTAGAGGCACACTAACATTGACATGACGTCATTGGTTGGATCAGTCCATATCAAGTTGCAGGTTAGTTCAATGATCATATAGGCGCATTTTCTGATTTTGAAAAAGAACATATAAATACATATATTTCAAATCAGCGTGTTTATTACATTCGTAATGGATACACATCACAATCTCAACGCAGACTATCCGGGTTTTAATCCTGACATCTTTTTTTCATAAATTATATTTAGCGCGAGAGTATCATGCTTTTCGCGAAATATGTGACATTGACAGAGAAATTGTTTCAAAAGTTCACTGCTTCTGTGTACAAGAGGCTTGTATGAAGCAGCCTGTGATTCCGTTGTCTTGCCCAAGAAAAAGAACTACAATGACTTTTTTATGACTGGGACGTCAGAAAGGACGGTGTCGCAAATTTACTACACACACTAAACATCGTGTAATCAGAGGTGAAGGACAAGTGACTTTGGATTTGTTATCAAAAATCGAATATCGATATCAAACATAATTTAAAACGAATATTAATAAAACGTATGCTTGGATTTTAATCTGCAGTTTATAGTGTCATTTAACTTGTTCAAGTTGTAATCATCACTATTGTGAAAGTAGTTTTATATTTGATTTATGAAGCTATGTCAGAATTGCAAGTATAGGACTTTCTTAGAATTGATCTGTATGGTTAAAATCCACATTAAAATCAGAATTTGTACGAGGACAATATTTCAATTGTATAAGTATAACAATACGAATATGTTACACCTTCTCCGCATAACAATCATCTAAACAAGAATATCATTGTACACATAACATTATCAATAGCCTTGCTCAATCTGTTGGCATGTTGTTATTGTAGTACACCTGATGTCACCTGTTACTAATATCTTATATATAATCATGTAAGTGTGTTTTATGTAACTAAGAAGTTTCCGACGTTCGAAAATTGTTTGATATACAATATATCGAGGTGTTGGTGCCAGAACCAGCTATCTCCACATACATTTTATAAAGGAGATGGTAGATTCTGGCTCTAACCCCTCGATATATACGCTACTCAAACTTTGATAAGGTCCACATTTTCATATGGGAATGAAAATTAATTGGAAATATGTTTAAGATTTCATTCTTAATTTCTAATTTAATAAGTTTTATATTATAACGCAATCCGTGTATGTGTTACAATCTCTTACGTATGAAATGTACTATTACACATGAATATTAAATGCGCACAAATGTGCATAATGTCGTTTTTATTAGGTATTTGTGTTAGCTATTTGAACAACAACTAAGTATTTTGTTTCAAGTTCAAATTTGTCTTTTAGAAACACAATATGCCTTATAATTTGATGTACTGTATGTATGAATTATTTTTACATATTCTATGTGTCTGCACAATGATATTTTGGTGTAATTAAAATTGTATATGTATGTATGTACGATGAAAGTAGTTAAATTGTTAATTTAATATTATTGAATTGCACTAATAATTGTGTATATATGTATGTAATCTCTTTGAGAATATTGTAGCCATGTTTTGCATGTGCTGTTGTATATATTGTATTGTTTAGGCCAATGACAATGCTTATTGTCGATATGCCAATAAACTTCAGTTGAGTTGAGTATAACGATATGTTTAACCAATATTTAAACTTTAGACAAAAACAATAAGTTTAAATACGTCAAGTAGTTTTGAAGTTATTGCAAAAACTACGAAATGGATAGCACATTACAACTTAAAAATATGCATAACAAAGATGCCAGCTATATCCGGTAAATAAGCCCGGCTAGCTACGTCGGTAGAGAACGAGACTATTAGAATTACATAAACGTACAAAAACTCACCTAAAGACCACCTAAATAATAAGACCACCTCAAAATTAAGAACATAATTTACAAGTCATTTATACTGTTTTAATATTAAGACCACCTACATAAGAAGACCGTTTTCAAGGGTCCCAAAGGTGGTCTTATCATTGAGGGTTTACTGTACATAGATCTATACATGTTTTTGACGATTGCAATAATTTTACTGACGAAGAAAAACTTTTAAGTATAAAGTAAAACAGTTAAAAAGTCAAGCTATTGTCCTCCAATAATTAACCACACAAATATTTCACCTCAATGCTATTCTATAAAACGTCATATTTCCCGACATTCTTCCCTAAAACCGCTTTCAATGTTATTTAAAAGCTTGTATAATCGCTGCTTCAGGGTTTATCATTTTAATCAGATAGATTACATGCTGTGCGCGCGCTGATTGATACCGATATTTCGAGTACACTACAATATCTAGTGTATTCGAAATTACACCCCAGAAAAACTAGTTTTTAACAAAAATCGTTAGAAAGGCAAGTATAATAGAAAATCCACACTGAATATAAAAAGTGCATTCGAAAGTACACATTTTGAACTCTAATATATTTCTACACACGGTGTCTACCGCTACTAGAAAGTGTTATAATTCAAAGATATTCTTATTTCAATGTGAAAAAAAGTGATCTTAAACGAATACAAAAAATGACTTTGAAATCATTAAAACGGCTAGTAAAGTAGAAAGCACAGAAACATAATGGTTGCATTATCATAAAGTAGA
The DNA here is from genome assembly GCA_032209605.1 of Mactromeris polynyma. Lineage (NCBI taxonomy): Eukaryota > Metazoa > Mollusca > Bivalvia > Venerida > Mactridae > Mactromeris > Mactromeris polynyma. The sequence goes on from JASFXZ010000011.1 coordinate 19,963,020, forward strand.
AGGTTTAATCTCTAATATTTGTTTGCACACGATAGATAACTTTTACATTTGGATTTATTGCTGTTTGTGATATTCTATAAAAAGTTGGTCAGTCCAGAAATATCGCAACAAATCATGCACATATTCTCGGATACGCACCCAAACCTCAAGTTAAACAAAACTATTGTTTTTATCAAGCGTTTAAATAAAGGTAAAGTAAGTTCGAGTAAGATTAGAGTAACACATAGTCCAGCACCGTACATTGTAAATACATTATACATATACGTTTACAAATGCGTATGGTACAATCAGAAACAAATACAGACACGGTATAGTTATATACTCAGTACATTTAAAAATGCAAAATGTAAGATTTGTCAAATTTCATGAACTGACCTAGGTATGCAAGATAAGAAGTTTATATGATATTGTAACTAAAGAAGCATGCGACATTTTACGATAATGCGCACCTTCAATGATAAACTGTAAAACATATACTAGTATTTTACGAAAGTATCGGGCGAAAGTCTTCAAATATATCCTCGATGCGGAAATGTCTGAAGTTACCTCAGACCTGGTGAAGCACTGTTGCAACCAGATTGTGATTGTAAATATGTTTTACGAGGACCAATTTGACATAATTAAGAAGGATTCGACGATTTGGCAAATTGTGAGGTCAATTATGGGACTATATTGAATTACTGACATTTCTTTTTACTAAGTTAGATTTGGATATTCATTGTAATTGCAAAGTTTCGTGACTTCTCCCATAGTTTCTTCGTTTAGAAAGTGTATCGATAAATCTGAAGCATAGAACTAGGACTTATTTGTTCACGAACTATGTGCTCTTGGGGTTGAGTAGTAGAGTGACAAATTGACGTTTTAAGCACGGACGTCGACTCCAATGCACCGATAATTTCAAACATATGTCTTATGTCCGATACGTTGAGATCCTAAGAAAGTTCGTATAAAATTAAATATTCACGCTGACGATCACGCCGACATTGTATCGGAAGACGGTTACTGGCCGGATTAAGTGACATGCACACCATGGGAACCAAGGCGGGACTCAATAAGCCTTCAATATACTCCATGTGATGTATCTCCACGGATGCGCCACCTTGTGGGACGATATCGCTCGGGACAACGACTTGACAATCCTGGGGTAATCGATAGGCGTCGATACGAACGCGCTTGAACTACAAACTAGATGCTTTATAAAGCGCAATATAAATTCAGTACTTTCTTCACAAAATAGGAAATATACAGTTTAATATGACTACCAAATGACAAATTTAGGTGCAACAGGAACTAGCAGGAAATGCATAATCTGAATTTTCGTGGTATAAGAAAAAAAACAAAAAATAACTAATTAGGATCCACTAAGTGGGTGTGCGTTGCTGCAACTCAGTTAACTCAGTTCGGCTGATGATGGACATAACCAGTTTAATTACAGAGGATGGTTTTGTATTAAACTATTGCCACTTGAACTACAAACTAGATGCTTTCTTAAGCGCAGTATCAATTAAGTACGTTCTTCACAAAATAGGAAATAGATATCTTAATATGACAACACAATGACCAATAAGGTGCAACAGGAACTAACAGGAAATGAGGGACTTGAAATTAGATTATAAAAGCGACACGTTTGCACAGCCTGTAACTCAAGTCTTTGCATTCGCTTCTCCTGTTAAGCGTGAGTATTATGTATTGTTAAGTATTTAAGTTTATTACATTAAGCAATTATGTCATATGCATTTTACCAGGGATATTTTTGTTCCTTGATAAGGTATTATCTTGAGAAAATGATTTCACCAAATATGTTTTAATATAAATATAGTTATGGTGTTGCTATCGAAAAAGTATGCTCGATTATTAATGTAACTTTAAAAAAAAATGTTTGGTGTTATTAGAATATATCTATATGCATATAATTTATAATTTTACCTGGGCTACTTTGTGATAAAGAAGAATAAATGTTTGGCGATTATAAAAGAAGTTTGTATGATAAAGATACCTATAAAAAGATCAAGTAAGAAGTCGTTAGCTACCCTGAAGTCTGTAGCTGTGCTCACTGGAGTGACCTCTTGTATAAGTTTACATGAGTACGAAGGTAATGTACAAACTTTCATCGTATTTTAACCAACATATTCCTGCTGTACCATCACCATTGAATATAGTTTTCGTTTCTAATCTTCTCCACGCAATGGTTTGTGGTATTTTCTCAAGTCAAATAACTTCTTAGTATATTAAGTATAGCATTCGTGCAAGTGTATTTATCAATATGTACTTTACTTATGATCAGTCCTACTTGATCGATATTTAATATGTCACCGTTTATTTTCAATTATAACAGACAGTTCCTTTGTGAAACTTAATATGATGAATACAGAATGGTTTCTCATGTTACTCTACATCACACAAATATCCATCTATATCCTTGACAAGTACGTTGACCTGATGATCGAGATAATGAGTACTTGTATAGTAAAAATGTCCTAATTCTCTTCATACATTAATTGTGTTCTGATTTCAATGCTTTATATATATTCATCGATGTGAATAAAATGTTTCCCTGGCTTGCTTTATAAACAACAATTTTTGTTTTGATTCCCCATCTGCCAAATATGCACAATAGTATGTATTTAAACATTTCAAATGTCTGTTTATTATTTATGCAACCATTTGTTGGCTGAGAGAATGAAACTGCTATTTTCAAATTGATTTTAAACTCAATATCAAAGCGATTTTTTCTATAAATATTTATGTACGTTTATGCTTATGCTTTACACAGCAAATAATCACTCAATGTCTTTGCATAGATGTTTATCTTAAATAGAAAACATTGATATAAATCCTTTATTTAACAGATGATGATATAAACACTCGAGACCTTGGGTGGTTCAATCTACATTTCCATTTCCATGCGCTTGAGGACGACGAAGCACCAACACAAACCTGCGACGGACTCGCATGCCGTATGTGCGCGAACTCCGATTATGTGACTAACATGAATACAGATATGACGGTCAATTTTCCGTTCAAAGGTAATTGTTTTAATGATTACATTTCGTGCCAGTGTGTACACATTCTTTCATCTCCAAAATGGGTTAATGTAATTCATATGTTATAGAGCCTGTCTTACACATATCCAAATAAGATATTCATCACAGAATGTGATCATGTGATCAAAGTTTCTTCTTGGAATACGTTTTTAAGTTGAGGTTGTATCTAATTTACTGACAAAATTTAATATTATGCGATTTGAATGCGACATCCAGGAACAAAGGTAGGGGCATTCTTGCATTGCTTCTTATCATGAAAAGGACGTACAAGCGAGTACGAAACGCCGCACACAATGTGCACTTGCCCTCCAAACGTACAGAAACGTGTAATTCTGTATTCGGTATACGATTTTAACAATTTAAATTGACAGCAGTGACTCGAGATAGTAAAAAACATACGAGTATTGCCTTAGAAAGGTCAGATGCAAAACACCGATAGTTTAATCCTTGATTATGGATGCACGAAACCTTACACTTATCTCACCAACACCCAAATATAATGACAATTGTAAAATCCCCACTGCAAACTAACACTCAATTATTCATGATAATTTGCATACAGCTTAATACAGTTTAAGTACAACATCAATAGTTTTGATATAAATGAAGGAGTCAAACAACCATTCACAAAGCACCAGGAGGCAGGAAATTATATATATATGTAACTGTGCACTATAACATATCAGAAGCCATATGATAGCATATGCAGAGTAGTTGTTAAGATCCCTAAAATATGGACACGATACAAACATCATACGCTCTCCTTCCGTTACCGGGTTAAGGATTGATGGTCATTATGAATTATAATGATGTAAGAAGCGCACATAATTATACTACAACCATCATTTTTGCACACAAAAAGAATAAATGATTGCGTAAATGTATTACAAATCAAACATAATTATAACTTTATCATGTTGGGAAAATGTTGAGATCCTCAGACATGCTGTGCCTGAAATTGATACCATATTGTTTCATACAATGTATGTCTCGAACTTAATATATTCCAGGATGTTTAGTTTTGTCCAAAGTAGGCGATGGGTACAGTTTCCAACTTGAAATGGGCGACAGGAAGTTTGACTCAAACCCCTACGAAAGTAAGTCTTAACATTAGCAAGATGGTGAAATATTCGGATGAGCTTGGTGAAAGGAACATGGTTGACATTTTGTGTATTATATTCACCGTCTGTTCTTTCATTTTTACCATGTTTCAGTTTGAGTAACGAATGTTTTATGTTGTTTATTGTTCAAGATAACTTGTATTCATATTTCGATTCATCTTGTCATAAGGTCATGATTTTGTTTTCATGTTGTTATTTGTAATCAATAATTCGATCGTTAGCATGGTATATGTGGCTTTGTTTCGCACAATGTTGATTTTAAAAGTTAATAAATAAATGTATATATTTGATGAAAATGTTTTCTATACGAATGATACATTAAAAAATGAGGTCACATAAATATCCAATGATCATGTAGTGACTACTAAAGATATTAGGATGGAACGATCAACCTTACGGAGGCCAGCTTGATGGCTACCTCACTTACAAACTCCATATTCCGGGTTGGATTCGAACCCTCTGCTGCAAAGGACAAGTGATGTGAAGTCGGTACCATAACTCCTTGACCACAGGAGCCCTAGCAATTAAACTTTTTTTATTACAGATGTCTATCTATGACATAAACATAAAAGTGTTTTAAATGCGTTTGTCGTTTTTCTTTAGTAATTTTATTAAATAGAGTATTTGCACATTGTAATATTTGTTATATATGCAGAAGAAAATGTTTCTTTTAATCAACGGCGTTGGTGTATTGCCTTGTATGCGTTCTAAAATGAATTCTGCCGAAGCTGAACTTTGCCCCCAACTTTACAACGTAAACAAAGAAGATTAAGAAGTCTGTTCGAGTCGGAGTAAGTTTTGAGAATTCCGATATTTAACATTTCTTAAAGGATTATTTCTCCTTTTCGAAATATGCATGAAAATAGTTGTATAAGCTGTGTATGCCCCTGTATTTGCCCTCTGGTTCGTTTGTGTATCTGAGTGTGTGTCCTCCCTTTGGCCAGATTTGTCAAGGGGGCGTTCTTATGTGTTGAAAGATAAGGTATTGAAAGCCCACAATGAAACAAATATAAACAAATATCAATGATGGTCGGCGCAATTTGAAGGTTAAGATTTGATGTGCAACATAAAAAATGCGAAAATGTTACCATTGCTAGTCACTCTAGAGCAAAAATGGATTTCGGTAAATTCACCGATATTTAGTAGGTTTCGGTAAGGTAACATACCCTTTATCAAAAGGTTAACCAATCCGCGTCAAGGTTACAAACGTTGTTCGGTTGAAGAAAAATTGCCTTGGTGATTAACGTATGATTTAAGTGGTTTACACAACACTGATATGCAAAAAGCAAAGCCCTGTGCCGAAATATACTTACTAACTGTTTTAAATATTTATTCATTTGAGATAGAGAAGCTGTTTTTGCAGAAATTAGGGCTAACAGTTCCTGGATTAGTGACAATGGACTACCACAACATCAAGCGAAAATGGAGCATTCCACAGGCTTAGCATTAATAGAACTGTTGGTATAAATGATAAAGGTGTACACCAGACTGGCTGAACATTTTACCTATCAATTTTATTGTCAAACATGTCCATATTAAAAAAGGTTTTACCAAAGAGTCGGTGTGACATATGCATTTGAAGAAACCCATATGGACGTTTTTGTAATTTCAGAAAACGATGCTAAGACACGAAGTTGAATTGTGCTGCATAGACCTTCCATAAAGCTTGGACATGTATTCATGACAAGCAGTTATTGGGACCCGGAAAGAGTTACTGACTATGATAATTCACGTTCATCTACATAAATATATTTGTTCTGTTTATAGTGGAACACACTCGTATCTTACCCGATGATAACAAACTATCGGATAGAAAGTAGTATTTTTATTCCCCAACCAAGTTCTTCTACGTTTTATTGAATAACTTCACGGTTATAAATAATTTGGGTAAAGTGAAATTTTGGATATAACGTAAACATTTGTGTGTCACGAAAGTCATATAGTAAATATGGAAAATATTAAATGAAAAGCTATACCACTCAAAACAAGATATGATATATTGCAACAATAGTTGTTATTTGTTCGATCCATTAATAAACGAAACACAATGCATGTTCTGTATCACTATACACAAAAATCTTTTACAAGTCAACAGTAATGGACGTAATAAAGAAATTTGATAAAATCTCCTTGTTCCTAAAAATTCGGTAGATGCGTTTTCTTTTGTATACGCTTTTTATGGATGTGTGAATTTTCTTTAGGAATGAACTGATCCCCAAAACTGAGCTTTAAGTTGTGATGACAATGCTGTGTAACGAAATTTGTTTTCGTATAGTAATACTTGGGTTTATTTTGCTAAACTACAATAAACTCCAAACGATTTAAAACACCCAAATTCAAATTCATTTCGAAACAACGCAGAAAGATGCTTGATAATAATTATTGCAATTCTGTACATGAATACTTTGCTTTCCATGTGATTTACTCGCAAAGCTATATTGCTGTTTGATTGATAGACTTTATTATATTTAACATTTCTCAATAAATAAAACTACATAAAACACATCGTTTGTCAAATGATTTTTTCCGCTTTTGTATTTGCAAAAGAAGAGTTTTACAAGTCCGCAAGTGGATACATTTGATCTGCATGAGTTTAGACTGGCAGCAGTATTAGCGGTAGCACTATGATGGATGCCTTCTGTCTGTGGTTCCAGTGCCGTATTACATTTAAGAAGCAGTATACGTGGGTCATCAGTAAGGGCAGTTATACTGGCTCTTGTGTCGGTGGTAAACATTGCCTATATCGTATAAATAACTGAAGACTCAATTACAGAAACTGATGCAACATTGCAGACAATAAAGAAAGGCGGCAATACAAAATATTATTATTACAATTAGTCAAAACACATACTTAAGGCCGCTTCATGGTATATTCCTACCTTTTGCGATTAATTTCTCATTCAACCTTACACGAGTTTTACATGATCATTCCATCGAGTTCATGTTACCAAAATATGTTAATTTATATGTAATGTTACCGTATTTTCTCTAAATACGGTTGTCTCAGACTAGTGTCAGTAGGTGTGCATGAACTTCATTTGTTTACATGTAATCACATTAACATTAATTGGCCAACATTAATTAGCTTTATAGGGGTATATCTTGTCAGTGAGCTAAGGCATTTGTTACTTAATTTGCACAATTGGGGTCAATCACCATCACAGTAAGGACACAATAAACAAAGACATTCAATATAAGAAAATTGTTCAGGTTCAATATTACAGAAATGTCACCATAATCGTAGTGTAGAGATACATGCTGTGTTAATGTCCATTCAGTTAACAACGACTTCGATGGGTATAAAGGCAAGAATACAGTAACACTCCAAAATTGTTCAAGGTTATAAAACATCCTGATACAGAATCCCAGTTTAATATAACACGTGTTCACCTTTTGGCCATCTTCCACACAATGAAGTGCTACGACAATGCGATATGTCATGCCTCACGGCTCTAATTGTTCTTGTTAATGAAAGTCAAGCAGGATGTAGCATTGTCAAAATCAATTAGTACAAGTCATACCTAATTCTTCCTTGATGTATTCCATTCGTTCAACAGTTCCCCCCTTGTTGTCCCCCTCGGTTTTCCATTGTTGTTTTTTATTGTCGGTTAGATCATTCCTTGCAGAGAAGGTCTATACATAGCATGAGTTCAGACTTCGTAAAAAAGATAAGCAAACCAAAAAAGTAGAAAATTGTATTGCAGTACATCAAACAGCACATCGTGAAGCAGCATGCTCGTTGTTATTATAGTTGAGGTCAGACTCCAGCAAACTCCATTTTCATTCTCATCATTTCGTCCGAATATATTCTGTTATAATACTTTATATATTAGACATTTATAAGTTAATCCGAATCCGAAGTTGAGTTCTAAATCCGACAAACAAGTGTAAAACAAGTCAATGAATTGAAAATGTTTCTTGCTTATGGTTGGTTCATTTTACAAATACTGACATAACCATATGTTTCACTATACTTGGGAAATATATTTCCTACGTGCTTATCTTTGGTTATTCTGTGTAGTGTCAGATAGAGCCCGTTACGTATGTCCCCATTGCGATAGGGTATGGATCGTCATGATATAAGTCCGTGGTATAGAATCTCCCCGTCTCGGGCATGGAAATAAGCCATATTTAATTGACCAAACTCTTATTCCCGCCATACCGAACAATACTAATATGGATTTCCTAAATGGTCCAAACTAGAAAAATGTGTATATTTTATTATACAGATAATGGTGATTATTCATGTTTACATGCACTTTATATAAGTAAGCGTGGTTGTATTCCGTAAACATGTCCCCCCCCCTCGGTGTCCACCTAAATTGTCCTTAGTTGTTTTATGGTCGGCCAGATCATTCCTTGCGCCACTGTTCCTATACACGTGTACCCTTGCACCTCCTCAGTGCCTATTGTTTTGTAGACTGTTGTTTTACCGGAGATTTATGCGAGGAGGCATTGTTTTGCTTATGTGTCGTTCCCTGTAACAACTTAATTAGTCATGACTAACCATTTTTTCAATGTATCTAGGTACTAAAGTGTCACTTTACAGTCCAATATAACACAATACTTAACCATACAAAAGAAGATGATGTTAAATGACATTGTTGTCACGTGGTACGTTAGAACTGCCTTTGGGAGTGCAACAGTCTGTCCGAACCGTCTATTTTGGCAAGGACTGTTCCGAGCCATCTACTGACCATACTTGCCAGTCTCCAGCAGTTGTAAGCACATATTCACATATGGATATAACATAAATGCTAGCGCGTCCCATACTTTTACTTTTGTATCGAAACAGACATGGAAGTTACTATAAGTAGCACAAATAATTATGTACCGGTTGGGCAAAATTTTCTTACTTTTTTGAGTATTGGTCACTGTGTGGTCAAGCTGTTATTTTACGCCTAGAAATAATGGTAAGTGACATAAGTATATTTGTCCTGGTGTGCAAAGTCAGAATTATAAAATATTGGCCAGAACATTGCATTGATTAGATAATAAAACATTATTATCGGCAGAGTTCAATTCCACTTGCAGTGACTATGTTGTATTTTAGTGTAATTAGTCGCTTTCCGCTTTAAGTGTTTATCTTTATTTGGTAATGACTCGACGACAATTTATACTTGAAAATTGTGTTCTTGATTTCGAGGTCGTTTAATTATTGAGTTCAGGGCTCGATATTTTTTTATGAAAGTCACTTGTCCCGAACTACATATACTTGTAAAATAGACTTGTCGAATTTTGAAACCGATAGTCCGAAGTTACATTACCCCATTTTTGTTAAATTTTGTCAGATAATACTAATATGTATTATTGTTGTTCAACAACAATCACATTGCAACAACGTTGTTTGTTATGAGTATTTAATTAATAATGACTGTTTTAACAACATCTTATGACCAATTGAGTGCGAGTCTAAATTTCAGTGAGGTTTTACTGTAATTTATATCATTATTATTGTTTAAGACTGATTACATAAATTTGCGACATATACATACCACAGGATAACCCATAACGTTGTTCAATCATTAAAGGTATTTATTTTAAATAAGTCATCCACCTCAGTATTAATTTTCGTTTTAACTGCAGTAAAACCTAACCAAAATACCACCTCAATGATAAGACCACCTCAAAATGTAAGACCATATTTTTCAAGTCCATTGTCACTGTTTTGCTATTTATTCAATCTCAATATTAGGACCATCTCTATAAGAAGACCAATTTAAACGGGTCCCAAGGTTGGTCTTATTATTGAGGGATTGTATTTGTAATTAAGTTATGTTTTGAGGAACACGATCGTACATATCTCGTTATCGTTGTTGAATAACAGTCGTATTAGTTCCCGATAACTTAAACAATGACGTGTTACGTACTATACTCTTGTCACATATTTCATGTTTATGATAATTTTATACAGATGACGGAGACAGATGTGACCATCTGGAATTTCCCGGATATGACGTCAAGGTTGGCTCAAGTTTAACTACTCGTATACAGACTTATTGATAGAAAACGGAAAATTCATGTGACTGCTTTACCAGTAATACGCACTACCATGTCCTTACATGTTTAGTGTCAAATTTTCGTTTCGTTTGCACTAAATATACTACGCGAGGTCAAATGTAGACATGACATGATACGAGATATATGCCAGAGACTAAATGTTTTCTTTTCTCCTGGTTATATATTTGTCTTCTTTTTCTTCTGCATGCTGTAAATATTTTTCTTGCTGACTGTATGTGTGTATGCATAAATAAATATGTATCTCCAGAAAATGGAGGCAATACAGTTACATATATGTCTGATATTGTTTTACGGTGTATTTAACGTAGATATGTAAATAGATATGTATAAAAATGCGATTCATTTAACATATTCCACAGTTTTTCGACCACATTTTTTGTCAATCGTGAACTTTAGAATCAAAATATTTTCAATAAACATTTTAAGACTTAAACAAGACTATGCACAATATAATCATACAAAAGAACAACATTTGTTAGATATTTTTTATTTGTTATCCTCTCATTCCACATATACATCCATGCAAAAGATGATAGTTTGTATTAGTTAATTTTTGAGTTAAATACAATGGTTAGTATTTAATCGCAAGCTGTTATCAAACGTGTTAGTCCTTTCATGTTTCTTCTTATTCAAATACAATAATACAATAATTTCCTTTTTTTCAAATACAAATAATACAAAAAAAGATTCTTTGTTTTCCAATAAAATTAATACAACAATTTCATTATACAAAGTACCATTATTATAGAAAATGATTGGTACAAATATAGGCATAAAAATCGCACGGTGTTACCAAAATGAGTTTTTTCATGTTCCCCTTTTCAACTGTTTTCAGATAAATGATAAGCAAAAACAAATAATATACATACAATACGTTTTGAAATTCAAATTTTGAATCGGCCAAGTTACACTTGTTGCTTTTTAGTTAAAATGGTGACAAATATGTCAACCTTAACATTAGAAGGGTCTTTGTAACGAATTGGTCGATTGTTAAATAAAAACAAAAATGAACAAGTTAAACATTCTTTCATGGTTATTATCAATGCACTGTTAGTAATAAGGATGCATATTCAATACATTTATATAGAGGAAATATTTTTGCAGTTGTTTAATGATATAAGTTATATGGATCTTGACCTAGATATTATGTTTCTGTATGGTCTAGTGTCATATTTGATGTAAAATTGTAATTTCGCATTTTTGAATGTGCTCGAATTGAAACTAAAATTTTAAAATGAAGACAAATGAGTAAAAATAAAGTAAAACATATTTTTATGCATATTGGGCCAAGACAATTTGATACCAAACTTTAGCCAACCTTTTACTATAGAACAACATAGAATTATCAGAACATAAGGTGCTCTATGTGACACATCGTGTAATTTTCGCAGTTTGAATCATATGTCTATGTCAGTTGAATTGATATGCAAAGTGTTTACATTCATGCATAAAGTGCTAGTATGTACGGTAGTTATAACGTGAGGCTTTAAATGATTACCATGAATAGTTCGATAGAGGGTAAGAGGCTGCCCATTCCGTTCCACATTTTCTCATTCCTTTCCTCAAATGATTAAGAACAGTTTCGACAAAAAAATCAATGTATTCAACAAAAGTTCATACAGGTAAATAGTCAGTTTGTATATATAAATGGTTAAGATGAAGACACGTTAGTTCCACTTTCAGTCGATGTCGCATCAAGGATGAATATTGTCATTTCAACACCACATAAGACAGATGCCACATCCGAGCCAAGCGTGAGCTGAATGAAAATAGTTCATTGCGTTATTATACAGTAATCATGTGTTATAAATTGTGTGACCTTTAATAAGAAACTAATCACAAAATAAGCGCTGCTAGGGGATTTACAACTTCTTCTGTAAGTGACGTCATTTCAAGAAAACGCAACATGTAATGTCACTATTTGCAAGCAGTAAACAATATTTACTCCAAACGGTCTTTTCGTTTTCGTATTGCCATATATGGGGCAAATATTGCTCACTGTCAGTACATGGTGACGTCACATGTGACGTTTACTAGAAATTTAAAGAAGAGGTTGGAAATCAAACATCGGTGCTCAAATAGAAATATGCATAAAGTAAATAGAGACTTGAAGAAAACTGTTCTTTTTTTATAGGGGAGATATTTTTATTTTCCTCGTTAATAAGTATGTGTGGGTCGAGGTCATCCCACTCCATACTTTACAAAATAGCAGTTAGTATGAATCAGTCAATATTGCAGGTTAGTATTTCATATATGTTCTAAGATTCAATGATTCAAGAGATACAAATAGGGTTATATTACTGTTCTTTCATCGTTTTTTCAAAGTCGAGTGGTATTCGCAATTATCAAGAAATTTGTAAATAGTTAATACTATACATTGCTTAATAACTAGAATAGAATGACAATACTTACCAGCAATACTGCTAGATGCAACAGAACGTTTGAAACGATCTGGCGAAACTCTTCTTAGGCTCATCCAGTGGGTGTCGTAATCATTACAAAATTCACGAATTCTTTCACCGGCCTCGTCTTCCACTTGTTCTGGACTCATAGCAATTTCTTCTATGTTGACGACAAGGCTTAATATAAGCTTGTCTGTCCGTTTCTATACAATTAAGTAAATAATTAAATGAGAGTTGTATAATAATATGGAATCAAATTTACAGTTAAGGCCCCATAAAGTATAAAGTGGGAACACAAATGTGAAACAACAGCTAAATTTAAGCACGGTTATCTATGCAAAACTAGAAAATACAGTTTTGGAGGCGTCTTCAAGTATGAGTCAAAATGCTTTCAAAGTTATTGAGGAAAGTATGATGTCTAACGGTCTCAATGATAGCAAAATAAACAAACTTTGTTTGTTTTTGGGAACAAACTGTACGTAAGCAACTAGCAATCACTCAAAACGCGCGTAAAAAGTCCCTTTTGGTGAGAACAATACCGTAAAGAAGTATGAAACAATACAGAGCAGGACAGGCCTCATTCACAAATTATTACCGCCCTATACTGTCACAAATCATAACTGCCCAACACTGTCACAACTCATAACTGCCCTACACTGTCACAAATTATAACAGCCCTACTCTGTCACAAATCATAACAGCCCTACTCTGTCACAAATCATAACAGCCCTTGCCTGTCACAAATCATAACTGCCCTACACTGTCACAAAACATAACTGCCATACCCTGTCACTAACCATAACTGCCCTACACTGTCACAAATCATAACTGCCCTACACTGTCACAAATCATAACTGCCTACACTTATCTTGGTAAATGAAAACAGAGGAGGCAAATGCAGGGAAAGACCAAACGGATCAGGAGGCACATACAGGGAAAGACCAAACGTATCAGGAGGCAGATACAGGGAAAGACCAAACGGATCAGGAGGCACACACAGGGAAAGACCAAACGGATCAGGAGGCACATACAGGGAAAGACCAAACGGATCAGGAGGCACATACAGGGAAAGACCAAACGGATCAGGAGGCACATACAGAGAAAGACCAAACGGATCAGTAGGCACATGCATGGAAAGACCAAACGGATCAGGAGGCAAATGCGGGTAAAGGCCAAACGGATCAGGAGGCACATACAGGGAAAGACCAAATGGATCAGGTGGCATATGCCGGGAAAGAACAAACGGATCAGGGATAGGACAATAATCAAGATCGAAATGATTATGGCATGGACACTGACCAACGTCTCATATTCAAAAACGCTGTAGAACCACACAACACAGAAACAAAATAATCTTAGGCAATTGAGCGACATACAGTCTTGGAACCGACAAACAAAATCCTGGAATCTTAAAACAGTTTGCCAAACTCGTACTTGAATGTCACATTACTATCAGTCCAATGTTTTAAAAAGTTTAGATACATTGTGGTTGACTATACTGATAAAAACTAACTCCAGAACGCGATTTAAAAACTCAAACTATAAGCACAGGAAACAAAAAATTACAAAATCAAATATTAAACCACGGGATAATAATGATGATGAAACAACATAAACAAAATAATTATATTCCGAAAGTCTATCTTAGTCACACAAATATAACATAAGTAACTCAAAGCAGTGATTTACTTACCATTCTGTAGACTTCAGGTGTCGGCTTTGGAATTGGTGGGTAGGAAAGGTAACATTTCGTTGCATTCACATCTTTGAATGCAACATAGCCCTAAAAAGATATTGTATTGAATCACTATTTAAATGTATTACGTACAGGGTGTTAAAATATTCGTTTACAAAGTTAGAATTTTTGTATCTTTTTAAATGCTCTTTCCATCTATGTCAATATGGACTGTTAGTTTACTTCTGCGTGAGAATTCTAAATAAAACAGATTATCATGAAACAAGCTGTATCTTTCATGTAGCGAAATAAAACCAGTGTACACAGCGTTATTCTCATTTTATCTAAATCCAACTTGGTGAACAAACTTTTTTAACATCTTGTACATGCTTCATGCCGTTAGTTTGGAAACAAAAAATATTTTGACTTTATCGAAATATTATTTTGCGTCAAGATGGTTTAGCGTTTGTCTCAGCTATAAATTTAACTAGTTTATGATTCGTCTGTTTAATAATCGCATACTTGTAAAATGAGCATGATAAGCACAGGGAATGTCAAATCCATAATACAGAACTACACAGATCCCTATAGAACAGTGTATGAATTAGCACAGCCAAACACAAAGGGAGGTAATTGCTGCAAGCAGTTTGGTCACGACTGCCACGGGTTTTAGTAGATCTATGATTGGATAAGCGACTTGTAGCAAAGGTTTTAAATCGAGAGAAAAATGCATTCGAGTTTCATTTTCACTGAAATGTAAACATGTTCATAGACAATGTATGCATAATAAGTTTTTCAAATCAATGCCGGTTGTTTTATTCCGTAAAAGTTCGTTTATGAAATGCTTTTACATCACTTAAACAACAACTCTCGTGAACAAAATAAAAAAGGAATAGAAATCGAGTTGCCGGTCAAGAGGAAAATATTTGCGTTGAAAATTAACTTGATATACTAACTGTACGGTAATCGTGGAAATTCATGGAAGGTACAAATCTATTTAACTCAGGTACAGGTGCCACCGTGATCAGAACTGTCTGCTCCTCCTCGTCGTATACAATATCTTGCGGAATGTCAATTCCATCTTGTACTTTTACAAGACGATGCACCTATCAAAACATTATCATAGAAGCATCATAAGGCTTTTATTACGAAATAAATATGAACAACTAATTAAACAGAGCGTACATAATAATAGAATTACTTCGTTGTTTTAGCGATGAATGTAATTCGCTTAACTTAACTATTTTCATGTTGTGTGTATGTTGAATTTGCGAAGAATGAATTTTCGAATTATAGTGAATAAAGCGAGTATATAAATATATTGATTATATAAATCAAGACTTACTTCAGGTTTTCCAGATACTGCAACCACCAACACAGCCATCAATGCGAGTTTGTACATCTTGAAAGTAATCGACCAAGTGGTTTCACAATGAAGAACTATCTGATCTGTGTCAAATGGGACTAATGAAAGAGCTCGCCTCTTCTTGTCGTTTATATACAAATTTTACCACGCCTTTTTCAGCACATGTGTCAATCAACTAACATTGTTGCTGCGTCACTAATTACGAAAATCCATCCACCTTTTGTTCTCAGTCAGGTGATCAATCTCACCACTAAAATCTTCCCTGTAGCCCAGCAGAATGAATGTCAAGGTCTAGAATAAATGTGTCATCATAGTATTTGTTTCTATCTGTAGATCAATGCAGCGTCATACAGATTGATATCAGGAGAACAGCATGTTTTTGTTCATTTGTAAACGTGGACAAATGAATTTAAACAAACAGTTAAAATACTGGTTACAATGTTTGTACTAAGCTAGTTATAAATCATGTCCTCTAAATGAATTAATCTTGATTCAAAAGTATCCCTTTACGTTCTTACAATTGTTAACATTAAGACCTACACAGTAAAACATTTTCGAACAGAACATTCGTAAAATATTGAGTTGATAATGATTTACCAATCCCCCGTTTACAGAATTGATTTCAAGATGTAAACGGACATAACTGTTTCGGCGTAGCTGTATAATATCCTTCAGGACAGTGTAATATTTTGAAATGTATAGCGCCTAATGACAGAACCTCTGTATAATGTTGTAGAAACATGACGTTTTAGTTGTTAAATTGCCAAAATCAACAAAAACTTTGTATTTGACCACATTTACTTTTCACAAAACTTTCTCTGCATAATATTTAGAACTGGTTTATTCTAAATAGTTGATTATGTGTCATTAATGGTTGACGTACACATTCGTTTACTGAAGTTAGAAACACGGAAGTTATGTGGAACCTTGACGATAGCAGATGCATACGCATTATGGACGTTAAAATTATTGTGCAAGTTGTCGTTTTGAACCCGATTTAATCGCACGGTGATGTGTTACACAACTGATGTCCTTGGTCCGCCAATTGAGTATAGTATATGTATGTTCAAAGTATTTCGTCTCTTCTGATCAAACATTTAATTATTACACTATATCCTATAACTGACATTAAAATATTGCATTTATTTTACCTTTAACTGTGTTTTATAAAGTCTTTTGAAGAACATAATTATAATTTCATTATTTATGTCATTTTACTGACCGTCTCCTGTTAATTAGTGAAACGTATGCATACTACACGCAAGCATATGCAAGTATTAAGTTATTTTAAACAACATCCAGATTGTGAACTAAATAGACTATAACTTTATTTATACTGTTCGTATTATCTGAGTGATAAGTATGGTGTTGTTACACCCTCAAACCAGGTTAAACACATACGCGATGTTTTTGCCAGAGACCATGCTAAGGCGGTACTCATGTTTTCACCTAACATTTATTATTGTGTCCCTCTTTCGGCGCAGCTGTACTAACATGGTTTTGCTATTTGCATATCAGTGTTGTGTAAACCAGTCAAATATTACTTTGACCACTAAATCAACTTCTCTTCAACCGAACAGCGTTTATAACCATGGCGCGAATTGGTTAAACTTTCGATAAGGGGTACGTTTCCTTACCGAAATCCACTAAATGTCGGTGAATTTAACGAAATCCATTTTGGATCTGGAGTGACCAGCAATCGTGCAATCGTAACATCTCGGCATTTGTTATATCGTTCAACAAATCATAGCTTTCAAATTGCGCCGATCATCTTTTTTCAAGATATTTCTTGTTTAGATTCACTGATGGGATGATAATGGACATATAACAGAAACGACACATTTGAATAATGCATAAAACTTCCTTCGATTGTATCGGTCTTACTACAATGTAATGTCATTGTAAAGTAGATTGTAGATATCCGTCTGTGTGCTGTCTTTATCATGAACGATAGCTCTCCATTGAATAATTCAGTGTTTGAAACAACTGGTATCGTTCGTTGACTGGTACCATTGTCCACACATCACACATTGTCATCATGTATGTCAAATAGTCTTACTGCTCTCTTTCATTTGTATTGTTTCTGTTTGAACTGAACACGCAATTATACGGAAGATAATAAATTGCAAATTCGTAAGTCAATCACATTATCTATGCTTGGTATGCACTGATAAGAGCTACAGTCGTTGCATGTATTTGCACCGCTACCACACACTGACACGCCTTAACCTTGTAAACACTGACATGCAGAAATGTTTTGATAAAATATACACACATAAGAGGACATTTCCCCGCGTACTCAGATTTATATTATTTGTGGATTATTTTAAATTATTTAGGTTAATATATTATTATTTATTCATTTTACTCTAAATAATTGTTTATGAAGCTCATTGAATCGTACTTAACAACACAACAATTTGTTTTGGTAATTTGAATATATATTTCTTAATATTGTAGGACTAAAATTAGTTCTGTAAAATTAAAATATCATATCTAGATAAACGTATATCCAATTTATGGTTAACATGATTCTGAATACAAGTACATATTTTGTAACTGATTAATTTTACTCAGTGTTGGTAGGCATTAATATCTTTTATTGTCCGTCCGTCCGTCCGTCCGTCCGTCCGTCCGTCCGTCCGTCCGTCCGTCCGTCCGTCCGTCCGTCCGTCCGTCCGTCCGTCCGTCCGTCCGTCCGTCCGTCCGTCCGTCCGTCCGTCCGTCCGTCCGTCCGTCCGTCCGTCCGTCCGTCCGTCCGTCCGTCCGTCCGTCCGTCCGTCCGTCCGTCCGTCCGTCCGTCCGTCCGTCCGTCCGTCCAACTTAAGTTTGTGTCGCTCATTTGTATAGGATATTTTGGTCATCACATGAAATTGTTCACCTTTCGATTGGATTTATTTAGTATGAGCAGAGGTATACGCCGTGATTGAGAAAAGTGGGGGCGCATACGCCTTATGGAAACAGTTTTTCGCATAACTCGTGCTCGTGCATAAAATATTATAACCCAGGCATACGAGCTACACGCCTACTTGTTTGGCAGAAATCTACAGAAATATTTCGGAAGGCATTTATTAACAATAAACACTTCATGGAGAGGTCTGTGTAGCACGTGATTCGATAGTCAGTTACTCCGTGCCGTCCCTAAGCACATATGGAACTGTGAATGCGCGGAAGAACTTTTATGAGAGAAATAGGTACAAAAGAAAGAAATATCTAAGTTCCCGTTCTCGTACTAGGGACGGCCCTTGTCTTATTATTGAGGTGGTCTTTAAGTGAGTTTTTTCTGTATTATATGATGTTTGCATTACATTACAGCTATGTCTGGTACGCGCACCATGTCGTACTAAAGCCAATAAAAACTGTCGTAACAAATTAAAGTTCTCTTAAAACGTCTGGTAAATTGCCATGTTTCTACTTGACTTTGTCAACTCACTCCGGTGGCGAAGTAAAGTAAGCTGAAAGTGACTAGCATTTAGAGAGTTTATATTTTATTATAACTTTCTTAATATCTAATAACAAAATGTCTACATACCATTACCGTTTCAGTTTAGATCGAGAATATACATTTTAGCATTTAGCTTGAGTTACTATCCTCAAAGCGTGTTCTGACATACACAACAATATCGCTTATCAGATAAATCCGGCCGATGCAGATTATATATCTAATGACAATAGCTTGACTTTTACTCTGTGAATGCGTGAAATCACGGACTTAAGTCCGTGGTGAAATTAAACTTCATATTTTTAAATATATTTAATGTTATTGTTTAACTCTATATACAGAATGCGATCGTATTGTAATAATGAAAGTGAGATATTGTGATACAGATGTTATGTTTTTAGGCAAATAACTAACATAACAAATAAAAAAAATTAAAGGCATGATATTTGATATTCATTTAATACATGTACTTAATTTCGGATTCTTTACGGAATAGAAATCGTTCGGCCTATAATATCATTATATCTTATTATGATCGAAGTTATAATGAGTAGTTTGACTGAAATATATCATTGTTCTCATTTATGCTCGGCCATATGTATTTTGTTATTTGTCCCAGTTACAATTCATAACACTACTGATTGAAATTATCGATAGGGAATACTTATAATCACTACTTTACAACACGCAAGATAGGAACTCTTTGCAAAGGTAGAAATGTTCTATTCCAATTGATAATTGAGTATAATTTTCTCTTCAAAATAGGATATCGTAGCTTGTCTTATTGTTTGTACCAGTTTATAAGTTTTAGTTATAGAAAGTCATAGAAAGATCAGGGATTTGGAAAACTATACACCTCATATTACATAACTCATTAAAAGTTTCTTAAACTTCAAAAAATTATGGAATGGAGTGCAATACGTAGGCCTTTAACATTACGTTATTTATGCACATAAAGAGAAAACTATTGGAGTTCGAATTTGTTGATGAAACGTGAGACTATTTTATTATTGAAAATTAACTACATGAATGTATATTTTCCATGTTTTGCTCATGAAATAAAATAGAAAACAAACAATGAGTTCGTTTCACTTAGCATGTGTAATAAACACTTTGTCATGTAATTTCCAATTCAAAATAAAATTACAAATAAGTCTGGTTACTTTTTTAAATACGCAATATAAAGTTATATACTCAGTATATATGTCAGGAATTGTTGACGGGCGTATATTACGTTGGTGTGTAGATAAATATTGATATAAATGCAATTCCTTTAACATATTCCCCAGTTTTCGACCAAGATTTATGCCGATCGTAAACTTTAGAATTATAATATTTTCACTAACAAGTTTATGTACGAAAGAACAACATTTGATAGATATTTTTATTTGTTATACTCTCATTCAACATATACATATATACAAAAGATGATAGTTTGTATTGGCTAATTTTAGAATTAAATACAATGGTTAGGATAAAATCGCACGGTGTTTTCAAATGTGTTAGTCGTTTCATTTTCCTTCTTATTCCAATACAAAGTAGTACAACCAATTCCTTTTATTTTCCAATAAAAATGATGCAATAATTTCCATTTGCTTTCCAATACAAATAATACAATAAGTTTTCGAATGAAACTAATACAATAATTTCATTCAGTTTTCCAATACAATTAATACAACAATTTCATTATACAAAGCACCAGTATTATAGAAAATGATTGGAGCAAATCTAGGCTATAAATCGCACGGTGTTACCAAAATTAGTTTTTTTCACGTTCTTTTTCAACTGTTTTCATGTAAATGATGAGCATGTAAAATACGTAAAATACGTCTTGAATTTAAAAGTTGAATCGGCCATGTTACACTATTTGTATTTTAGTTAAAATGGTGACAAATATGTCAACCTCTTTGTAACGAATTGGTCGATTGTTTAATAAAAACAAAAACGAACAAGTTAAAACATTCTTTCAATGTTATTATCAATGCGCTGTCAGTATAAGGGTTCATTTAATGATGCAAATTCAATACAGTTATATAGAGAAAATGTTTTTATAGTTATTTTATGACATTATTTATACGTATCTTTAAATATTTAACCATATTTAATGTCGCATTTTTTAATGTGCTCGAATTGAAACTACAATTTTAAAATAAATTCAGACAAATGAGTAAATATAAAAATAAATTTAAACATATTTTATGCAAATTGTGACAAAACAATTTGATAACACTTCAAATAGGAGTACATATTATATACCAAATAGCCATATTGAAAAGTTCATTGGCAAGTTCAACATTAATGTCAGTGTTCGTATAGAAAACAATTCAGCAAGCGAGTTCATTTTCAGTCAATTCGGTTTCCTAACTTCTTATTCCTTTTTGATAATTATTAAGTACTGTTACAAAAGTTCATGCATGTCAAAGCCAGGAGTGTCAGATATCCGTACATTGTATATGGTTAAGACAACGACTATCTTTTGTTTCTGCACATTGGACAGAATATACACCACATCCAAACATCATCTGATTGAAAATAGTCCATTGCGTTATATATGGTAATCATGTGCTATAAAATGTTTTACATTAATGTTAGCATAACGGACCGGCAACCCGTAGACCTGGGTTCGATTCCCGGTAGCGCCATTGACCGATTTTTCGTGTTTCTAAAACTTAACTTTATTTCACTATTTACTATAGCTGGTGATAAGTGCTGTGTGGCGGATGTAACAATTCGCCCCGTACTTCGTCCAAAGTGTAGTTTATCTTAATCATAAATTTATATATGATAAATTTACACGAAAAAGACGTCAGGTCGCTGTGGTGTAGTGGTTAGCAAAACAAGAGCGAAATGACATGGACATTGAACAACGTCTCAAAAACGATACAGAACCACGCAACACAGAAATACAATCTAAGGCAATACAGGGTCCTGTAGTCTTGGAGCTAGCAATAAAAATACTATGGACTTACACAAGTTTGCAAAACCGTCATACTACTAAAGGTATATATTGACTAAACTGAAAAGGCTACATACTCTCAGTGGTTAACACGAAACAATTCGCGAACGTTATCATGTTAACTCGTGGCAGAAATATGCCACCATACTCGGCAAGTCCTCAGTACAAATTAAAACCTAATCATCAGCAAGTTAAAACTGCAAAGAAAAATAAATAAAAACAAGTAAATTATTAAGCCACGGGATTATAATAATAATGAAATAACACAAAGTTCACAAAATTTCTCTTAAAGTCTATGATAGTCATACACAGAATAATATGTTAAAGCAGTGATTTACTTACCATTCTGTAGATGAAAGGCGATGGAAATGGAATTGGCGGGTACGAAATGTAACATTTCGTTGCATTCACATCTTTGAATCAAGAAAGCCCTAAAATGATATTGTATTGTGTATATGCTTCAAGTACGTAAATTTGGCTTATCTTTTGCGTCAAGATGTATTAACGTCTGCCTTATCAACAAAGTTAAGCAGTTTATGATACTTCTGTTTTATAATCGCATACTTGTACAGTGAGCAAGTGTATCTCAAGGAAATGTCAAATTCACAGCACAGAACTTCACAGAACCCTAGGGAACTGTGTATTGTGGAACAGTTTAAACGGCTGCAAGTGGACCAGTATGAATATGTGGCCCTAAAAGTGATCATTTTGATTTGCCCAGATAATAAAGGTGGATTAATAGAACTGTTTGTTTAACCTAAATGAAATTGTATTTATTAATTTTATTGGATGTCTTACTCATGGAATAGTGTTGCATTAAGTAGCATCGCTAACGATTATGATAAATGTGTTGCTGCAAACAGACAAAGCGGCACTAACGTCAAGTAAATAACAAGCATCCTAGTGAAATCTTTAAAACTTGTAATAACCTTCAATTTTTGAACAATTCTTTAAAACCTTTTATCTTTTCTTGAAACCTGTAATTCACTCTCTAAACCTTTAGATTTTCCACATTGTGAGAACTGCAGCCATATGATACATCTTGAGTAGTTGATAAGACAGTTTTCCAATTGCCCAGGCAGGATCACGTTGTCTTGGGTGTGACGCTCTGCTGGTCCGTCTCGGCCGCATTGATCATCAAATTAGACGGTCAGAATTTGCCTTGAATTTGCTATTTATTTTTGCGGTTTTCATAACAGTTTTCATAAAATACAATTGAGTTTCTACTAACCCTTTAAATAATGAATTTCGTCTCTTTGTTAAGATTTTGAATTTGAAATAATGAGTTACTTCCCTTTCAGATATCAAAGGTTTGAATGATGCTGAAATATTGTCGGAACTGTTGAAAGGGGAAAACATGAGGGAACTTGTGTGATTCATTCATAAGTCATTGTGACGTTAACAGCAGACATTTTGAGAATGGTTGTTCATTATGTAAAGAGGACACCTGCAACTGTACGGATTGGACTAGCACTGTCATGTATTCAAGTCATCTTGATCTTGATTGGTTGTGGACAATCATGTGACTTGTTGGCTTTGTGATTGGATCATGCATGTCACGTGATCAGTTACCTACATAATTACATTGATGACCATAGTACTTCCTCCTTGCAAGTTGCAAATATTATATGTAATGATTTCTCTTGTCTGTCTATTGATGTGTATGTGTGAATTTTCTAACATTGGGAAAGTTTGAGTGTACATCGTTGGTTTGATTTATTCCTAACTTACTCAAACTGTTAGTGATAGATAAGTAGATCATAATACTGTCGCTGAAGATGTCAAAATTAGGACTCTTGTAACCGACATTATCCTTATTTGCTTGGAAAAGCTGATCCGTCATTTGAATAATTTCTTTGCTAGTGGAATATTCCTGGGACTTGTGTGATCAAAATCAGTCTTTTTTGGTGGCACTCCTGTGTTAAAGCACATATTTCTATGCTTCATTATTCAAATAGGATTAGCATAAGTTTATGTTGTTTTCGTGTGCTCAACATTTGACAAAATGTTACTTATAATGTGATTAGATGCAATCATTCCTTTCTTGATATCTCTTCCAACATCTAATAGATAGTTCCCACGTTTATAATATTTACCTCCCTTGTTATGAGTAGTTGGCCATATTAATAGGCAAATTTCCTTATTAAGTTTATAGGGAACAAAATGTAAACGGTGATAAAATAAAATCAGGTATAAAAAAATAACTTATTTATTATGCTCATCTGGACAAATGACTTAGAAAGTTGTAGACAAAGTGGTTTTCACATGCAAATTCTCTTGGTATTTTCTCAAATTTCACATATTTACTCCTAATTACTCCTAGAAGTGCTTATTAGTTTTGCCTTTCAAAATGGCTGATGATTAAGATCAAGGGAGGTAAATATTGTAGTTGTGGGAACTATCTATATTAATGTACGAGTATGGTTGCTTACCTTAGCAGTGTTGACTGTTATTTTCAGTTTGTCAGGGATTATAACCATGTTGATGAATTTAAACTTGGAACAATGAAATGGTTAAATGATATCAGAGTTATAAATTCATGTATTTATGTATTATCAACTGTTAAAAATTATTTATCAGATTAGTTTTTTCACTGATGAAGTTTTTGTTTGATAAAGCTAATTAGAGTAGTGTTCACGATCACTAGACAATTTATTTAACTGTATCATTGATTAAACTTCCTTCCGCTATGGAATAAATGTACTTGAATGGTAATTTATTAAGTAACTTGTCTGTTTGTTAAAAAGTCCTGTGGCTTTATGTGTACAATGTAATTTTTTTTTGTACTGTTTTCGGCACAGCCGTACTAACATGGTTTTGCTATTTGCATATCAGTGTTGTGTAAACCAATCAAATCTTACGTTAACCACCAAGGCAATGTCTCTTCAAACGAACAACGTTTGTAACCTTGACGCAGATTGGTTAACATTTCGATAAAGGGTACGTTACCTTACCGAAATCCACTGAATTTACCGAAATACAATTTGGATCTAGAGTGACCAGCAATAACATCTTATCATTTTTTATGTTGCATAAAAAATCTTAACCTTCAAATTGCGCCGCTATCTTTTTTCAAGATATTTTTTGTTTGTCTTGTAGTCGTACATTTAATTTATTAAAAGTGTCTAGTTCAGCTTTTTATTGATTTGCAAACGAAACATGATATACCATTAATTGATACTTGGATTCTCATAATTTTAACTCCTGAAAATATTCAATGAATTTGCAATGTAATCTTGAGTGTTATTTATTTCATTAACAAACATGATACACGATTTCTACAAACATTAACATTAGTATTGATAATGTTTGTGACTTGACATGTCAGAAATTTAAAACTATATGTTTACATGTTCTTAAATGGTTATTTTTAATCATGTAATCATGTTGATGCAGCAATAAAATATAATGAGACTAACTACAACACTGTACCTTGTATAGTTTGTGGTTATCTATGAGCAAAATATACTTAATTGTGTTTGAAAAGTTTTTGATCAATATGTTTGGTTTGATTCGTTCCAAGCAAAATAAACAATAATGTTGGAAATATGTTACTTCCCTTTTAATTATATATAATACTATATTCACATTTTTTTGCCAAATCACTTCACGTCGCCGTATACATTACAAGGGAACATAATTTGTTTTCATTGATTTAAGATAATATATGTGTAATTATGAAATAACTTTATTGTTTGAATTAAATTAAAATTAATTTGATACTGATAATTTTGGTTTATTACCCGTATTACTGTGTGACTGTCCATGCAGGTTTTGTTAAAAATGATCAAATCATTTTTTTTATAAAATATTTATTGCTTATGAAATTTTGTACTTACCATAATTAGATCGATGCGGTCAAGATCACATGACTAAGGCTGAAAAATGGCTTTAGAATAAGATCATAGAAAATGGAATATTTTGAATGATTGAACTTTTGTCTGAAATTTATCCTTCAATACAATTATTTATAACATTGTTTATTCATATTAATCTTAGAAATCATTTGAACTAATTTCTAAATCTTTCATATTATCACATTAATTGGAACATTTCAAACTATGTACATATCATAAACATGGTTTAGTTGTTGATTGTATACATCTTACATTTTTTATTAATTGGTAATCAATTAAACTCATAGCTTTTTATACACAAATGTGTGTTCCTTATCATTATTCAGGTTATACAAAACAAAAGTGTTTACCTAAAGTCAAGTAAATATGAGTAAAATTAGAAAAACACATAGTGCAGTACCGTAGATACATTATACATACACATTTACAAATGCGTAAGGTACAATCAGGAGCAGATACAGACACTCAGTATATTTAAAAATGCAAAATGTAAGATTTTTCAAATTTCATGAACTGACCTAGGTATGCAAGATAAGAATTTACATGATATTGTAACTTAAGACGCATGCGACATTTTACGATAATGCGCACCTTCAATGATAAACTGTAAAACATATATTTTACGAAAGTATCGGGCGAAAGTCTTCAAATATATCCCCAATGCGGAAATGTCTAAAGTTACCTCAGACCTGGTGAAGCACTGTTGCAATCAGATTGTGATTGTAAATATGTTTTACAAGGACCAATTTGACATTATTAAGATGCTTAACATGTAATTCCATTTTAAGTCCAGTAAGCCATATGGCCCATGAGGACAACAAATATATATATATAGATAGTTTATTTCAAGATTGTAGGCCTTTGGCCCATGAATCACATGTATAATACAGAGAATATAGTATAAAGTCACATGTATACACAGTACATATAGTATTAAGCATAAAATTGTACAATAGTAATTATAATTATTGATCTATTCCGGTGAATGACAGTTACAGACTAGAATAACATTTACAAATCTAGTAAGATAACATGTCGTAATAACATTGAATATATCTGATTTGTATCAATAATAGTACTACAACGTTTTGAAAAGGTTTAGTAATTTACAGTACAGAACATGAGTGGAGAAAGGTTAGTTAAGATAACATACGTTATCTCGTCTTTCAAAGCTCTTAAACACATAAATCGATAAATGTTTAACAATAGATTGGTTCGTGGACGAGATTAGTTCAATAAATATATATATACAAACAAACATCTATGAGACGGAGAAGGAACACTATAACACATTCAAACACATAACGTTGTAGTTATTTGGTATAGTGGTCAAGAGGTAGAGCGCCTGACGCCTGATCTGATGGTAGCAGGTTCGTGTCCCACCTATGCAAGGTTAAATTGCACTCTCCCTGAATTAGGAGTGAGTAATAGTGTACAGCATAACAGGCATTCATGCATATTGATTAACATAAGTAACATAACGTTAGTGGAGTCCGGAAGGCATCACCGGAAAAGTTTTAAAATATATGTATGAAATGGTGGCCTGTACCACCAAAGTCTATACATTATCGTCGACTTAATTCCAGAGGGACGTACGTCATTTTTTGGCAATATTGAGTGTATGGTATCGTTTTGCTCGTCTCTTTGAGCTCTAAATGATGGTGAGTTATGTTACCCTGTAGAACTGTGCTTAATAGACTAAACTCCAATTCCACAAAGACGTAGGAATTAAACAGTTATTGACTCTTCAATCTTTAAACGTTTATTTCTCAAATCTAATACAATGCTTGTGTAGAATTAAGGCGACGTAATGTGTTGAACACTGTTGTTTCCCAGGACAGGCATTGTCTAATGTACATGGTGTTTCTTGTAACAGTTTAATCTCGCTTTTATAAAAAAAGTTGTTATATGGTTTGAAATCGTCACCTTAGATTAGCTTAAATATCATAATCAGATAATTAAACTCATATTATTGTATTACTCGATACAAGGACAACAATCTGTCTTGCAGTATAGTCATTCATTACATATTAACATGAGAAAAGAAACTTTCGGTGATACGTATTAAAGATTATGTTGCTATAATTGACGTATTAAAGATTATGTTGCTATAATCTGGATTCATAGTATATAGTATTTGATGGTGGATCGTATAGGCCGCTCAAGACTAAACAGGGTTACACATGTATGGCCTTTGTACATACAAGAAGGGTCCGATAACCAATACCGTCCCAGACCATAACTGAGCATCCGCCCCCGAAATGAACCCTCTGCAGTATGCAACAGTCCCCATAACACTCGTTCCTACGTCGGTAATGTCTCGGACTTCACCCCGGGACAATACATACGTCGGAGAAATGAATCATTCGCCAGTTCTGCCTTGTCTATTTGATATGTTTCTATAATAAATAAACGCCCGTTCCAAGAAATTCGGGTACACTACGGCAACATAGACATTTGCACAAACACTTGGGTATAGCCAAAGGGAAACAACCGAAATAAGGCAATTCCGATATGGCCACTGGTCTCCTTGGTATCATATCATTACAAGTCTACATAGACTTACAAAGGTTGAGCTTTTTTGGTTCTCTTTGTAGATCAAACCCGACTGATTTATCGACAAAACTCTTCAACTACAGACTCTGTCAGCATCCAATATGTGACTCCTGGTTTCAAGAAAAATATCGACCAGATTCTTTATAAATACAATTGTATAGTTTTTGGCTTGAGTTCTCCTTTAATGGGACCATTCCTAATACGTTACAATGGAAAAATATTTGCAAAAGACGCATTTTCGACCATTACTAATGGATTAACAGACAATTTCAAATTACGGACTTTGAACGTTTTAAACTGGTACATAATACACTTAGAAAGAGGCGAAAGTCCGACCTAACTGTCACGGAGTAATACAATTTCCCGTTATAATATGCTGTAAAAATAGACATATTCAAATCACTACATGCTATAAATGTGCTTCTTCCTTCATATGTGAGCTCGCGCATTATCGGTTTGACTGTATTGACCCAAATGTGATTTCATTAAGAACAAAATATTTCTGTGTCAGTGATTGCAACCTTTAATGTTCCTCTCAGCAATTATTTACACGGTGTAACCAGAGACAAACTATGTGCTTACCTACTGGATCGTGAGGACGACACTTTTATGAGATATATGGTCAACTGCTCGTAAACAGACTTTTTGATAGCAAACGAAACATTCACGTGACTGTTTTACAAGTAAAACGTATTACCATTTCCTTACATGTCTAGTGTCAAATTTTCGTTTCGTTTGAACTAAATACACTCTGTCTGGTCAAATGTTAACATGACATGATACGTGTTATGTACCAGAGATTGAATGCTTTCTACCATTCTCCTGGCTATGTATAAGTCTATTATGTGTACATGCTGTAAAGAATATTTCTCTTTCTTGATATATGTATGTGTATATGCATACATAATTTATAAACTATATATCTCCAGAAAATGGAGGCAATAAAGTTATATACACAGTATATATGTCAGTAAATTTTGACTGCGTATATTACGTTGGTGTGTAGATAAATATGTATATAACTGCGATTCCTTTAAAATATTCTACAGTTTTCGACCAAGCTTTATGCCGATCGTAAACTATAGAATTATAATATTTTCCAATATCATTTTAAGACTATGTTCGCTATAATCATACAAAAGAACAACATGTGTTTGATATTTATATTTGTTATACTCTCATTCCACATATACATCCATACAAAAGATGAGTTAGTTTTAGATTTAAATTCAATGGTTAGTATTAGATCGCAAGGTGTTATCAAACGTGTTAGTCTTTTCATTTTCCTTCATATTCCAATACATAATAGTTCAATAATTTCCTTTTGTTTTCCAATACAAATAATACTCAAATTTCCTTTTGTTTTCCAATACAAACGATACAATAATTTCCATCTGTTTTCCAATACAAATGATACAATACTGTCCATCTGTTTTCCAATACAAATAATACAATAATATTCTTATTTTCTTTTCAATAAAATTAATACAACAACTTCGTTATATACAGCACCAGTATTATAGAAAATGATTGGTGCAAATCTAAGCATATAAATCGCACGGTGTTACCAAAATGAGGTTTTTATGTTCCTTTTTTCAACTGTTTTCATAAATGATAAGCAAAAACAAATAAAATACATACAATACGTTTTGAAATTTAAATTTAGAATCGGCCATGTTACACTTGTTGCTTTTTAGTGAAAATGGTGCCAATATGTCAACTTTATTATTAAAGAGGTGTTTGTAACGAATTGGTCGATTGTTAAATAAAAACAAAAACGAACAATTAAACATTCTTTCAAGGTTATTATCAATGCACTGTCAGTAATCAGGATTCGTTTAATGATGCAAATTAAATACAGTTATATAGAGAAAATGTTTTTGCAGTTGTTTTATGATATCATTAATACGAATCTTGAAATATTTAACGTACATATTATGTTTCTGTATTGTCTAGTTTCATAATTGATGCAATATTGTAATGTCACATTTTTGAATGTGCTCGAATTAAAAATTTAAAACGAAGACAAGTGAGTAAAAATAAAGTGAAACATATTTTTATACTTTGGACAAGACAATTTGATACCAAACTTTGGCCAACCTTTTATTATATAACAATATAGAATTATCAGAACATAAGGTGCCTTGTTATTTTCGCATTTTGAATCATAGTTCTATTTCAGTTGAATTTATATACCAAGTTTTAAGCTTCATGCAGTAAGTGCTAGTATTTGCGGTAATGCATTTAACGCGAGGGTTTAAATAATTACCATGAATAGTTCGATATAGGGTAAGAGGCTGTTAATTCAGTTCCACACTTTCTCATCCTTTCTTCAACATAATCACTGTATTCAACAAAGTGTTATACAGGCATAAAGTCAGTGGTATGAGAATATGTATATATATATCTGGTTAAGATGAAGACATGTCGCATCAAGGAATGAGTATTTGTCATTTCACCGGCAGATCATACAGATGCCACATCCGAGCCAAGCGTTAGCTGAATGAAAAGAGTTCATTGGGTTATTATGTATGGTAATCATGTCCTATAAACTGTATGACCTTTAATACGAAAACTAATGATAAAATGAGCGCTGCTATGGGATTGACAACTTCTTCTGTAAGTGACGTCATTTAAAAAAAACGCAACATGTACATGATGTCACTATTTACAAGCAAGAAACAAATTAACCCCACACGGTCACTTCGTTTTCGTATTGCCATATGGGGCAAATATTGCTTACTGTCAGTACATGGTGACTATAAGAGGAGGTTGAAAATCGTACATCGGTGCTCAAATAGAGATATGCATAAACCAAATAGACACTGGAAGAAAGCTGTTCTTTTTCTTTTTTTATGAAGGGAGATATATTTTTTTTCCGCGTAACTAAGTATGTGTGGGTCGAGTACATCACACTCCATAAATTACAATAAAGCAGTAAGTATTCATATGAAGAATTCTAAGGTTAGTTTTTCATATATTTTTCTAAGATTCAATGATTCAAGAGATACTAATAGGGTTATATTACTGTTCTTTCATCGTTTTTTTCAAAGTCAAGTGATATCAGCAATTATCGACACATTTGTAAAGTAGTTAAAACTACACATTGCTTAATTACTAGATTAGAAAGACAATACTTACCAGAAATACTGCTAGATGCAACAGAACGTTTCAAACGATCCGGCAAACCTCTTCTTAGGCTCAACCAGTGGGTGTCGTAATCATTACAAAATTCACGAATTCTTTCACCGGCCTTTTCTTCAACTTTTTCTGGGGTCATAGCATTTTCATCTACGTAGTAGACATAGCTTAATACAAGCTTATCTGTCCTTTTCTATACAATTATGTAAATAATCAAATTTACAACTTAGGCCGTGTAAAGTACTGGGAACATAAATGTGACAACACTTAAGCACAGCTATCCGAGCAAAACTAGAAAATACAGTTCTGGAGGCGTCTTCAAATATAAATAAAAATGCTATCAAAGTTATTGAGGAAAATATGATGTCTAAAGGTCTCAATGACAGCAAAATTAACAAACTTTGTTTGTATTTGCGAACAAACTGTACGTACACAACTAGCAATCACTCTAATTGTGCATTACACGTCCCTTTTGGTGAGAAGAGAACTGACTTGAATAAAAACCGTAAACAAGTAATTCTGAGCAGGACAGGCCTCAATCACAAATTACAACAGCCATAACCTGTCACAAATCATAACTGCCCTACCCTGTCACAAATCATAACTGCCCTACCCTGTCACAAATCATAACTGCCCTACCCTGTCACAAATCATAACTGACCTACCCTGTCACAAATCATAACTGACCTACCCTGTCACAAATCATAACTGCCCTACCCTGTCACAAATCATAACTGACCTACCCTGTCACCAATCATAACTGCCCATCACTGTCACCAATCATAACTGCCCATCACTGTCACAAATAATAACTGCCCTACCCTGTCACAAATTATAACTGCCCTACACTATCACATATCATAACTGTCCTACACTATCACATATCATAACTGCCTTCCACTGTCACAAATCATAACTGCCCTACCCTGTCACAAATCATAACTGCCATACACTATCACATATCATAACTGCCCTACACTATCACATATCATAACTGCCCTACACTATCACAGATCATAACTGCCCTACACTATCACTAATCATAACTGCCCATCACTGTCACAAATCATATTTGCCCAACACAGTCATAAATCATAACTGCCCTACACTGTCACAAATTTAAATTGCCCAACACTGTCACAAATCATAACTGCCCAACACTGTCACAAATCATAACTGCCCAACACTGTCACAAATCATTACTGCCCAACACTGTCACAAATCATAATTGCCTAACACTGTCACCAATCATAGTTTCCCAACACTGTCACTAATCTTAACTGCCCAACACTGTCACAAATCATAATTGCCCAACACTGTCACATAACATAACTGCCCTACACTGTCACAAATCTTCACTGTCCGACACTGTCAAAAATCAGAACTGCCCGACACTTATCTTGGAATATGAAAATAGAGGAGGCACATGCAGGGAAAGACCAGATGGACCAGGAGGCACATACATGGGAAGACCAAATGGATCAGGAGGCATATGCCGGGAAAGACCAAACGGATCAGGAGGCACATGCAGGGAAAGACCAACTGGATCAAGAGGCACATACAGGGAAAGACCAAATGGATCAGGAGGCACATACATGGAAATACCAAACGGAAAAGGAGGTATATGCCGGGTAAGACCAATCGGATCAGGGGAAACATCCATGGAAAAACCAAATGGATCAGGAGGCACATGCAGGAAAAGACCAAACGGATCTGGGAAAGGACAAAAATCAAGACCGAAATGATTATGACATGGACACGGAACAACGTCTTCAAAAACGCTGCAGAACCACACAAAACAGAAAAAAAATCTTAGGCAATTGAGTGACATACAGTCTTTGAACCGACAAACAAAATCCTGGGATCTTAAACCAGTTTGCCAAACTCGCACTTAACCGTCATATTACTAGCAGTCCAATGTTTTAAAAAGTATAGATACTTGATGATTGACTATACTGACAAAAACTAGTCCACAACGCGAATTAAAAACTCAAACTATAAGCAAGTTATTACAGCATAGGAATAGAAAAATAAACAAAATCAAATATTAAGCCACGGGATAATAATGATGATGAAATAACATAAACAAATACTTTATTTGTAAGTCTATATTAGTCACACAAATATAACATAAGTACATGTAAAAGCATTGATTTACTTACCATTCTGTAGACTTCAGGTGTCGGCATTCGAATTGGTGGGTAGGAAAGGTAACATTTCGTTGCATTCACGTCTTTGAATGCAACAAAGCCCTACAAAGATATTGTACGTGCTTAGATGATATAAAACGTGTATCAATATGTTTCCATTACATTGCAATTAGATCTGGCAAATGGATTAGTTTGGCATTCAAATAACATTGCTACAAAGTGTCAAACTAACAAAAGAAAAAATGTCAAACAAATAATGGAAGAGCAGATAGTGGGCTGACGTCGGACCCATGAGCAGGTTTCGTTTTGATTTAACTCCGGCCAACAATGCACCGATGATAACATATATATTTTTTCCACAATAATAGAAACTAGTGTTTATGTTATTGTTACAAAGATGTAATATCAAACATAGTCGAAATGCCAATGTTTCCCGCTAACTTCTTGCAACATGATTTTTTGCATTAAAGATTCTTGCGAACTTCTAGCAACAAAAATGATTTTATTCAAGTTAGTCGCAAACTTCTTGCAAAGTTGCGGCTAGCCGCAAACTTTCTGCGACTTTGCTGCAAATTCGCAGAAAGTTTGCGGTAACTTCACCGATAGCCGCGAAGTCCTGCGAACTTCTTGCAAACCTTACTGTGACTAAAAAAGCTAATTTGCTGCAAAGTTGCAGCAAATTTGCTGCAAACGTTCTGTTTTCATATTTTGACTTTATCGAAACATTAATGTGCGTCAAGATGTTTTAGCGTTTGTCTCAGCAATAAATTTAACCAATTATTTGATTCGTCTGTTTAATTATCACATACTTTGACATTCCCTGTGCTAATCAATCCATAATACAGAACTTCACAGATCCCTAGGGAACAGTGTATGAATAAGCATAGCTAAACACAAAGGCAGGTAACTGCTGCAAGCAGTTTGGTCATGACTGACACGGGTTTTAGTAGATATTTAATGGGATAAGCGACTTGTAGCATACGTTTTAAATCGAGAGAAAAATGGATTAAAGTTACATTTTCACAAAAATGTAATCATGTTCATAGAAAATGTATGCATAATAAGTTTTTTCAAATCCATTCCGGTTGTTTTTATTCTGTACAAGTTCGTATATGAAATGCTTTTACATCACTTAAACAACAACTGCTCCTCTCGTGAACAAAATGAAAAAGAAATAGAATTCTAGTCGCCGGGGGGGGAAATAATTGCGTGCAAAAATTAACTTGATATACTAACTGTACGGTAATCGTGGAAATTCACGGAAGGTACAAATCTGTTCAACTCGGGTACAGGTGCCACAGTGATCAGAACTGTCTGCTCCTCCTCGTCGTACACAATATCTTGCGGAATGTCAATTCCATCTTGTACTTTTACAAGACGATGCACCTATCAAAACATTATCATAGAAGCATCATCAGGCTTTTATTACGAAATAAATATGAACAACTAATTAAACAGAGCGTACATAATAATAGAATTACTTCGTTGTTTTAGCAATGAATGTAATTCGCTTAACTTAACTATTTTCATGTTGTATTTGCGAAGAATTAATTTTCGAATTATAGTGAATAAAGCGAGTATACGAAATATATTGATTATATAAATCAAGACTTACTTCAGGTTTTCCAGATACTGCAACCACCAACACAGCCATCAATGCGAGTTTGTACATCTTGAAAGTAATCGACCAAGTGATTTCACAATGAGTAACTATCTGATCTGTGTCAAATGGGACATATGAAAGAGCTCGCCTCTTCTTGTCGTTTATATACAAATTTTACCACGCCTTTTTCAGCAGATGTGTCAATCAACTAATATTGTTGCTGCGTCACTAATTACGAAAATCCATCCATCTTTTGTTCTCAGTCTGGTGATCAATCTCACCACTAAACTCTTCCTTGTAGCCCAGCAGAATGAATGTCAAGGTCTAGAATAAATGTGTCATCATAGTATTTGTTTCTATCTGTAGATCAATGCAGCGTCATACAGATTGATATCAGGAGAACAGCATGTTTTTGTTCATTTGTACACGTGGACAAATGAATTTAAACAAACAGTTTAAGAGCATTAAAATTTATTTTTGCAATACACCGCAATTATTATTATTGAATCAGTGAAGCATTATTTTGTTTATAAGTTCACATTATCTCCTGTTTTGATACATTTATATACGGCTTGCAATAAATATAGGTTGTTATGTTTTTTCCTTTACACGCTTAGCTGTAAATATGAAATAACCTTCTACCATTAAGGATAAAAAGTATCTATATATCTATCTAGCTGACAGCTTGTTTATCTGAAAACTTATACAAACATCATCGGCTCATTAAACACGTTATTTGTTTCAAATAATGTTTCAAAATATCAACATTTAAATATATTTTAAACAAAAATACCTAACCCTTCGTGTTTATTCGAGTAAATCAAAGTACTCGATCATAGAATTGTTAAGGAAATGTCCTTGAACGATATAAAGCAGTTGATCACGCAAAAACAACTATTCGAAAGATGGCTTTACCCAAAAACTGTTGAATTGTGATTGGTCCCCTTGTTTCAGTACTGATTGTGTTAATACAGCGTGAGCGTCTTTTCAAAACCTGTTTATGTCAGTTTTAAACTCAGTTGCGCCAATAAAAGAGATACGACTTAAAAATCGTACTGAACCATGGATGTCAGCAGAAATTTGAGAATTCATATTGACTACTACTGTTCAGCATGGTACGTCGATCTCAATAAGAAACTTAAAGACAAATTACAAGTTGCCCAAACTGAAATTATTCGTTTTGTTCTTGATCTTCCCTAACAGCAAGTATTACAGGTAACATTCTTGAACTTAGACTGAATTTTAATATTTACCATAAGAAAGGCCTCCATATCTAAATATTAATTTCATAAAAGTAGCAACGAGACACACCTGAGCACGTTTTAGCAAGTACAATGTTTTAATTCCGAGAATTACAAGCTGTGAGTCAGAGACTTTTTATTATCAGACAATTACTGACTGGAATGCTTTACCAGTTTATATAAAATAAATCGATCGTAAACATAGTTTTAAGATTGCCGTAAAGAAACACCTGCGACAAAACTGTTTTAAAATCCTGTTTTACTATCAGTATGCTGTGATCCTTATTATGACATATTTAAATTGTTCTTATGATTTATTTATCTATTCTTAAATATTTGTCTCTGTTAGTAACAGCATTAATATACGTATGTATAATTACCTTTATAAAACTTAATAAGAAACTTAAAATTACATTAATTCTATATTTGTAGCCATGTTATATCTTTATATTGTTTTGTCATAAAGTTTTAAAGGACCCTACTGGAAAAAGTGTAGTTCAGCAGTTTTAATGGCTGTCCTTGGTATAAGATCAATATATTGTATTCTTAAAATAGCTGTGTTATTGCAAAGTGTCTTAATGTTGCCTTGTTGTATCAATTTCTTAAACTTGTGTAGTGTATGTTTTAGCTTTAACTATTGTCATTATCTCGTATTTTTCCTTTTATTTATATCTAAGCTTTTTTATATTTTTAATAATAATAATGTGTTTTAAATTGCATTGTATGTACTGTGTAGACTGTTGTAAATGATATTGTGCCAATATAAATATATCTATGTACAGCGGTTTATTGAGATGGTGTTTGATAAAATATGTACGGTTATGTTTACTATAGATTTATCTTCGCTGAAGGAAGGTCAATTAAGGACACAACAAGTGCTTACTGTTATACAACACGTGCTGATTTTTCCTCGCTGCAGGAAGGTCAATTAAGGACACAACAAGTGCTTACTGTTATACAACATGTGCTGATTTTTTTCTCGCTGAAGGAAGGTCAATTAAGGACACAGCATGTGGTTACTGTTATACAACATATGCTGATTTTTCCTCGTTGAAGAAAGGTCAATTAAGGACACAACAAGTGGTTACTGTTTTACAACATGTGCTGATTTTTCCTCGCTGAAGGAAGGTCAATTAAGGACACAACAAGTGGTTACTGTTTTACAACATGTGCTGATTTTTCCTCGCTGAAGGAAGGTCAATTAAGGGCACAACAAGTGCTTACTGTTATACAACATGTGTTGACTTTTTCTTGCCGAATGAAGGTCAATTAAGGACATAACGAGTGCTTACTGTTAAACATCATGTGCTGATTTCCCTCGCTGACGAAAGGCCAATTAAGGACACAACATGTGGTTACTGTTAAACAACAATTGCTGATTTTTCCTCGCTGAATGAAGGTCAATTAAGGGCACAACAAGTGGTTTCTGTTATACAACACGTGCTGATTTTTCCTCGCTGAATGAAGGTCAAGTAAGGGCACAACATGTGGTTACTGTTATACAACACGTGCGATTTTTCCTCGCAGAAGGAAGGTCAATTATGGCCACAATATTTGGCTTCTCTTATATAACATGTGCTGATTTTTCCTCGCTGAAGGAAGGTCAATTAAGGACACAACAAGTGGTTACTGTTTTACAACATGTGCTGATTTTTCCTCGCTGAAGGAAGGTCAATTCAGGGCACAACAAGTGCTTACTGTTATACAACATGTGTTGACTTTTTCTCGCCGAATGAAGGTCAATTAAGGACATAACGAGTGCTTACTGTTATACAACATGTGCTGATTTCCCTCGCTGACGAAAGGCCAATTAAGGACACAACATGTGGTTACTGTTAAACAACAATTGCTGATTTTTCCTCGCTGAATGAAGGTCAATTAAGGGCACAACAAGTGGTTTCTGTTATACAACACGTGCTGATTTTTCCTCGCTGAATGAAGGTCAAGTAAGGGCACAACATGTGGTTACTGTTATACAACACGTGCGATTTTTCCTCGCAGAAGGAAGGTCAATTATGGCCACAATATTTGGCTTCTCTTATATAACATGTGCTGATTTTTCCTCGCTGAAGGAAGGTCAATTAAGGACACAACAAGTGGTTACTGTTTTACAACATGTGCTGATTTTTCCTCGCTGAAGGAAGGTCAATTCAGGGCACAACAAGTGCTTACTGTTATACAACATGTGTTGACTTTTTCTCGCCGAATGAAGGTCAATTAAGGACATAACGAGTGCTTACTGTTATACAACATGTGCTGATTTCCCTCGCTGACGAAAGGCCAATTAAGGACACAACATGTGGTTACTGTTAAACAACAATTGCTGATTTTTCCTCGCTGAATGAAGGTCAATTAAGGGCACAACAAGTGGTTTCTGTTATACAACACGTGCTGATTTTTCCTCGCTGAATGAAGGTCAAGTAAGGGCACAACATGTGGTTACTGTTATACAACACGTGCGATTTTTCCTCGCAGAAGGAAGGTCAATTATGGCCACAATATTTGGCTTCTCTTATATAACATGTGCTGATTTTTCCTCGCTGAAGGAGTCAGTGTGGTACTATTTAACAACATTTACTGTAAACAGATCTGAACTATGCACAGCACGTAGATTCAAAGAAATAACAAAATATTAAAAATACAAATATGACCTGGATAATGGATGAAACCGCCTTCACTAAGCCTAGTCTGCTACTACTGTTATTATGCTGTACCTGTGAGTACAACTGGCACCATCGGTTGGCGGAGTCTATCGCCTGTCAACTTTGCCAATCGAAACACGTTTATAGATGAAATCCGGAATTCTTATTACTCTGCCATCATTTTATGCCGTATACAGTAGTGAGGTAGAGATCAAGATCACCGTAGGAGTAAACTTCTCACTATCAAACCTCGATAAATAAAGACATCGAACGAAAACTTGAACATATAATCTTATGATCGTACCGAATTTCGAATAAACGTTGAACACATATAATTGGATTGAATGTTGGTGTATTACGTAACGTTTGATTGTTGACTTTTGGTATACATCAGACTAACAGCGAATATTAAGTAAGCTATAACTTTCAGACTGGAGGGGGTGGGTTCGGGATCAGAACAGGAGTTAGAAATCGCATGAAATTCTAGAAACACTAGTTTTCTTACTGAATTATCGTATCCGTTTATGCCAAAGTCGTCTGTCAAGTGAGTCAGTTTTATTTTTCACACAAAGTGTGACATTATTGATTATTGATGGGTTCATATCTTGATCGGATAAACCCATGATTGTGGTATTTTGAATGTTTCTGGGTTGTCTGCATTGATTGTCTTGGTGAACAGACGTTGTTATCTGTGGGAATGGATCTATACATAGTCATCTAATGACCTGGTACCAGGGGTGTCAATAACACTCAGGGGACGGTACAATTACATTGTTACCTGAGCACCATTACCCCTATCACTTCTAATATGAATGATCATAATTAAGTTAAAAAGCCCAAGTCCCCCTGCCTACTTCCAACTTTTCTCTAGTACTTCAAGAATTTATGACACCCCTATCCGGAACCAGGTCAATAGATGATGATGTAACAAATAATATGCGGCAATAGGTTGCCAATGTATTGCAATATATCGTGGTACCCTTCAGGCTTACCATTAAGACGAAAAAAACACATTTGTCTGATATTGAACAGTTAAAAATGATGTAACCGCTTGTCAAGTGGACGTAAATATTAGGTGCGACTGTTCGTCATATTTTTTTTATTCTTCAAGTTGCAAAGTTTCTTGTCAATGATTACTGTTTAGGATTGATTGCTAAAATATAATAGTTTGTCAGTGTTATTATAATGTTATTATAACCACAATCACTGATGCAATACATATACCGAATTGTATATAGTTTGCATACGATAACCAATGATAACAACTAACCACTGATAAAATATGGAGAGCCGGTAGATAATGTCATAATTTAATATTTATACCAAGCTAGCAAATCCACAATCCAACTTTCAGGAGCCCCATGCCTTCAGAGATCACAGCGCTTTGATTAGCGTATGCTGTAATACATTTCTTAAAGCGAAAAGGTTATATTCTTAGTGTAATTACCACCATGCATAAATAATAATAACAAAACTGATTATGTGTATGTTTCGTATGAGTCGAAATAAACTTAGAAAGTGAGAGATTTCATTAGACTAAATATGTATGATCAAACGTCAAAACGTTAAGGCTATTTTCTTTCCATTATGCCAAGTACAATGCTGAACCATATAACTATACAAGCTATCCCTTTCGTTGTGGTTTCTTTGAACTTTTATTCAAATACTCATGGCCCATTTCAAGGATACAGAGTTAACAATCGCTGGCCAAATGAAACTCCTCAAACGAATTCGTACCATTGTTTTGACGTCACGTCTATTTATTGGGAGTTCAGGTTAGGAG
This sequence comes from Mactromeris polynyma, assembly GCA_032209605.1. NCBI lineage: Eukaryota > Metazoa > Mollusca > Bivalvia > Venerida > Mactridae > Mactromeris > Mactromeris polynyma. Next base: position 20,004,020 of record JASFXZ010000011.1, read on the forward strand.
CTTATTTATGGGTTAATATAAGTAGATCATAGTGTTTTCTTAACAAAATATGAACAGTGCATGGTACCGTTTTATTTAAGCATTACCTTATACAATGGTTTATGTTTGATTGGAAATTATAATTACATACGTGATCTAAAATTCTAACAATAGTATAATTGATTATTGTTATTATTGTTTTTATTATCATCTGTCTTTAAACTAAAAGTAATATTAAAAGATTCTGACAAACCATTTTCGATGACTGATCCTCTATTATAAATTAGGATAATAGTCTAACATGAACATCCAAGGTCACTAATGGAATACAAACCTACCTAACAGAAAAACAATGTATGATTCATCATGTTTTGCCTCAAGTTGTTTACTTCTACAATTTCTTTCACCCGCTCATTATCTTAATTGATACACAATAACAAGGGGCACTTATAACCTTATAACTTATTACAAGGATTTCATGGGACCGGTTCCAAAAACAGCAATATTTTCACAGAAAATAAAGTGACCCGGATTTGAAACATTTCCTTAAAATTGAACTCGATAAGAACAACGTTCTTAGAAACAAAACGCATTAAGTGTATTAAGAAGAAGGTGATTAATTCAGCCGGGTTTGTAATACAATGATGATTGAGAGAGAATGTAAGAATGTAGTGTATAGGTTTTATGTTTTGACAGTTCAAAGACTGTAGGCCATTACATCGCTGTGAATCTCCAGTGGCGTGTAGACGTATGTCATGTAGTCCTATGTCGTGTAGACCTATGTCATATAGTCCTATGTCATAAAGTCCTATGTCATGTAGTCCTATGTCGTGTAGACCTATGTCATATAGTCCTATGTCATAAAGTCCTATGTCGTGCAGTCCTATGTCGTGTAGACCTATGTCATGTAGTCCTATGTCATGTAGTCCTATGTCATGCAGTCATAATATTATGCCGTGTAGTCCTATTTCGTGTAGACCTATGTCGTGCAGTCATATGCCGTGTAGACCTATTTCGCGCAGTCCTATGCCGTGTAGTCCTATGTCATGTAGTCCTATGTCGTGTTGACCTATGTCATGTAGTCCTATGTCCTGTAGTCATATCTCGTGCAGTCCTATGGCATATAGTCAAATGTCGTGTAGTCATATGCCGTGTAGTCCTATGTCGTGTAGTTCTATGTCGTGCAATCCTATGTCGTGTAGTCCTATGTCATGTAGTCATATGTCATGTAGTCATATGGCATGTAGTCCTATGTCATAAAGACCTATGTCATGTGGTCATATGTCATGTAGTCCTATGTCATTTAGTCCTAGGTTGTGTAGTCTTATGCCGTGTAGTCCTATGTCGTGTAGTCCTTTGCCGTGTAGTCAAATGTCGTTCATTGTCATGTTGTAGTCCGTATATGATACTTAGTTTAAACTGGATACAACACAATGTAAAGACTGGATACAACAGAATGTACAGACTGTAAACAACAGAATGTATAGCCAGTATACAACATAACGTATAGACTGTATACAACGTAACGTATAGACTGTATACAACATAACGTATTGACATAATGTATGGAATGTATACAACATAATGTATTGACTGCACACAACATAATGTATAGACTGCATACAACATAATGTATAGACTGGATACAACCTAATGTATTGCCTGTATACAATATCATGTGTTGCCTGTGAACAACATAGTGTATAGACTGTATACAACATAATGTACAGACTGTATACAACACAATGTATTGAATGCATACAACATAATGTATAGACTGTATACAACACACTGTATAGACTGTATACAACACAATGTATAGACTGTATACAGCATAATGTACAGACTGTATACAACATAAGGTATGGACTGTATACAACATAATGTACAGACTGTAAACAACATAATGTATAGACTGTAAACAACATAATGTATAGACTGTACACAACATAATGTACAGACTGTATACAACATAATGTATGGAATGTAAACAACATAATGTACAGACTGTATACAACATAATGTATGGACTGTATTCAAAATAATGTACAGACTGTATACAACATAATGTATAGACTGTTAACAACATCATGTATAGACTGTATAGAACATAATGTATAGACTGTTAACAACATCATGTATGGAATGTAAACAACATAATGTACAGACTGTATACAACATAATGTATGGACTGTATTCAAAATAATGTACAGACTGTATACAACATAATGTATAGACTGTTAACAACATCATGTATAGACTGTATAGAACATAATGTATAGACTGTAAACAACATATTGTACAGACTGTAAACAACACAGTGTATAGACTCTATACAACATAATGTACAGAATGTATATAACATAATGTATTGACTGTATACAACATAATGTACATACTGTATACAACATAATGTATAGACTGTTAACAACATCATGTATAGACTGTTAACAACATCATGTATAGACTGTATAGAACATAATGTATAGACTGTTAACAACATCATGTATGGAATGTAAACAACATAATGTACAGACTGTATACAACATAATGTATGGACTGTATTCAAAATAATGTACAGACTGTATACAACATAATGTATAGACTGTTAACAACATCATGTATAGACTGTATAGAACATAATGTATAGACTGTTAACAACATCATGTATGGAATGTAAACAACATAATGTACAGACTGTATACAACATAATGTATGGACTGTATTCAAAATAATGTACAGACTGTATACAACATAATGTATAGACTGTTAACAACATCATGTATAGACTGTATAGAACATAATGTATAGACTGTAAACAACATATTGTACAGACTGTAAACAACACAGTGTATAGACTCTATACAACATAATGTACAGAATGTATATAACATAATGTATTGACTGTATACAACATAATGTACATACTGTATACAACATAATGTATAGACTGTTAACAACATCATGTATAGACTGTTTACAACATAAGGTATAGACTGTAAACAACATATTGTACAGACTGTAAACAACACAGTGTATAGACTCTATACAACATAATGTACAGAATGTATATAACATAATGTATTGACTGTATACAACATAATGTACATACTGTATACAACATAATGTATAGACTGTAAACAACATATTGTACATACTGTATACAACATAATGTATAGACTGTAAACAACATATTGTACATACTGTATACAACATAATGTATAGACTGTAAACAACATATTATACATACTGTATACAACATAATGTACATACTGTAAACAACATATTGTACAGACTGTATACAACATAATGTACATACTGTAAACAACATATTGTACAGACTGTATACAACATAATGTATAGACTGTAAACAACATATTGTACAGACTGTATACAACATAATGTACATACTGTAAACAACATATTGTACATACTGTATACAACATAATGTACATACTGTAAACAACATATTGTACAGACTGTATACAACATAATGTACATACTGTAAACAACATATTGTACAGACTGTATACAACATAATGTACATACTGTAAACAACATATTGTACATACTGTATACAACATAATGTATAGACTGTAAACAACATATTGTACAGACTGTTTACAACATAAGGTATTGACTGTATACAACATAATGTATAGACTGTAAACAACATATTGTACAGACTGTTTACAACATAAGGTATTGACTGTATACAACATAATGTATAGACTGTAAACAACATATTGTACTGACTGTATACAACATAAGGTATTGACTGTATACAACATAATGTATAGACTGTAAACAACATATTGTACAGACTGTTTACAACATAAGGTATTGACTGTATACAACATAATGTATAGACTGTAAACAACATATTGTACAGACTGTTTACAACATAAGGTATTGACTGTATACAACATAATGTATAGACTGTAAACAACATATTGTACAGACTGTTTACAACATAAGGTATTGACTGTATACAACATAATGTATAGACTGTAAACAACATATTGTACAGACTGTTTACAACATAAGGTATTGACTGTATACAACATAATGTATAGACTGTAAACAACATATTGTACTGACTGTTTACAACACAGTGTATAGACTGTAAACAACATATTGTACTGACTGTATACAACATAAGGTATTGACTGTATACAACATAATGTATAGACTCTAAACAACATATTGTACAGACTGTTTACAACATAAGGTATTGACTGTATACAACATAATGTATAGACTGTAAACAACATATTGTACAGACTGTTTACAACATAAGGTATTGACTGTATACAACATAATGTATAGACTGTAAACAACATATTGTACAGACTGTTTACAACATAAGGTATTGACTGTATACAACATAATGTATAGACTGTAAACAACATATTGTACAGACTGTTTACAACATAAGGTATTGACTGTATACAACATAATGTATAGACTGTAAACAACATATTGTACTGACTGTTTACAACACAGTGTATAGACTGTAAACAACATATTGTATAGACTGTTTACAACATAAGGTATTGACTGTATACAACATAATGTATAGACTGTAAACAACATATTGTACTGACTGTTTACAACACAGTGTATAGACTGTAAACAACATATTGTACAGACTGTTTACAACATAAGGTATTGACTGTATACAACATAATGTATAGACTGTAAACAACATATTGTACATACTGTATACAACATAATGTACATACTGTAAACAACATATTGTACAGACTGTATACAACATAATGTACATACTGTAAACAACATATTGTACAGACTGTATACAACATAATGTATAGACTGTAAACAACATATTGTACAGACTGTATACAACATAATGTACATACTGTAAACAACATATTGTACATACTGTATACAACATAATGTATAGACTGTAAACAACATATTGTACAGACTGTTTACAACATAAGGTATTGACTGTATACAACATAATGTATAGACTGTAAACAACATATTGTACAGACTGTTTACAACATAAGGTATTGACTGTATACAACATAATGTATAGACTGTAAACAACATATTGTACTGACTGTATACAACATAAGGTATTGACTGTATACAACATAATGTATAGACTGTAAACAACATATTGTACAGACTGTTTACAACATAAGGTATTGACTGTATACAACATAATGTATAGACTGTAAACAACATATTGTACAGACTGTTTACAACATAAGGTATTGACTGTATACAACATAATGTATAGACTGTAAACAACATATTGTACAGACTGTTTACAACATAAGGTATTGACTGTATACAACATAATGTATAGACTGTAAACAACATATTGTACAGACTGTTTACAACATAAGGTATTGACTGTATACAACATAATGTATAGACTGTAAACAACATATTGTACTGACTGTTTACAACACAGTGTATAGACTGTAAACAACATATTGTATAGACTGTTTACAACATAAGGTATTGACTGTATACAACATAATGTATAGACTGTAAACAACATATTGTACTGACTGTTTACAACACAGTGTATAGACTGTAAACAACATATTGTACAGACTGTTTACAACATAAGGTATTGACTGTATACAACATAATGTATAGACTGTAAACAACATATTGTACTGACTGTTTACAACATAAGGTATTGACTGTATACAACATAATGTATAGACTGTAAACAACATATTGTACTGACTGTTTACAACATAAGGTATTGACTGTATACAACATAATGTATAGACTGTAAACAACATATTGTACAGACTGTTTACAACATAAGGTACTGACTGTATACAACATAATGTATAGACTGTAAACAACATATTGTACAGACTGTTTACAACATAAGGTATTGACTGTATACAACATAATGTATAGACTGTAAACAACATATTGTACTGACTGTTTACAACATAAGGTATTGACTGTATACAACATAATGTATAGACTGTAAACAACATATTGTACTGACTGTTTACAACATAAGGTATGGACTGTATACAACATAATGTATAGACTGTAAACAACATATTGTACTGACTGTTTACAACATAAGGTATTGACTGTATACAACATAATGTATAGACTGTAAACAACATATTGTACAGACTGTTTACAACATAAGGTATTGACTGTATACAACATAATGTATAGACTGTAAACAACATATTGTACTGACTGTTTACAACACAGTGTATAGACTGTAAACAACATATTGTATAGACTGTTTACAACATAAGGTATTGACTGTATACAACATAATGTATAGACTGTAAACAACATATTGTACTGACTGTTTACAACACAGTGTATAGACTGTAAACAACATATTGTACAGACTGTTTACAACATAAGGTATTGACTGTATACAACATAATGTATAGACTGTAAACAACATATTGTACATACTGTATACAACATAATGTACATACTGTAAACAACATATTGTACAGACTGTATACAACATAATGTACATACTGTAAACAACATATTGTACAGACTGTATACAACATAATGTATAGACTGTAAACAACATATTGTACAGACTGTATACAACATAATGTACATACTGTAAACAACATATTGTACATACTGTATACAACATAATGTATAGACTGTAAACAACATATTGTACAGACTGTTTACAACATAAGGTATTGACTGTATACAACATAATGTATAGACTGTAAACAACATATTGTACAGACTGTTTACAACATAAGGTATTGACTGTATACAACATAATGTATAGACTGTAAACAACATATTGTACTGACTGTATACAACATAAGGTATTGACTGTATACAACATAATGTATAGACTGTAAACAACATATTGTACAGACTGTTTACAACATAAGGTATTGACTGTATACAACATAATGTATAGACTGTAAACAACATATTGTACAGACTGTTTACAACATAAGGTATTGACTGTATACAACATAATGTATAGACTGTAAACAACATATTGTACAGACTGTTTACAACATAAGGTATTGACTGTATACAACATAATGTATAGACTGTAAACAACATATTGTACAGACTGTTTACAACATAAGGTATTGACTGTATACAACATAATGTATAGACTGTAAACAACATATTGTACTGACTGTTTACAACACAGTGTATAGACTGTAAACAACATATTGTATAGACTGTTTACAACATAAGGTATTGACTGTATACAACATAATGTATAGACTGTAAACAACATATTGTACTGACTGTTTACAACACAGTGTATAGACTGTAAACAACATATTGTACAGACTGTTTACAACATAAGGTATTGACTGTATACAACATAATGTATAGACTGTAAACAACATATTGTACTGACTGTTTACAACATAAGGTATTGACTGTATACAACATAATGTATAGACTGTAAACAACATATTGTACTGACTGTTTACAACATAAGGTATTGACTGTATACAACATAATGTATAGACTGTAAACAACATATTGTACAGACTGTTTACAACATAAGGTACTGACTGTATACAACATAATGTATAGACTGTAAACAACATATTGTACAGACTGTTTACAACATAAGGTATTGACTGTATACAACATAATGTATAGACTGTAAACAACATATTGTACTGACTGTTTACAACATAAGGTATTGACTGTATACAACATAATGTATAGACTGTAAACAACATATTGTACTGACTGTTTACAACATAAGGTATGGACTGTATACAACATAATGTATAGACTGTAAACAACATATTGTACAGACTGTTTACAACATAAGGTATTGACTGTATACAACATAATGTATAGACTGTAAACAACATATTGTACTGACTGTTTACAACATAAGGTATTGACTGTATACAACATAATGTATAGACTGTAAACAACATATTGTACTGACTGTTTACAACATAAGGTATTGACTGTATACAACATAATGTATAGACTGTAAACAACATATTGTACAGACTGTTTACAACATAAGGTATTGACTGTATACAACATAATGTATAGACTGTAAACAACATATTGTACTGACTGTTTACAACATAAGGTATTGACTGTATACAACATAATGTATAGACTGTAAACAACATATTGTACTGACTGTTTACAACATAAGGTATTGACTGTATACAACATAATGTATAGACTGTAAACAACATATTGTACTGACTGTTTACAACATAAGGTATTGACTGTATACAACATAATGTATAGACTGTAAACAACATATTGTACAGACTGTTTACAACATAAGGTATTGACTGTATACAACATAATGTATAGACTGTAAACAACATATTGTACTGACTGTTTACAACATAAGGTATTGACTGTATACAACATAATGTATAGACTGTAAACAACACAGTGTATAGACAAGTTATTTGCAAGTTGAAAACATTGTGTGTGTTTTATCGACTTGCAACAGATCACTCAATCATGATTATCTTGAGCTGTTAGATCCGAATTATTCAGACAAGTGTTCTCGAGTTTTGTTTTATTTCGTCATATGTACTCTCTGAATTGTGACAAGGTCAAATCTTGCACTTTCATGAAATCCCCCTGGAATAATTAAACGCAAGAGCTTGTGCTTGATTCGAATTGATATACAATAATATATCTAGTTCACATTGGGCGAACATCGATTGCTGAGTTATAACTGTTACCAATATAAGTTTAAGAGTGGAACGATTTGTATCGCCGAGACTGTTGAAAGAAAAACCAAAAGGCATCCAGGGTGACACAAGTACACAATAAACAGTGCATGTGCTGAATACGAGAATGTTCATATAATGTATAATCCGGTCAGGGTAACTTTAAGTGTGAGAATATAGCTACTTATTCAACGTTCAACATTCAACTTTCGCCCCATTTACTTTTTAAGCATTCTACTTTTCTAAAGTACAAAACAACAATACAAAAGTAAATGTACTTTGTATTGCTGTGTTGTACTTTAGAAAAGACATGACATCAGTTCAAAAATAGATTATTAATGTTATACGACATATTCTTTACAACGTTCGTTGTATCGTTATATTATGATGATTTATATTTTCTGTTGTTTTAAGACAACCTTTTGACATCCGGTACGTCTTTATGCATCTATTGTATAACATATGCTTCATTAGAATGATAATTAGCAACGTTACTGCTCATCATAGTTATTGTGTCGTCATATCGTTTTGAAGAAGACCTATAGTCACACGTAAACGCCTGTGTATATATATTGTATATATCCACAAGAGTCTTTCGCCTGCTGAAATTGAACGTAGGCTTCTCCCTCATATTTTCATACTAGTTGGTATAAACATTCATCATAACAGGATAATATGTCTCGTGCAAGATTCAGACCCCTAGCGTAAAGGACAATGTTAGACTAAAGAACTTTCGGGGCCGGCAGCCACCAATGTTATAAGCATACACTTCAGTTAAAATAAAGTCAAGTTTGAGAAACACGAAAAATCGGTCAATGGCGCTACCGGGAATCGAAAAGACGGATCATCTCTACGAAATAATTGCATTTTCCCAGAAAACGTAGGTTTCCGATGCGTGTAAAATTTTAACTCATATTAAATCTTGCAACTTAAAGGAATATCTAATTTATTAAAAATGTTCTCTCATATAAAAGGCAACGACGCGCAGAATAGAAACACATATTGTGTAAAGGTATTTCTGAAATAATGACTCGACGGATAATGTATACCATCACAAGGATGACACACCTCCATCCTCGACCAATGAAATGACATGCTCATCTGATGTGAATGCAGAAAAAGTACTAGAACTGTGTTCGAATTCTGCTAACGTTCGTTGTTTTCGGTTTTAGAGAATTCGTTAACATAATTCCTCACTTTATGATCACTTAGGTTATATATCTTATGTGAAAACTTTTATGTTTTAATATTACAACAAAGCAGCAAGTTGTTCATGCAATAAGTGTTACAAAGCAGATTTCATCATGAATATTTGAAGAATACCTTTAAGTAATGTTGTTTCTGGCTAGATTGCTTTTTGAAGTTTATTGAGAAAAAAATCCAATCATTGCTTTTGTTTCTATTTTTGGTTTAGTTATGTTTAGTAGTTAAATACTTAGTAGACATGATTTTTTGAAACAATTGCATTTGAGTCGGATATTGACTTATCTAAGGGAAGCAACCGATTAGTAATTAGTATAATTGGTAGGAGTTGTCTAACGTCACTTCCTAGCTTTGGGGAATAGCGTAAGACTTCGATAGATTATATCAGATACGTTCGCGTTCGTTCTCAATAAAAATCTGGGTACGTTCGTTATTATATATATATATATATCTACATTGTGGAAGAAGGTATATACGCGACACTATGATATTATCACAGAAAAAAACCTTTGGTCGCTGTTTTGGTTAAAACTGTGTGACTAAATCTTCAAGTGTTGGTCAGAATCACTTCAAGTCTACCGGATCAATTTGACGCAGATTCATCCATTTGTTGGATAATTCAGTGTAAATGTTTATCTACACATGGTAGATGAGATATGCATTGCGTTTATGTGTTCATTCAGTTAATTTACGTATACTTGACTATTAAGATCCTTGTGTGTTAGACGTCCGTAAACATCTTCAGTTATAATCCTGCCTGGGGACTTCAAAATCCCTAAATTAGGCGCGAAAACTTAAAGTGCGTTGTAAAATAATTCACGTCATGGATATTGAGGTGTGTTTGTGAAGCAGAAATTGGGTTACGTGTTTAAAGACTAAACATGTAACCTATTACTTTGCTGAAGTTCCATTGCAATTACGGATCAGCAATGTGTTATATATTACACTAGTAATATGTTTTAGTAATATTTACATGGACTCAAGTATGCTGAATTTAAATAAGTGATGAAAAATAAACATTTGTTATTTGTGGGTCTTTATTGTTAACAGAGTTAAAAGGAAATGAACCAGTATCATAACATAGTTATTTCATTATATCAACAATACAAATATCTTAACATACATACTATCTTAAGAAGACCAATGTAATTACATACAAGGACATCAGATACGGATGTCGAAATTGAAAGTCACAAGTAACCTTTTTATTCCATATTGTCACATCATTAATGTTCTATACAGTCACAGAATCATTACTACATAATATACATGTATAACATAACGTATTAGCTCAACTGGAATATGAGTGCCTTATCTGTTATATATACCCACTAACAAGCGACATCTCTTTCTGTCATAACACAATGACCACGGACCAGATAGCATGTCTTTACTAGAAACAATTTCAACCAGACTGTTGCCGTATCTATTAAACATAACTACGTTCTTAGACGAGAAGCCCGCTACAAGTACAATATCATCATCTGTGATACATATACCACATGTTCCGTCCAGTCGTTGATCAGGTAACGTATTGTTTTGTCTTCCATTCGAACAGCTACACCAGTGAGTGATAAAGAACAAAGTCCCTTTGGTGCAGATTTCAAATCCAAGAAATCCTTCAAATTGAGCTGATCATCAAGTCTCTTTAATTAATTGTTCCAGTAGTCAATCAGTAGAATGGATCCATCGGGAAGCCGACAAATGTCGATAATACAACATCTCTTTTTGTCCGAGCTCACTCTAACGATTATCTCATTCATAGATTTCACAGTGTAATAACAACGTTGTATACGGTTTGGTTTAGTATCAATTCTGATGATTTTTCCCATACGGTCTGACTTTTCAAAAGCATCACAGAGAATATCATTCGGTTCAAATTTCAGTGTCGGATGTTTCAATACATATGCTTTCTTCAGAAAGTTATTTGCATCGGCAAGTACTACTTGACCCAACTTCTCAGTTATAAATATTTGTTTCTCATAGAAGTGAGGCAGTTATCAAATTGTCTAAGGCTGTAATTTCGTCCCATATTACCTTCTCCAGTTTGTTCTGCTCCTCGTCCAGTTCTGCTTTAATTTTGACGCATAGAACTAGGACTTATTTGTTCACGAAATATGTGCTTTTGGGGTTGAGTTGTAGAGTGAACATTTACGTTTTAAGCACGGATGTCGACTCCAATGCACCGATAATTTCAAACAAATGTCTTTCCGATACGTTGAGATCCTAAGAAAGTTCGTGTAAAATTAAATATTTACGCTGACGATCACGCCGACATTGTATCGGAAGACGGTTTCTGTACACCATGGGAACCAAGGCGGGACTCAACGACTCTTCAATATACTCCATTTGATGTACCTCCACGGATGCGCCACCTTGTGGGACGATATCGCTCGGGACAACAGTTTGACAATCCTGGGGTAATCGATAGGCGTCGCTACGAACGCACTTGAACTACAAACTAGATGCTTTATAAAGTACAATGTAAATTCAGTACATTCTTCACAAAATAGGAAATAGACATTTTAATATGACTACCATTGACAAATTAGGTGCAACATGAACTAACAGGAAATGCATAATCTGACTTTTCGTGGTATAAGAAAAAAAAACTAATTAGGATCCCCTGAGTGGGTGTGCGTTGCTGCAACTCAGTTTGGCTGATGATGGACATAACAAGTTTAATTACAGAGGATGGTTTTGTATTAAACTATTGCCAGTTGAACTACAAACTAGATGCTTTCTAAAGCGCAGTATCAATTAAGTACGTTCTTCACAAAAGAGGAAATAGACATCTTGATGTGACAACATAATGACCAATAAGGTGCAACATGAACTAACATGAAATGAGGGACTTGAAATTAGATTATAAAAGCGACACGTTTGCACAGCCTGTTATTCAAGTCTTTGCATTCGCTTCTCCTGTTAAGCGTGATTATTGTGTATTGTTAAGTATTTAAGTTTATTACATAAAGCAATTAAATTTATTTAGTTAATTATTTAAGTATTTTATACTGATGTCATATGCATTTTACCAGGGATAGTTTTCTTCAGTAAAACTGCTCATTTCCTTGATAAGGTATTATCTTGAGAAAATGATTTCATCAAATGCATTTCAATAAAAATATAGTTATGGTGTTCTTATCGAAAACGTATGCTCGATTAATAATGGAATTTTTTAAAAGAAATGTTTGGTGTTATTAGAATATATCTATATGCATATAATTTATAATTTTACCTGGGCTACTTTGTGATAAAGAAGAATGCATGTTGGGAGATTATAAAAGAAGATTGTATGATATAGATACCTACAAAAAGAGCAAGTATGAAGTCGTTAGCTTCCCTGCTGTCTGTAGCTGTACTCATTGGAGTGACCACTTGTATGAGTTTACAGGAGTACGAAGGTAATGTACAACATTTCATCATATTTTAACAAACATTTGCTGCTGTACCCTCACCATTGAATATAGTTTTCGTTTCTAAGCTTCTCCACGCAATGGATTGTGGTATTTTCACAAGTCAAATCACTTCTTAGTATATTAAGTATAGCATTCGTGCAAGTGTATTTATCAATATGTACTTTACTTATGATCAGTCCTACTAGATCCATATTTAATATGTCACCGTTTATTTTCAATTATAACGGACAGTTCCTATGTGAAACTTGATGAATAAATAATGGTTTCTCATGTTACTCTACATCACTCAAATATCCGTCTATGTTCTTGACAAGTACGTTGACCTGATGATCGAGATAATGAGTAGTAAAAATGTCCTAATTCTCTTCATACATTATTTGTATCTGATTTCAATGCTTTATATATATTCATCGATGTGATTAAAATGTTTCCCTGGTTCGCTTTATAAACAACAGTTTTTGTTTTGATTCTCCATCTGCCAAATATGCATAATAGTATGTATTTCAACATTTCAAATGTCTGTTTATTGTTTATGCAACCATTTGTTGGTTGAGAGAATGAAACTGCTTTTTTCAAATTGATTTTAAACTCAATACTAAAGCGATTGTTTCTATCAAATATTTATGTACGTTTATGCTTATGCTTTACACAGCAAATAATGACTCAATGTCTTTGCATAGATGTTTTATCTTAAATAGAAAACATTGATATAAATCCTTTATTTAACAGAGGATGATGTAAACACTCGAGACCTTATGTGCTGGGGTTGTTAACATTTCCATTTTCATGCGCTTGAGGAAGACGAAGCACCAACACAAACCTGCGACGGACTCACATGCCGTATGTGCACGAACCCCGATTATGTGGCTAACATCAAGAATGATGTGACGGTCAATTGTCTGTTCAAAGGTAATTGTTTTAATTATTACATTTCGTGCCAGTGTGTACACATTCTTTCATCTCTAAAATGGGTTAATGTAATTCATATGTTATAGAGCCTGTCTTACACATATCCAAATAAGATATTCATCACAGAATATGATCATGTGATCAAATTTTCTTCTTGGAATAAGTTTTTAAGTTGAGGTTGTATCTAATTTACTGACAAAATTTAATATTATGCGATTTGAATGCGACATCCAGGAACAAAGGTAGGTGCATTCTTGCATTGCTTCTTATCATGAAAAGGACGTTCAAGCGAGCACGAAACGCCGCACACAATGTGCACTGGCACTCCAAACGTACAGAAACGTGTAATTCTGTATTCGGTATACGATTTTAACAATTTAAAAAGACAGCAGTGACTGGAGATAGTAGTAAAACATACGAGTATTGCCTTAGAAAGGTCAGATGCAAAACACCGATGGAGGTTTAATCCTGGAATAAGGATGCACGAAACCTTACACTTATCTCACCAACACCCAAATATAACGACAATTGTAAAATCCCAACTGTAAACTAACACTCAATTATTCATGATAATTTGCATACAGCTTAATACAGTTAAGTACAACATGAATAGTTTTGATATAAATGAAGGAGTCAAACAACCATTCACATAGCACCAGGAGGCAGGAAATTATATATATGTAACTGCACTATAACTTAGCAGAAGCCATAGCATGGCAGAGTAGTTGTTAAGGACCCTAAAGGATGGACGCAATACAAACATCATACCGTTTCCTTCCGTTACCGGGTTAAGGATTGATCGTCATTATAAATTATAATGATGTAAGAAGCACACATATACTTCAACCATCATTTTTGCACAAATAAAGAATAAATGATTGCGTAAATTTATTACAAATCAAACATAATTATAACTTTATCATTTTGGAAAAATGTTGAGAACCTCAGACCCGCTGTGCCTGAAATTGATACCGTATTGTTTCATACAATGTATGTCTCGAACTTAATATATTCCAGGATGTTAAGCTGTGTCCAAAGTAGGCGATAGGTACAGTTTCCATCTTGAAATAGGCGACAGGAAGTTTGACTCAAACCCCTACGAAAGTAAGTCTTAACATTAGGAAGATGGTGAAATATTCGGATGAGCTTGGTGAAATGAACATGGTTGACATTTTGTGTATTATATTCACCGTCTGTTCTTACATTTTTACCATGTTTCAGTTTAAGTAACGAATGTGTTATGTTGTTTATGGTTCAAGATAAATTGTATTCATATTTCGATTCATCTTGTCGTGTTTTTGTTTTCATGTTATTATTTGCAATCAGAAATTAAATAGTTAGCATGGTATATGAGCTTTGTTTCGCACAATGTTCATTTTAAAAGTTGATAAATACATGTGTATATTTGATGAAAATGTTTTTTATACGAATGATACATTAAAATATGTTTACATGTGGCTTTAAGTCACATATATATACACTGATCATGTAGTGACTACTAAAAATATTAGGATGGAACGATCAACCTTACTAATTCCAGCTGGATGGCTACCTCACTTACAAACTCCATATTCCGGGTTGGATTCGAACCCTAAGCTGCAAAGGGCAAGTGATTTTAAGTCGGTTACCATAACTCATTGACCACAGAAGCCCTAGCAATTTAACGTTTTTTATTAGAAAAGTCTATCTATGACATTAACATAAAAGTGTTTTAAATGCGTTTGCCGTAGCGATAGGAATAATTTCTTCTTTAGTAATTTTATTTAATAGAGTATTTCCAAATTGTAATATTTGTTATATATGCATAAGAAAATGTTTCTTTTAGTCGACGGCGTTGGTGACTTGCCTTGTATGCGTTCTAAAATGAATTCTGCCGAAGCTGATCTTTGCCCCCAGCTTTACAACGTAAACAAAGAAGTTGTAACACTATGTGCCAGAATTAAGAAGTTTGTTCAAGTCGGAGTAAGTTTTGAGAATACCGAAAAATTTAACATTTCTTAATGAATTATTTCCCCTTGTCGAAATATGCATGAAAATAGTTTGATAAGCTGTGTATGCCCCTGCATTTGCCCTCTGGTCCGTTTGTGTATTTGAGTGTGCGTCCTCCTTTTGGCCAGATTTGTCAAGGGAACGTTTTTATGTCTTGAAAATTCAGGTGTTGAAAGCCCACAATGAAAACAAATATAAACAAATATCTTCAAAAAAGATGGTCGGCGCAATTTGAAGGTTAAGATTTGTTGTGCAACATAAAAATTGCCGAGATGTTACGATTGCTGGTCACTCCAGATCCAAAATGGATTTCGGTTAATTCACCGATATTTAGTAGGTTTCGGTATGGTAACATACCCTTTATCAAAAGGTTAACCATTCAGCGCCAATGTTACAAACGTTATTCGGTTGCAGAAAAATTGCCTTGGTGGTTAACGTATGATTTAATTGGTTTACACAACACTGATTTGCAAATAGCAAAGCCATGTTAGTACGGCTGCGCCGAAAAATACTTACTTACTGTTTAAAATATGTATTCATTCCAGATAGAGTAGCTATGTTTTTGCCGAACTGCGGTCTAAAAATTCCAGGATTAGTGACAATGGACTGCCACAACATCAAGCGAAAATGGAGCAATCCACAAGCTTCGCATTAATAGAACTGTTGGTATAAATGATAAAGGTGTACACCAGACTGGCTGCACATTGTACCTATCAATTTTATTGTCAATCAGGTCCATATTAGAAAAGGTTTTACCAAAGAGTCGGTGTGACATATGTATTTGAAGAAACCCATATGGACGTTTTTGTAATTTCAGAAAACGATGCTAAGACACGAAGTTGAATTGGGCTGCATAGACCTTCATAAAGCTTGGACATGTATGCATGACAAGCAGATATTCGGAGCCGGAAAGAGTTACTGACTATGATAATATGTATATAACACACTCGTATCGTACCCGATGATAACAAACAATCGGATAGAAAGTAGTATTTTTATTCCCCAACCAAGTTCTTCTACGTTTTATTGTATAACTTCACGGTTATAATAAATTTGGGTAAAGTGAAATTTTGGAGATATCGTTAAATCTGTGTTTCACGAAAGTCATATAGTAAATATGAAAACTATTAAATGAAAAGCTATACCACTCAAAACAAGTTATGCAACACAATTGTTTGTTATGACTATTTAATTAATAATGACTGTTTTAACAACAACTTATGACCGATTGAGTGCGAGTCTTAATTTCAGTTGGTCTTTAGGTGAGGTTTTACTATAATTTATATCATTATTGTTGTATAAGACTGATTACATAAATTTGCATCATATACATTGTATATACCGTAAGATAACCCATAAAAGTGTTCAATCATTGATACGTATGAAGGTATTTATTTTAAATAAGTCATCCACCTCAGTATTAATTTTCGTTTTAACTGCATTAAAACCTTACCAAAATACCACCTAAATAATAAGACCACCTCAAAAATACCACATTTGTTCAAGTCCATTGTCACTGTTTTGCTATTTATTCAATCTCAGTATTAGGACCATCTCTATAAGAAGACCAGTCTTAACGGGTCCCAAGGTTGGTCTTATTATTGAGGTATTGTATTTGTAATAAAGTCATGTGTTGAGGAACACGATCGTACTTATCACGTTATCGTTGTTGAATAACAGTCGTATTAGTTCCCGATAACTTAAACAATGACGGGTTACTTACTATACTCTGGTCACAAAGTTCATGTTTATGATACTTTTATACAGATGACGGAGACAGTTGTGACCATCCGGAATTTCCCGGATATGACGTCAAGATTGGCTCAAGTTTAACTACTCGTATACAGACTTATTGATAGAAACGGAAAATTCACGTGACTGCTTTACCAGTTATACGCACTACCATGTCCTTACATGTTTAGTGTCAACTTTTCGTTTCGTTTGCACTAAATATAGTACGCGAGGTCAAATGTTGACATGACATAATACGAGATATGTGCCAGAGACTAGATGTTTTCCATTCTCCTGTTAATAGATTCGTCTCCTTTTTCTTCTACATGCTGTAAATATTTTGTTCTTGCTAATTGTATTTGTGTATGCATAATTATATATATATATCTCCAGAAAATGGAGGCAATAAAGTTTTATATATGTCAGGTATTGTTTCACGTGTATATAACGTTGGTGTGTAGATAGATATGTATAAAAATGCGATTCCTTTAACATATTCCACAGTTTTTCGACGACGCTTTATGTCGATCGTAAACTTTAGAATTATAATGTTTTCAATAAAGATTTTAAGACTCGAAACAAGACTATGTACAACATAATTATAGAAAAAGAACAACATTTGTTAGATATGTTTTATTTGTTATCCTCTCATTCCACATATACATCCATACAAAAGATGATAGTTTGTATTATTTAATTTTAGACTAAAATTCAATGGTTAGTATTAAATCGCAAGGTGTTATCAAACGTGTTAGTCTTTTCATGTTACTTCTTATTCCAATACAAATAATATAATAATTTCCTTTTCTTTTCCAATACAAATAATCCAATTTGTTTTCCTTTGTTTTCCAATAAATATAATACAGTTATTTTCTTTGTTTTCCAATACAAATAATACAATTTGTTTTTCTTTGTTTTCCAATAAAATTAATACAACAATTTCATTATACAAAGTACCAGTATTATAGAAAATGATTGGTACAAATCTAGGCATATAAATCGCATGGTGTTACCAAAATGAGTTTTTTCATGGTCCCTTTTTCAACTGTTTTCAGATAAATGATAAGCAAAAACAAATAAAATACATACAATACGTTTTGAAATTAAAATTTTGTATCGGCCATGTTACACTTGTTGCTTTTTAGTTAAAATTGTGACAAATATGTCAACCTTAACATTAAAAGGGTGTTTGTAACGAATTGGTCGATTGTTAAATGAAAGCAAAAATGAGCAAGTTAAACATTCTTTCAAGGTTATTATCAATGCACTGTCAGTAATAAGGATGCAAATTCAATACATTTATATATAGGAAATGTTTCTGCAGATGTTTTATGATATAAGTTATACGTATCTTGAAATATTTAACCTAAATATTATGTTTCTGTATGGTCTAGTGTCATATCTGATGTAAAATTGTAATTTCGCATTTTTGAATGTGCTCGAATTGAAACTAAAATTTTAAAATGAAGACAAATGAGTAAAAATGAAGTAAAACATATTTTTATGCAAATTGGGCCAAGACAATTTGATACCAAGCTTTGGCCAACCTTTTACTATAGAAAAAAATCGAATTATCATAACTTATGGTGCTCTATGTGACACATCTTGTAATTTTCGCATTTTGAATCATAGGTCTATTTCAGTTGAATTAATATACAAAGTGTTAAGATTCACGCAGAAAGTGCTAGTATTTACGGTAATTTACGGTGAGGCTTTAATGATTACAATGAATAGTTCGATACAGGGTAAGAGGCTGTCCATTCCGTCCCACATTTTCTCACTCCTTTCCTCAAATGATTGAGAACAGTTTCAACAAATAAATCAATGTATTCAACAAAAGTTCATAGAGGTCAAAGTCAGTGGTGTGAGATTGTATATATATGGTTAAGAAGAAGACACGTTAGTTCCACTTTCAGTTGCTGTTGCAGACAATACAGATGCCACATCCAAGCCAAGCGTAAGCTGAATGAAAAGAGTTCATTGCGTTATTATATGGTAATCATGTGCTATAAACTGTGTGATCTTTAATAAGAAACTAATCATACAATGAGCGCTGCTATGGGATTTACATCTTCTTCTTTAAGTGACGTCATTTGAAGAAAACGCAACATGTGATGTCACTGTTTGCAAGCTGGAGACAATATTTACTCCATACGATCAATTCGTTTTCGTATTGCCATATATGGGGCAAGTATTACTTACTGTCAGTACATGGTGTCGTCACATGTGACGTTTTCTAGAAATGACGTCACTTAAAAAAGAGGTTGGAAATCATACATCGGTGCTCAAATAGAGATATGCATAAAGCAAATAGACACTGGAAGAAAACTGTTCTTTTTTATGAGGGGAGATATTGTTATTTTCCTTGTAAATAAGTATGTGTGGGTCGAGGACTTCCCGATCCATACTTTACAAAACAGCAGTTAGTATGCATAAGGAAATAAACTAAGGTTATTTCATATATTTTCCAAGACTAATGATTCAAGGATACAAAAAAGGTTATATTACTGTTCTTTCATCGTTTTCTTCAAAGTCGAGTGGTATCCGCAATTATCGACACATTTGTAAAATAGTTGATACTACACATTGCCTAATTACTAGAAAATAACGACAATACTTACCAGCAATACTGCTAGATGCAACAGAAAGTTTTAAACGATCTGGCAATCCTCTTCGTAGACCCATCCAGTGGGTGTCGTAATCATTACAAAATTCACGAATTCTTTCACCGGACTTTCCTTCAACTTCTTCTGGGGTCATAACAGTTTCATCTACGTAGTAGACGTAGCTTAATATAAGCTTATCTGTCCATTTCTATACAATTAAGTCAATTATTAAATGAGAGTTGCATAATAATAATATGGATTCAAATTTATAATTAAGGCCCTGTAAAGTACTGGGAACATAAATGTGAAACAACAACTAGAGTTAAGCACGGTTACCCCCAGTAAATCTAGAAAAAACAGTTTTGGAGGCGTCTTCAAATATGAATCAAAATGCTATCAAAGTTATTGAGGAAAATATGATGTCTAACGATCTCAATGGTAGCAAAAAACAAACTTTGTTTGTATTTGGGGAACAAACTGTACGTACGCAACTAGCAATCTTGATTGACTATACAATGTACTGAAAAAAACTAACTCCACAACGCGAATTAAAAACTCAAACTATAGGCAAGTTAAAATGGCATAGGAAAATAAAAATAAACAAGATCAAATATTAAGCCACGGGATAATAATGATGATGAAATAACATAAACAAAAATATTTATATTCTGAAAGTCTATTTTAGTCACACAAATATAACATAAGTAAAAGCATTGATTTACTTACCATTATGTAGACGTTAGGTGTCCGCATTGGAATTGGTGGGTAGGAAAGGTAACATTTCGTTGCATTCACGTCTTTGAATGCAACATAGCCCTAAACAGATAGTGTATTGAAATGTATTATGTACAGGGTCTTAAACATTCGTTCACAAAGTTTGAATTTTAGTACATTTTAAATGCTCTTTCCATCTATGTCGCTATGGACCGTTAGTTTACTTCCGCGTAATAATTCTAAATAAAACAGATATTCATGTAAAAATCTGTATCTTTCATGTTGCGAAATAAAACCAGTGTATACAGCGTTATTCTCATTTTATCTAAATTTAAGCTTTGTGAAAAAACTTTTCAACATCCTGTATATGCTTCATACCGTAAGTTTGGAAACAAAAATATTTTGACTTTATCGAAATATTATTTTGCATCAAATGTTTTAGCGTTTGTCTCAGCAATAAATTTAACCTGTTTAATAGTCGCATACTTGATAAGATTTGTGTTACCACTTACATCTATCAGCCAAAATTGCATTTATAAATAAGTGGTAACACGAATCTTAAGTGAAATTCGGGAATTTGAGTTATTAAGTATAATAAGTGGTCAAGATAAGATTCGTGTTACCACTAAATCTAGTGTAATACATCATAAAAATGTAAGAGATGGCAGTTCTGGGCACTTTCAAGCCTGTTTCTAGTTGTATGATATTTATCTTAACGAAAATGTAACACAAATATTAAACAAAACAATTCGCGAACGCTATCATGCTAACTGGTGGCAGTAATATGCCACCATATCATACAGATTGCTATCAGGAGAACAGCTTTTTTTGTTCATTTGTACACGTGGACAAATGAATTGAAACAAACAGTTAAAATACTGGTTTCCATGTTCGTACTAAGCTTTTTTCGGTAAGTGAAAACATCCGAATTTGCAAACCAATTCCTCTAAATGTATCAGTCTTGCTTTAGAATTATCCCTTTACGTTCTTACATATGTTAACATTAAGAACTACACAGTAAAACATTTTCGAACAGAATAACAAATGTTCTGTCGTAAAACGATGTGTTGATAATGCTTCACTAATCCCTCTTTTACATCTAAGAATGTATTTAAAGATGTTAACGGACAAAACCTTTTCGCCGTAGCTGTATTATATTGATTTGTACCTACTTATTGACATGATTTCTTTCAATTTCATAGTTTTCAGTAATTTATCGTTGGAAGACGTAGCGTACCCCTCTGGCAAAATCAGAGTTCCGAAATAGGGTAATTCTTGTTAATCCTAATAGATTTTTGAGCTATATGTTATATTCACTATATATACAACAATACATTGTGTTGAACCTTGACACAATCTGGTGCATACGCATTTCGGGTGTAGTTGGTGATTTGAACCCGATTTAATTGCATGATGATGTGATACACAACTGATGTTATACCTGACAATTGTCCTTTGTCCACCAGTTGTTTATAGTATTACTACACGATATTCTAAAAAAGAAATTAAAATATCGCATTTATTTTACCTTAAACTTTCAATTGTGTTTTTATTGAATGGTAATATGATCATGTGTTTTATAAATTATTTTGAAGAACATGATTAAAATTTCATTACGACTCAAAGTAATTATTTATGTTATTTTACTGACCTTCTAAATGTTCATATACAACTTTTTGTTTTTGCGTGTGTTTTGGATGTTTATCCTGTTAATAGAATTCTTCTATACTGTAAATAAGATGTAAATTAACACATTTATTGTTAATCTTAATATGTTGCCTTCTGAAAATAAATAATTTATTATTATTATTATAACCAGATTGAGATCTGAATTAACAAAAACTTTATTTACACTGTTCGTATTATCTGAGAGATAAACTGGTGCTGAATGCTCCCTCAAACCAGGTTGAACCTCAAGTGATGTTTTTGCCACAGACCATGCTAATGCGGTACTCATATTTTCACCAAACATTTATTATTGTGTCCCTATTTCGGCGCACCCATACTAACATTGATTTCCTATTTGCATATCAGTGATGTGTAAACATATTAAATCTTACGTTAACCACTAAGCTAACTTCTCTTCAACCGAACAACGTTTATAACCTTTGCGCGGATTCGTTAACGTTTCGATAAAGGGAACGTTTCCTTACCGAAATCCACTGAATTTCGGTAAATTTAGCGAAACTGCTATTTTACATCTCACACCTCTTCATCAGAGGAAAGACAAATGCCTAGTTTAAATATTATATTGCGATTGCGCGATGAAATATAGCCCGCGAGTGACTGAAACCGACTGGTTCTCAAATTGGCTCAAGAAAAAAACAAGCAATACTCATAGACCAGCGTTCAGTTACGACTATCAATTGAGATCGTTACGAAACTGTTTTGTTTTGTATCCCTGGCATATATGAGAGGGCCATTATTTTCTTTCATAAACAGACTAAGCGGAAGCAATGGAAATACCAACAACCTTTGTCAATGTCCATATTACTTGTGTTTTAAGGATAGCGCTCTATGCATATGAGTTATGGAACAATATTTCTGTCTCTAATATGAGAAAACTTGCGCCTACACATCACCTCCGTCTTAAACAAACCCAAGGCCTTCCACAGCGTTCCGATAAAGTCACTGGTCTCCTTGGTATCACGTCCCTTAGACTTACAAAAGTTGAGATTGTTTGAGATCTTACCCGACTGATTTAGTGTGAACACTATTTTCAACTACAGTTTCTGTCAGCATCAAATATGTGACTCCAATTACCATCCTGGGTTCATGAAAGATATCGAACACATTTTTTATAAATACAACATGCATAATGTTTGGCTTGAGTTTTCCATTAATGGGTAAATTCCTAATAAGTTTAATTGGACTAACACTTGCAAAAGAAGCATTTTCGACCATGAATATAACCAAAGGATTAATATACAATTTCAAATTACGGACTGTGATCGTTTTAAACTGATAAATAACACACTAACTGAATGCAACACTTGGAAAGAGGCGAAAGTCCGATCTGGCTGTCTCGTTAAAATATGCTGTCAAATAGACATATTCAAAGCACTACATGCTATAAATGTGATTCTTCCTTCGGAGATGAACTCGCGCATTATCTGTTTGACTGTATTGGTCCAAATGTGGTTGTAATAAGAACGAAATATGTTCTGTCAATGAGTGTTACCTTTAATGTTCATCTCAGCTATCATTTACACTGTGTAACCATTGACAAACTGTGTGTTTACCTAGTGGGTCGCGAGGACGACAATTTTATGAGATATATGGTCAAATGCTCGTATACAGACTTTTTGATAGAAATCGGAAAATCCTGTGACGGCTTAACCAGTAAAACGTATTACCATTTACTTTCATGTTTAGTGTCAAATTTTCGTTTCGTTTGAACTAAATATACTCTGTGAGGTCAAATATAGACATGATATGATACGAGGTATGTGCCAGAGACTGGATGTTTTCTTCCATTCTCATGGCTATACATACAATCGTCTTCTTTTTCTTCTACATTATGTAAATAATATTTTTCTTTCTTGGTATATGTATGTGTATATGCATAAATAATTTGTACGCTATACATCTCCAAAAAATGGAGGAAATAAAGTTAAATGTATATATATGTCAGGTATTATTTCGCGGCGTATATAACGTTGGTGTTTAGATACAAAACATGTATATAAAGGCGATTCCATTAACACAGTCCACAGTACTCGACCAAGCTTTATGCCGATCGTAAACTTTAGAATTATAATCTTTCCAATTACATGTTTAGACTCAAAACAAGACTATATACAATATACTCATAAAAACGAACAATAGCATATTTGTTAGATATTTTTTATTTGTTATCTTCTCATTCCACATATACATCCATACAAAAGATTATAGTTTGTATTAATTAATTTTAGAATTAAATATAATGGTTAGTATTAAATCGCAAGTGTTATCAAACGTGTTAGTCTTTTCATTTTCCTTCTTATTCCGATACAAAATAGTGCAATAATTTCCTTTAGTTTTCCAAGACAAATGATACAAAAAATTCCTTTTGTTTTCCAATAAAAATAATACAATTATTTCCATCTGTTTTCCAAAACATATAATACAATAATTTCCATCTGTTTTCCAATACAAATAATACAATAAAGTTCGTCTTTTTTTCCGATAAAATTAATACAACAATTTTCATTATACATGTACGAGCACACAGCACCAGTATTATAGAAAATGATTGGTACAAATCTAGGCATATAAATCGCACGGTGTTACCAAAATGATGGTTTTTCGTTATCCTTTCTTCAACAGTTTTCAGATAAATGATAAGCAAAAACAAATAAAATACATAAAATATGTTTTGAAATTTAAATTTTGAATCGGCCATGTTACACTAGTTGCTTTTTAGTTTGAATGGTGACAAATATGTCAACCTTAACATTAAAAAGGTGATCGTAACAAATTGGTCGATTGTTAAATAAAAACAAAAACGAACAAGTTAAACATTCTTTCAAGGTTATTATCAATGCACTGTCAGTAATAGGGATGTAAATTCAATACATTTATAAAGAGAAAATGTGTGTACAGTTATTTTATGATATCATTAATACGTATCTTTAAATATTTAACCTAAATATTATGTTTCTGTATTGTCCAGTTTCATATCTGATGTAAGATTGTAATGTCGCATTTTTGAATGTGTTCGAACTGGAACTAAAATTTTAAAATAAATCAAAATAAATGAGTAAAAGTAAAAATAAAGACAAAACAATTTGATAACACTCCAAATAGGAGAACATTATATAAATCAAATAGCCATATTGAAAAGTTCATCGGCAAATTCAACATTATTTTCAGTGTTGTTACAGGAAACAATTCAGCATGCGAGTTCATTTTCAGTCAATTCGGTTTCATAATTTCTCATTCCATTTTGATAATGATTAAGTACAGTTACAACATTTCATGCAGGTCAAAGCCATGGGTGTGAGATATCCATACATCGTATATGGTTAAGACGACGACGATCTTTCTTCGTCGAAGATTACACAGATGCCACAGAGGAACTTACATCCTTGAATAGAAATACAGTAATCCGTTGCGTTATATATGGTAATCATGTGGTATAAAATGTTTGACCTTGAAAAGAAACTACACATAAACTAGAGATGTGTATAAAGCAAATAAATGCACACACTGGCAAGAAAACCGTTTTTTTTCTTCGTTTTCTGCAAAGTCGGGTGGCATCGGCAATTATCAACACAATCGTAAAAATAGTTAATACTAGACATTGTTTAATATAATGACAAAACTTACCAGCAACATCGGTCGATTCAACAGAACGTTTCCCACGAGCTGGGGGAAAACCAGGTGTTAGATCCATCCAGTAGGTGTCGTAATCCAAACAAAAATCATGAATTCGTTCGCCAGCCAAATTGTAAACAGCATCTGGACTCATAACGTTGTCAGATATGATGGAAGTACTGGGTAAAAGCATCTTTGTCGTTTTCTGAACAAATAAGCCAATAACGAAATGAAAGCTACATAATAATATGGAATCAAATTTACAACTAAGTCCCTGTGAAGTACTTGTAAAAACAAATTTGAAACACCAACTAGATTTAAGCCTCGGTTATCCCTGCAAAACTAGAATCACGTTTGAATCACAATGCTGTCAAAGTTATGTAGGAAAAATGATGTCGAACTGTTTGAGTGATAGCAAAATAAACAAACGTTGTTGATATTTGGGACTGGTCTTGTCTGATCTTAACAGAAAGGGAGGCTTATACAGGAAGAGACAAGTTCAGTACGTAACGGATCAGGAGGTAAAGGTAGGGAAGGGACAAAACAAGATCTTAATGACATGGACACTGAACAACGTCACCAAGCGATACAGAACAACACAGAAACAATAATAATCTAAAGTAACTATAGTCTTGGAGCTAGCAATAAAATACTATGGACTTACACCAGTTTGACAAACCGTCATACTACTAAACGTATAAATTGACTAAATTGAAAAAGCTACATACTCGACTATGGTTGCATGTTACTGCCACTAACGCCCGTTCTCACCGCCGATCGGATGAACCTCGATCTCCCCGATCGGCCAAATTCCACGACCAAGCTCGACCAGGTGTTTGGTTGGGGGTCTACACGACGGAAGGGGACCTCTGCAAGACCTGTACTGGACTATACTAGATGAACTCAATACCCTTCAAGACCACTTCAATACCACTTCAAGACCACTTCAAGACCACTTCAATACCACTTCAAGACCACTTCAAGACCACTTCAAGACCACTTCAATACCACTTCAAGACCACTTCAAGACCACTTCAAGACCACTTCAAGACCACTTCAAGACCACTTCAAGACCACTTCAAGACCACTTCAATACCACTTCAAGACCACTTCAATACCACTTCAAGACCACTTCAATACCACTTCAAGACCACTTCAATACCACTTCAAGACACATCCCGACTTCTACCCGACCATGTACTATCGTGCACGATCGCAGCACGACAGCAGCATACTAGGTATAAAGCTGTAGTATTTTGTTCGGTATTCAGTTGACCAAAGACTATCAAAGAAGCAACATCATGGCAGTTGAGCAGCAGTCATTATATAGACGTTGGTTAGAGGTTGTGATACAGCTGGCCACTATTCTAGCTGAGGAGGACTGTACAACGTCGCAACTGGTGTATGCAGTGGCTGGCACGTAGACCACTGAATGGACAGTATGAACAACTCCTGCAAGAACTCAACCGTGAAGACCCTTATAGATAGCCGCCACTTGAAATAGTTGTAATATTAATATATAATTACATAATTTATAACTTGTTAAACTGTTTCTATTGTAAACTAAGCATGTTCTGTATAAAGAATCAAAAGGACTCTGGTTCATTGTTTTATAATTACTAGGGTGTTTTTCCATGATATTACCCGCAGTCGTCGATGCAAAGTACAAGTTCATCTGGATCGGTGTCGGAGCTAATGGCTGTGCCTCTGATGCTCAGCTGTTTAACAACTTTGAACTCAAGAACCTGCTAGAGCAAGATAACCTCACAGGCAGCAGTGCTTGTCTTCCTCTTCCTTGTTGTGCACTTCTGGGAGCACTTTTGGTGGCGGCAGCGACGGCGACCTGCTGTCCTCGGCGGCCTCATCATCAATGTAGGCAGCAGCTGGGCTCGTTTTTCTTACCCTTGGAATGGTGACCTGTAGCAGAAGGTAGGTGTAGCTTCGATGAAATCCCGGCAAGCTATGAAAAATACCGCCAAATTGCCCGCTGTGACCTTGACCTTGATCCTTGAATAGAATATTGAGGCGGTCGGGTATGATCGGGTAGAAGTCGTGTATGTTCGAGTCGAAATCGGGTGCGGTCGGCAAATTATCGAGTTGATCGAGTAAATGCATCTGATTGGGGTCGTACAAGATCGAGTACAGGTCGTGTACAGGTCTAGTTGATCAAGTACATATCGGTTAAAAATGTGACTAGATGTCTTCCCGATGAACTAGACCTTGTACAAGAGAATACACGAGTTTACCAGAGCGCTACACGATGTATTTCAGACCTCTTCCAGACCGTCTGGCTTTTCGAGCGCAACACGGATATTTTTGACATGTCAAACAAATCGTGTTGAGACCCCGACCGCTACCGACCGCTGCAGACCGCGCGGGACCCCCCTGCAGACCGAGGGAGATCATTTCACGACCGCATGATCGAGTTTGATCGAGGTACTCAGATCGGCGGTGTGAACGGGGCATTAACATGATAACGTTTACGAATTGTCTCGCGTTAGCCACTTAAAATATCATAAAACTAAAAACGGGCTTGAAAGTGCCCAGAACCTTTCTATGATGATAAGATTCGTGTTACCACTTATTTATAAATGTATATTTGGCTTCTAGATGTAACTGGTTATCTTGTTATGGTTTGCGAATTTCATTTAATAAGTAGCCTAACATGATAAGTGTTAACTAGATAAGATTCGTGTTGCCAGTAATTTATAAATAGATTCATACAACTGCTTATCTAGTTATGATTCGCGAATTTCACTTTATAAGTAACAAACTAGATAGGTTCGTGTTGCCAGTTATCTATCCAGCGTCACGAACTGGGAGATATTGTTCAAAGTCTTCCTAATGC
Source organism: Mactromeris polynyma (assembly GCA_032209605.1). Taxonomy (NCBI): domain Eukaryota; kingdom Metazoa; phylum Mollusca; class Bivalvia; order Venerida; family Mactridae; genus Mactromeris; species Mactromeris polynyma. Next base: position 20,033,421 of record JASFXZ010000011.1, read on the forward strand.
TCATTATATGACAACTGAAATCCTATCTTGTTAACTACTCATCATTTCACTTACTAAGCGGTAACACGAATCTTATTAGTTAGTGTAATATATCATAAAAAGGTAGCAGGTGGCAGTTCTAGGCACTATCTTATGATATTTATCTCACCGAAAAAGTATCACGAATATAAGCTAGACAGCAATTATTGCGATAATTAAGTGCTTAACAAGAAACAATTCGCGAACGTTATCATGTTAACTCGCCGCAGTAATATGCCACCATACACGGCAAACCCGCAGTACAAATTAAAACCTAATCATAAGCAAGTTAAAGCGGCATAGAAAAAGTAATAAAAACAAGTAAATTATTAAGCCACGGTATTGTAATTATAATGACATATCACAAACTTGCAAAGGTTCTCTAAACGTCTATAAAAGTCATACACATAATAATATGTTAAAAGCAGTGATTTACTTACCATTCTGTAGATTAATGGCGACGGAAATGGAATTGGCGGGTAGGAGAGGTAACATTTCGTTGCAGTGACGTCTTTGAATGCAACAAAGCCCTAAAATTATATTGTATTGAAATGTATTATGTACAAGCGTCAGGCACGTAAATTCGGCTACAAAACTTTCTTTTGAATTTATCAAGTTAATCGTTTGCGTCAAGATGTTGTAACGTTTGTCTCATCAAAATTTTTAAACAGTTCATGATACTTCTGTTTTATAATCGCCTACTTGTACAATGAGCAAGGGTAGATCAAGGAAATGTCAAATTTACAATACAGAACTTCACAGAACCCAACCGAACTGTATATGAATTACAATAAGCATACAATAAGTGTTTCAAGTTGAAGTATTAGGAACAATAATTGCGTTTAAAAATAGTTTGGTACACTTACTGTTTTGTAATCGTGGAAATTCATGGATGGTACCAATCTTGTCATCTCAGGCACAGGTGCCACAGTGATCAGAACTGTCTGCTCCTCCTCGTCGTATATAATATCTTGCGGTATTTCAATTCCATCTTGTACATTTACAAGACGATGTACCTATTAAAATTTATCATGAGAGCATCTTCAGGCATTTTGGTACGAAATATGAGCAATTAATTAAACAGAACATATATAATAATACAATAATATAATAATATAATCAGTTTGTTTTTATGGTTTAATACCATTTTCCACATTTGTTCAGCTATACACAGTTAACAGTTGTCCTAGAATAAATTATCATCAATACCTCTATATATATCGAATTTCAGCGAATAATGTAATAAACAACGATCTAGTCCTTTTTATTTAAAATATATAAAATGAAAACTTACTTCCGGTTTTCCAGAGACTGCAACCACAAGCACAGTCAGCAATGCGAGCTTGTACATCTTGGAAACTTCGACAAAGTGATTTCACAATGAGAAACTATTAGGTCTGTGTCAACAGTGACTATTGCAGGTGCTAGCTCGTCCTTGTCGTTTTTATAGATTTTGTTCCGGGGACGTAAGATTGCTGCTGTATCAATAATATTCCCTGTGTCGTGATTACGCTCATCACTAAAATCTTCCTTGTCGTCCTCCTATATGAATATCAAGGCCTTCGGTATTGTTTTTAAAGCATTTGTTTCTAAAATTAAATAAATGTCACGTCGTACAGATTGCTATCATGTTGTTGTTTTCTGAATATTCTATTCTTATACACGTAGGCCAATAAATTCACAATAACCGGTAAAGCATATCGGTCACCTTCTTCGAGCTAAACTTATGTTCCGGGTGTTTAAAGCGCAAAACAACCGAAATACGCAAAATATGTCCGTGCAATATATTTATCTTGCTTTACAATTCTGCCTACACTTTCTTACTATTGTTAACATAAATGTTCACAATAGTAAAGCATATTTGAACATATTTTCTGTAGTAAAAATATTGAGAAATTGAATAATCCTACTTTTTGATCTAAGCATTATTTCTATTGATGTCAACGTAATGAGCATTCTGAAAAAATATCCGTAGAGCGAGGACATTGATATATTTTGAAACATATATATGGAGAGAGAATAAGTTGCTACATGTAACGCCACATACATATGACTGTGTCTCTCCGCACAGACCTCCAGGGAAAACAACAGCCCATAGATCATAAAGCATTTGAGGAGGCACAAGGGTACATACGTAAGGGAACAGGAGCGTAAGGAATGACTTGGCCGACCATAATGGATAACTATGAGAATCAAAGAGGACAAACAGGGGGGGGGATTTAATGGATGGAATACATCATAATTCAAGAGAGACTAATGACAGAATATCTGTATAATGTTGTAGAAACGTGACTTTGTATTGGCTAACTTGCCACAATCAACACAGTCAAACCTTGTTCGACCTTTTAAAAAACTTCTCGTTATAATCCTATTGACCGAAATAGATTAAATCACCCCCATGGATCCTTAATAGCAAATATGAAAGAGCTTGTTACTGAACAATGTGAAGTTAGTCAGGTACACGGAAATTATGTGGGACCTTGACACTCATTACGGAAGCTAAACTTGTTCTACAATTTGTTTGTAGCCGAATTAGTTGCATCGTGGTGGGATAAACAACTGCCGTTCTGTTTGACAAATGTCCTAGGTTGTTATAAGTGTGTCTTTGCCATAAAGTTTGTAAATCGGCCAAAGGCAATTATCTTTGCCGTTATGCCAATAAACATTGAAACTTGTTATATGGTACATGCATATTTCACGTATATCGTTTTTTATAATATCTTATCTATATGTAAGGTGTAGTTATAAATATTACAGTATACCATTTTTTTAGATGTAAAAGTCAATTTGGTATTGTTTACGTGGTAATATGATTATGTGTTTTATAAAGTAGTTTTGAAGATCATAATTATTACAACTCAAAATTATTATTTATGTTATTATACTGACTGTCTCTGTTCAAATAGCGAAACGTGTACAAACTCAAGATCTACGTAATCGTACTAAGTTATGTTAAGTATGGGCGATATTTGTCAAGTTTATCATTGTGTTCTGACTGAACTATAACTTTATGTACAGTGTCCGTTTTATCTGTGTGATGGCAGGATAGAACAGAACAGAACAGACATTTTATTTTGGATTTGAGGAATGCTCTTCATCCATACAACAACTGTACAACATTTTGTCAAAGTACAATTATTTATAAGCATGTACATTTGTGTAAGTCTCTTTGTGCTTTGTATGAGGCATTTTCTGTTTGACTTCTTTTTTTGGCGTATGTTACTAAAAGTGTTATTTATGGTATTGGTCTTGTTGCAACGTATTACTTTCAATTTTAGTACTGTAATACACTGAATTGTTGTTGTTATTGCAAAGGGCTGTTTAAGTCTGTAATAGAAATGAAAAAAAATCGTAATGAAAACAAAGACAGAATTTAATGTGTGACTGAACTACATCTAAAATTAAATTGTGTTTTGTACCGCTTAAAAAAAAAACATTTTAGTGAGTTCCGGAATTCATCTATTTAAAGATCGGTCCAGCGGCGAAAAAGTTAAAACAAAGCTTTACAAAAGGGATGTCACATCATTTTAGCTTGCGTTCGCCGTCTCTTACGTTAGAGGGATATCCAGTTGGGACAATCATATTTACACTACTCTTTTATTTGGGTGATAACCAGGTTTGTCCCCTCCCCCCCCCCCTCAAAGTGGGGTTTTGCATCTGATCCAGGGTGGCAATCCTTTATTCACCAAACGTTTATGTTTCTGTCTTGTGTCCGTTTTGTCTTGTGTATGTTGCGTTCCCTGTAACAACTTAATCTCTCTTTGAAATAATTTACTTGTACCGTCTGTATTTTCTTGCCTCCTTGAGTGGCAAAGTGTGCTAGACTTCAACATTCATTTGTGTTGCTCTGTTCTTCCGTATTTTACTCATATCATTATGCAAAATTATAGAAAAACTGCTCAAAAACATACAGTGCAGTTTATGTATACTTGCACTATGAAACAACATTATATTGCATATTTGCATACGTGCTATATTTGACCGAGTTTGTATTTTCTGGCAACAAGTCGTTTGCTGATTTAGCATCTGTTTCGTCGGACGAGCCAGTCTCGTACCGACAGAAGACATAACTATTTGTTTAACTGATGGGATGATAATGAGCATATAAACAACTAATTCGAATTATACATATAACTTCCTTGCCTTTCATCAGTTACATTACAATGTAATGTTATTGCGAATGTAGGTTGTGAAAAAGGTGTCCGCTTGTCCGTAAAGGTTTGCTCTCCCCTAGCAAAATTTAGTGTTTACAACAACCGGTGAAGTTCGTTGACTGGTACCATTGTCCACAATCACACATTGTCATCATGTTTGTCAATAGTTTTCTTTCAGTTGTATTGTTTCTGTTTGCAATGACAACTGAATACACAATGACACGCCTTAATCTTTAAAATCCTGACATGTAGAAATGTTTTGATAAAATAAACAACCATAAGAGGACATTTACCCCACGTACTCAGATTTATATTATTTGCGAATTATTTAAAACAAAATTATTTAGGATAATATACTGTTATTGGTTCTTTTCACTCTGAATTATTATTTATGGAGCTCATTGTATTGTACTTCACCCGACAATGTGTTTCGATGAGTTGAATATAGATTTCTTAATATTGTAGGACTACAATCAGTTCTGTGAAATTAAATATTATATCTAGATAAACGTACATTCATCAAGATTCTAAATACAAGTACATGTTTTGTAATTGATTAAATTTTGTGCCCCACTCAGTATTGGTGGGTACTTAGACCATTGTCCGCCCATCCGTCCATAAGTATGTTCGTCCGTCCGTCCGTCCAGCAGTCCGTCCGTCAGTACACGTCCAACGTCAGTTGCTGTCGGTCCTAAGTAACGATACTTCATAGGATATAAGACATCACATGAAATTGCTCGCCTTTCGATTGGATTTATTTAATATGAGCAGAGTTATACGCCTTGATTGAATATTAAAGTGGGGGAACATATGTATTATGGACACATTTTTGTTTGCATTTAAGGAACGCAAATGGAATGACAAGTGAACATACAGTAAACTGTGTAATACTGGTGTCGTTGCTTCACATATGCAAGTCATGTACTTCATGGAGTCATGTTTAGTGTCAGCTAACGGGCTTTGTGTGGCTCGTGAATAACATATAATAACCCTGCACACGAGCTACACATCTACTTGTTTGACATAAATCAACAGAAATATTTCGGAAGGCATTTATTAACAATAAAAACGTCATGGAAAGTCTGTGTAGCACGTGAGTCGATCTTCTATTACTCTGTGCCGTCCATAGGCACATATAGAACTGTGTATGTGCGGAAGAAACCTTTCTGAGACAAACAGGTACAAAACATAAAAATATCAACGTTCACGTTCACACGTCAGGGACGTCCCTACAAACCAAAATTAAAACATCCTGGTGTACAAAATTAATATTTGTTCATAGTAAAACCTCGATAATAAGACCACTCTTGTGACCCTTGAAACTGGTCTTCTTATTGAGATGGTATTAATATTGAGGTTGAATAAAGAGCAAAACAGTGAAAATGCACTTGGAAATTGTGTTCTTAAGTTTAAGGTTGTCTTATTATTGAGGTTTTACTGTATTCTATGAAGTATGTATAATATTACAGCTACTCCTGGAAGGCACTCCATGTCGTATTAAAGCCAATCGAAACTGTCATAACAAATTAAAGTTCTGTTGAAACGATCTGGTAAATTTCCATGTTGCTCCTTGACTATGTCAACTCACTCACTACTTCAGACTCACATTCAGTACTTTGATTTTAAAAGGTAGTAAAAAAGACAAGCAATGTTGGCATTTACCCTGACAACTACAATATCTATAAACCATGAGATTATCTACTAACTATAGACTAAATCTATATTCATGGTGTTACTCATTGTTCATTGTTGTAGTTATGTATTGTTTTAGTTATATGCCATTTTCAACGGTATTTCAGTTATGTACGACGTTCAGTCAACATAACCAGAGTCACCCCCGGAAAGGTTTTAAAATATAGGTAAGAAAATGAGGCCTCTGGTGCATTTATGGGTCTGAATTTTGAGGACCCATTCATTATATTTCCAATAGTAGGCCTATAATCTTGTTAAAACTATGGTGCCTCCACCAATTCATATCAACATTTTAATAAATTTCCAGGGGACAGCCCCTCTGTACCTACCTCCAGTCAGCCTTAAGTAAAACCCATGTCACGATTGAGATAGAAGCCCTTTGATCATATACTCTGAGCTTTGCCTGTTTCAATGAAATTATATTGATATTAAAACTTGCATGTTGATTTAGAAGCAGCTAGGTGATACTATCTTAATGTCACAAATGAACATGATCAGGGAGCATACTTATGAACTATATGAACTGTTAACCGCCTTTATACCTAAACTACAAACAGGAGTATACATGTATGCTCTCTGAAATACAATAAGTGTGTTGATCATCTCCGACATTAAATAATTGGCAATAACTGAAGTGGTAGAGCATCGACCTCAGAACAGGCAAATGCATGTATTTCAAGAATGTAATGCACGGTATTGCAACTAATAGTTGTCTCCCGCCTCTTTGCATTGGGAAAGTTGGCAATTACATCTAAAGGATATCAGTTATATCAGGTGACATATTTTCACAACTTGCCCCCCCCCATCCCCGGTGATGTTGGACTAGTTTGACTTTTATGTCCTTATTTTACATTCCATTCTTGGAATGAGTGGAGAAGCGCTGTTATGTGAATTTTATCTTTAGTATATATTTTTTTCTACATCTAAATTTTCGTGCTCGAGATATTGTGACGTAGAATTTGAATAAATGAAAAATTCACTCAAGTAGACAGTGGCGTAAATCCACTGCGTAAAAAGTGTTTTAGTGGTGTTATACCTTCATTTTATTTTATGGATTAAGTGTTTCTATCAATTGCGATACGGAATTTCCCGAGCGACTCTCCGCTAGAAGCCGAAACTACTCGAAGTAGTAGTCGGAGTCATCCGAACCTCAAACGGAAGTCCTCGAAGCCTAGTCCGATGGTTGTCGGTGTCAATTTGCCCTGCTTTTAAACATATTCACATCACCAGTCGCCATATTTGATCGAAAATATCTGCGTAGTAGACGAGAGCCTGTCCTCGTAGGCCTAGAAATCGTCATTGTTTATCTTCCACGGCTCCGGCCGGCGTTCAGTGTCGAGGTCGTTGTGAAACAGTGAAGGACGGTGTGGGATCAAGGTCATGGCCGGAGGACAATGTAAACAGTATGTGAACCTCGTCCAAACTAACCCGAACCGTACCTGCAAACTTACCTTATTGTCTCCCTCAGTAAGTAGCGCTTTGCGTTGTCAGTTGCATTTAATGTTTGTTTACATACTTTTCGTTGATATAAAATGTTGATTTAAATATTGAACTAGTTCGCCAGTGATTAGCTTGATAAACATTTTTAAAATGTACGCTTGTTTTTTTTGGTTTATCCAATGCATTGATGGATTTCATTGGTGTAACAGTTGTGTTATTCAGTTTAGGTTTTAAGTTAATTGTATAAATTTGATAATTAAATAATGCAGCACTGGAATCTAGGTTAATGATTCAATGCATTCATCTAGAATCTATCATGTTTTCGGTTTTCACAAGTATGGAATGGTCAGCTCATCTTGAGTAACCGGATCAGAGTGCAGTGATCTGTTTGTTATTGAATTAATCCTTCTCTAAAATATTTTTCTGTTTACCATTGCCTTCATAGGGCATTACCAATATATCGTTTGAGTGGGGCTGGCATTTACAAACACGCAGTCAAAGCCACAGTCTGAAAATATGCTCTTATAAATATAAATATTTAAATGTTCAATGCCGTGTATTGTCATCTGACTTGTGCAAGTTCATTTAATGGTATTTCCGAATATATAGGTTTGTCAGCAACTATAATATAGCGATGTTAGAAGTAATTCAAGTATTTCCAGAACCGGGTATTAGTCACTATTAGTGTTACTGACCACAATCGCTATTTTAAACAGTAATGGTCTATATTACCGAACATAAAATGAATATCGTCAAAGCAAACAGTCACATACTGATTGACAAATTTTATTGAAATCTTGACCAGTGTATATATAGCTCTGTGCATAATCGTGAAATGCAGTCAACAAACTACAAAAATACATGAACACAAGTATTAACTTTTACATCACCATTAAAAAATTGTCATTATTCACAAATTACAGAATGTCTTCCAAATTGTAAAATGTCAGTTTACCACATTCAAATATTGTTCAAGTATTAAATTATAATACAACTTACAGTGAATAGAATGGAGACTATATAATACAACTGTTCATCAACAAACTGATCATGTACTAGAGCATGGCCGAGTAACCAATCTTCATTATATCCTCACATACCTAATCATAGGTTAGAAGGTGCAGAATAAATGTGATGAAATAATTAATGTGCAAGGTGCATGGATTCTTTCCTTTATGACATACATCACCAGTCGTCCGCTATTGAAAGTATGGTTTGCATTTTTCCAACCTTTTTCCACTAACCAGATGATATCTGACTTTATTAGGCAACATCTTTAAGCAAATATCGTAAACTAACTAAAATTCACTTGACTTGATACATTTCAGTCGTGATAAGTTTTAAATTGACTGAGTACTGAGTACTAATTTGTACCCAGGTATTGCCTAAAATGTATCCTCCTTTCAAGCTAACGAGTACTCGTCCATGGCTTACCTAGGAAATACTTGGTATGGAAACGTCATAAACCATAATCATTTTTGGTCACTTGGATTTCCCAGAATGCAGTTCAAGTCTCTTCATGCATACTCGGTACATATCCTGGGTCAGACCTATTGCCAGCCTACTTATTTATCATTCAATTTGGATCAAAGAATAAATTATATTATAACAAATGTGTTTATTAGTGCAGTATCCAGATATTTATTTAAATCTACAATTATAAAAATCTTTGTAATATAATTTAATGCTGTTCTATGGATTTATCTATTTCTTGCATATTTTGATCTAGTTTATTTTATATACATTTTGTATATAGACCAGTTCTATAAATTATTGAAAACGAATATGCCAGAAATATAGCTTGTCTGCTTTAATTACATTTCCAATTTTGACAGGTCTGATTTGGTTTTGTTCTGAGTGAAATTTAAATGGATATCGCCATGAGCAACTAAATAAGGGGAGGTAATTAAAAAGTTTAATGCATAGTCACATTTTCATGACAATTGAAAAAAATCTGTAATATTGTGGAAATTGGAGTGATTAGATGATGACTTATATTACTTGTTTCATACATAAATGCAATGTTTGTAGTGTCATGTGTTCAGGTGCATGTAATTACCATAGTGGAGAAAATTTACATTTATTTTTCAGAAATGTCAAACTCTAATGAAATAGGTATTTCCCCAGTGCTATTACAAGCAGTTAGTCAATCATTAAGTTCCACTGCAGATAGACTTACCTCCTCTGTGTCCAGCAAGATGGAAATGTCAGATTCTAATCCAGTGAAGAGTGGTGCTGCTGATGAAAATATCAGAGCACAATTGATTCACATGCAGCAGCAACAAAACAATGATGGCAAAGACACCAGTTTGCAAAGTGATGCAATCAAAACCATGTTAAAAATCAAAATGGCTGCGAATGCAATAACTAAATCATACTTCGAAGGTATCAAAGGTGAAGAGGGCGCGACTGGTGGAAGTTCAGCATCAGATTTAGCTATGGCAAATGTTCTTACTGCCTTGGCAACTCAGGGTGGGAAGAACTTTGTATCAGAGGCTAGCACCTCTATGGCACTGTCAAATCAAAACGGCAGTGGTTCTGTGATTTCCTCGGCTTTGAAAGATTCTCAATATCACAGAGAAAGTATTGGAGATAAAAAAATGTTAATTGGAACAAAAAGTGTGGATAAAGTTTCACCTAATGAACAGCAGATGGTGTCATTACCTTTAACTGCTGGAAGGGGGGTTACGTTTGTAAAACCTGAGCCCTCAGCTGAGGAAGGAGAATCCATGAAACTTGATACCCATGTCAGAATGTCTAACATTTCCACAAACATGGCAGTTACCTCAGCAGAGAGTTCAGATGCTGGTGATAAACTTAATGCCGCGGGAACGGCTATTCTTATCCCGGAAAGTTCAAATTTACAATCTAGTACGGTGTTGTCAAGTGCAGACTCGGGAAATGGAACACAACTTATGTTTTCGTTCAGCCCGGCCCCCGGTTCATCGGACATTGTCGCAGAAAATAGACTTAAGGTTATCGAGCATGAAGGAAAACGTTACATTATTCAGACACATGATTTTGATTCAAACAGTCAGGTAATCGGAGCTCAAGCTAATGAAGATGCGCAAGCATATACTGTGCAGTTAAATGCTGATGATGGTGTGACATATACAAGCGTGGCTGAGCAGGAAGTGGTCACTGTTGGCCAGCAACAAGAAGAAGGCAGCGGTATGGTGATTCCAGCCTATAAGAATGCTGCAGCAACGGGAATGACAAATTCTCCCTGTCCTGTGTGCGGAGACAGTGTTTCAGGTGCGTGAATGATTCTATCTTTGATTAAAAACAATTTAAAAACTTTTGTCGCATGCAATTATACATTTGTAATAACGTTAAAAAGTATTGATTATATAATGAATAATATATAGATTTTTCGACTCTTAAAACATTTAATTCAGAATCCTCAGAATGTATCATTTGATATTCAATTACTACTGTTTCAGGTTTTCATTATGGTATATTTACTTGCGAGAGTTGCAAAGGATTTTTTAAACGTACTGTTCAGAACAAGAAGTCTTTCGTGTGTCCCCGGAGTGGGGAGTGTGAAATTGCCCTAGAAAATAGGAAGAAATGTCCTGCATGTAGATTTGCAAAATGTCTTGTTATGGGAATGAAACTTGAAGGTAAGCATAAATTGTGAAAGTCAATCATATTCTTCACTAAAGAGCAGTCTGCCTTAATCTTGTGTGACTCAGAATGCAAGCTTGTTTTGGCAAGTTACTTAGTAAAACAACTGGCTGGAAAGCTTTTATTAGCTTTTATTCTTCCCAATTGAAAGGTGTTACCAATTATGGCTAGTACCCATGAATATGAGCCCGAAATTAAAGAAAGTAGCTATGGGCTTCGGGCTTGTGGGTATAACAAATACAGAAAGAGAACACCCAATTATTAATATCACAACATCAGTTTCCGTTATGGCCATTGGTTTTGGAGATTATTTTGTAAATTTCCAATATGTATAGTTTTGTATAATATTACAGCCATTTTTTTCAGTTTTAAATTTTGGGGAAGTATGATAGGGGAAGTCTGCATAATGAATCTCCAGAAATCAGGTTTTTATAAGACTAAAATTTTAAATAATTTCACTGATTGGGAATTTTCTTTCTAATTAGGGGGAAAATATATACTATTTTCTTTGGGGAATGGGCCACAATATCGACCCCAGATTGCCATAGCAAAGGGCTGTATTATCCTCCCTGAAGGCTGTATGATTTGAAGGATCAGAATTATATAAGTGAACTTTTGGTAGTAAAACTTCATTGAAATTGTTGGGTTTTTTTTGTTACAGTTTATTTATTACATATATTTTAGCCATCAGACAGGACAGAACTAGAGGTGGACGAAGTAGTTATGGTGGGAGTTCTCCATTTGAAGAGAAAAAGAAACGACCAGTGAAGATAGTACAGCGCCGACCAAGCTATCAGAACCCTAGTAGTGAAAGTGCTTTGGCATCGGTGTTAAATGCTGGTGCCGCACGGCCGGAAAAACCTTTCGTTCCACAGATATTGACTGATATTATGAATCTTGAATCATTACTGTGTGACGATGACATTCCTTCAAGTATATCGGCGGAAGATTTCACTATTTCTAATCCGAACGTGTTCTTGACTTTACTCCAGCTGTGTGAATTGAAATTATACAAAATTGTGAGATGGGCCAGAAATCTTCCATACTTTGCTAATATTTCTGTAAGTTGATAGCATGCTTTGCATAATTTTTTAGATTATTAAATAATGTAAATACACTGCCCTCCAAAAGTTCTTTGACAATTTCCCATGGCAATTTATGTATTTTCATATTTGTTTCACATGCAATAAAACGAAAATGCTTTTTAAAACAACAATTTTTTTCTGTAGAAGCATTTATAAATTTGTACTGAAACAAATTATCTTATTTTCTGTGTCAGATCAATCTGTTACACACATACATTGGTTTCGGATGCAGGCCATTTGATGCTGCTGTCGAGATGTGTAAATTGTTAATTCTGAACTATCCATCACAGAGGTGGGAGGAATAATTTTACTTCATGGTCATACATGTCTTATTTGAAATTATGTAAGAAAAAGTAACGAAATTCAAAATATTCATGTGTGAAGAAGCTTTTGGATTGAAGTGTATTTCAATGAGGCCAAATAAAATTGTGCAATTCAGGTATCATGGCCACAACTATTAAGGTCGGTTGGAATATGTTTTGTTTTCAGTTTTTATTTGGATTTGTCAAGTGCAATAGGGGAGGGTTTTAATATCTCATTGTGGCGTGGGGAGATATATTTCTCCTAAACAAGTACCTAGTTGTACATATTGTCAGCCTTTATTGGTCAGATTTTGTTTTGTACAGTTATGGCCCTTTGTTCCAAAAAAATTACAAAGCTCTAGTTCACATGTTAACAGTCATTGTTTTGCAGTTATTTTTTTCCGTTTTTGAGGAAGTATGGCAGGTCCTTTTCATAGGGAAACTTGCATCATGAATTCCCAAATTTGGGTACTTATGAGGTGAAAATTTTAAATAATGTTACTGAAGGGGATTTTTTTTGCTAAGTAGGGAAAAATATATACCAATATTGGCCCAAATTTGCCATAAAAAAGAGCTGTTTTGTTTTTACAGACTGATGATCAGATCTTGCTGCTACAGAACTGTTGGTGTGATCTGCTAGCATTGACACTCTGCTGGAAATCCTTACAGTTAAATAATGAAATAGTATTCTTTCATGGACAAACAATTGATATGGAGAAAGCCAGTTCTCTTGAATTGGGTGAAATGTTCGGTAACATGCTGAGTATTGTGGAACAGTTTAAACGGCTGAAAGTGGACCAGTATGAATGTGTGGCCCTAAAAGTGATCATTTTGATTTGCCCAGGTAATAATGGTGGATTAATAGAACTGTTTGTTTAACTTTTATGAAATTTTATTTATTAATTTGATTGTTTGATTGGGTGTCTTACTCATGGAATAGTGTTGCATTAGGTAGCATCACTAAAGATCTTGATAAATGTGTTGCTGCATGCAGATAAAGCGGCATTAGCGTCGAGTAAATAACAAGCCTCCTAGTGAAATCTTTAAAACATGTTATTACCTTTAATTTTTGGACAATTCTTTAAAACATTTTATCTTTTCTGGAAACCTGTAAATCACTCTCCAAACCTTTAGATTTTCCACATTGTGAGAACTGCAGCCTTTTGATACATCTTGAGTAGTCGATAAGACAGTTTTCCAATTGCCCAGGCAGGATCACGTTGTCTTGGGTGGGGCGCACTGCTGGTCTGTCTCGGCCCCTTTGATCATCAAATTGGACGGTCAGAATTTGTCTTTATTTTGCTATTTATTTTTGCGGTTTTCATAAAATACAATTGTGTTTCTACTAATCCTGTAAAAAAATGAATTACATCCCTTTGCTAAGTTTTTTGAATTTGAAATAATGAGTTACTTCCCTTTCAGATATTAAAGGTTTGAATGATACTGAGAAATTGTCAGAACAGCAACAGAGAGTAAGCATTGCTTTAGAAGCTTACACTAGCAGTCATTATAGACAGAGTCCCAACAAGTACGGTGAAATACTTCTACGATTACCTGAATTGTCACGAATCAGCTGTTTGCTTAAGGATCAGTTAATGAATTGGATGCCCACAAATACAACATCGTGTGGTTTGTTATATGAACTGTTGAAAGGGGAAAATATGAGGGATCTTTTGTGATTCGTTCATAAATCATTGTGTCATTAACAGCAGAAATATTGAGAATGGTTGTTCATTATGTAAAGAGGGCACCTTCAACTGTTCTGATTGGACTAGCGCTGTCATGTGTTCAAGTCATCTTGATCTTGATTGGTTGTGGACTGTCATGTGATTTTGGCTTTGTGATTGGATCATACATGTCATGTGATCTGCTAACTACATATTTACATTTACGACCATAGTACTTGCTCCTTGCAAGTAGCAAATATATGTAATGATTTATCTTGTCTGTCTATACATGTGTATGTGTGAATTTTTCTAACATTGTGAACTTTTGAGTGTAAATCATTGGACTGATTTATTCCTATCTTACTCATACTGATAGATAAGTAGATCCTAATACTGTTGCTGTAAAATGAGGAATAATTACTGACATTGTCCTAATTTGCTTAGAAATGTTCGTCCATCATTGGAATACTTTCTTTTCCAGTTGAATATTTCTTGGACTTGGACTCATATTTTTATGCTTACTTATTCGAATAGGATTGGCATATGTTTTTTTTGTGTGCTCAAAATTTGACAAAATGTTACTTATGTGTTCACTAGTTGCAATCATTCCTTTCTGGATGTCTCTTTCAACATCTAATAGATAGTTCCCATATTTACAATAGTTACCTCCCTTGTGCTGAGTAGTTGGCAATATTGATAGACAAATATCCTTAAAGTTTATAGGGAATTGCTCCTACAAATGCTTGTCAGTTTTGCCTATCAAAATTGCAGATGATTAAGATCAAGGGAGGTAATTATTAGTGGTGGGAACTATCTATATTAATGTACGAGTATGGTAGCTTCGCTTCGCAGTGTTGACTGTTATTTTCAGTTTGTCAGGGATTATAACCATGTTGATAAATTAAAACTTATCAGAGTTATAAATTCATGTATTTATGTACATGTATTATCAACTTTTAATTTTTTTTATCAGATTAGTTTTTTCTCTGATGAAGTTTTTTTGTTTGATAAAGCTAATTAGAGAAGTGTTCATAATCACTGGACAATTTATTTAACTGTATCATTGATTAAACTTCCATCCGCTATGGAATAAATGTACTTGAATGGTAATTTATTAAGTAACTTGTCAAAATTCCTGTGGCTCTATGTGTACAATGTAAGTTTTTATTTATGTACTGTTTTTCGGCACAGCAGTGCTAACATGGTTTTGCTATTTGCATATGAGTGTTGTGTAAACCAATTAACTCTTACGTTAACCACCAAGGCAAAGTCTCTTCAACCTGAAAACGTTTGTAACCTTGACGCAGATTGGTTAACCTTTCGATAAAGGGTACATTACCTTAGCGAAATCCACTGAATTTCTGTGAATTTACCAAAATCCAATTTGGATCTGGAGTGACCAGGAATTGTAACATCTCAGCATTTTTTATGTTGCACAACAAATCTTAACCTTCAAATTGCGCCGCTATCTTTTTTTCAAGATATTTCTTGTTTGTATTGTAGTCTTATATTTAATTTATTAAAAGTGTTTAGTTCAGATTAATGCAGCTTTTTATTGATTTGCAAACGTAACATTTTCTTGAATTTCTGAAATATGATATACCATTAATTGATATCTGGATTCTCATAGTTTTAACTCCTGAAAATATTCTATGAATTTGCAATCTAAACTTGAGTGTTATTTATAACATTAACAAACATGATACATGTATTTCTACAAACATTAACATTATAATTGTTAATGTTTGTGACTTGACATGTCAGATTTTAAACTATATGGTTATTTTTAATCATGTTGATGCAGCAATAAAATATAATGAGACTAACTACAACACTGTACCTTAGAGTGATATAGTGATTTGAAAAAAAATGTTGAATATACGATGTATGATGAAAAGGGCTGTAACTCTGCCATATTCATAGTTTGTGGTTATCTATGAGCAAAATATACTTAATTGTGTTTGACAAGTTTTTGATCAATATGTTTGGTTTGATTCTTTACAAGCCAATTAAATAATTATGTCGGAAATGTGAAGGGGCGGAGTTACAGCCCTTTTTATTATATATATACTATATTCATATTGTTTTGCCAAATCACTATGTCACCTTATACATAATAAGGGAACATAATTTGTTTTATGGATTTAAGATAATCTATGTGTAATTATCAAATAACTTTATTGTTTGAATTAAATTGAAATGAACTTGATACTGATAATTTTGGTTTACTACCAGTATGATTGTGGGGCTGTCCATGCAGGATTTGTTATAAATTATCAAATCAAGTTATTTTACGAAATATTTATTGCTTAAGAAATTTTGTGCTTACCAGAATTAGATCTATTCAGTCAAGACTTAGACCAAATGGATTAGGCTGAAAAAGCACTTTAGAATAAGATCATAGAAAATGGAATATTTCGAATGATTGAACTTTTGTCTGATATTTACCTTTCAATACAATTATTTATAACATTTTTTATTCCTATTGATCTTAGAAATCCTTGAACTCATTTCTGAATCTTTCACAGTATCACATTAACTCGAACATTTCAAACTATGTACATATCATAAACATGGTTTAGTTGTTGTATACATCTTATATTCTTTATTAGTTGCTAATCAATCAAACTGATAGCTTTTTATACACAAATATGTGTTCCTTATCATTATTCAGGCATGTGAAATTTTCGCGGGTTCGCGGAATTCCACAGATTTGACGCTCGCAAGGGCCGTTTTTTAGATCAATGCCCTGGACCTACTGGGGGCCTTCACATGCACCCTGGTCCTCTTGCCGAGTTTTCATCTGATTTTGAAATTTTGCATTCTCACGTCTGATTATTCTAATTCTTAAGACATGTTTTGCTGTCAACTCTTGCAGCTGAACATTGTAACAAAGTCTGTGCCAGTGGCAAAACCTGGAATAATGATTAGGCTTTGAATTAGTTCCACACTCTGGTTTAAGAGAGATAAACATCAGTTATCAGCTGAAGTAAAAACCATGAAGTAATAAGTGATTTAACAGTTTCCAGTAAGCGAAAATCGATGTTAAAGAACTCTACTCTATATCACTACTGATACTGTAGTTTGTAGTAAAACGTGCAGTTTTTTAATGTATTGTATACATGTATGTTTCAAGGTTTGTTTTTGGGTTAAAAGCTTAAAGAATATTTTAATTGTTGATAAGATGATTCTGAGTTTATTCAAATGTGCTAAGATTATAATTGTTATTTTACTACATACAAGTTGCAATTATATAGTGTATCTGTGTTCTGTTCAGAGAATGAAACCATTTTGATTATTTTCTGATCGTGAATCGAAATACCCATTCCGATTCAATTTGTTAGTTGATTATGTTTGGAGTTCACATTTAATTCACATACTTTCTCAATCATGACTTTATTCATTCTTGTTCTAGTCTGTGCTTTTCTGTTTAGTTTGTATATATTAGTACAAAGTAACTTTGTCCCATTGACGGTTCTCAGGGACACCATGTAGACAGGTGGAAGCCTAATAAGTCTTATCAGCTTATATAGATTTATGTACATTTAGTCCAATTTGCTCTCATCCATCACTTTGCTTCTAGTGTTATGTATTAAAATGTGCTGCTATGTATTTCTGATGCAACTTTCTTTGTAAAATTATTTCATTTTCGGATGCATTTGAAAAGCTGGGACAATTACCTACTGTAAAACTCATGATTCCTTTTTCAGTTTTGATCATGGCTCTATCAACTCCCCACAGTGCTTATCTCTCTGAGATGTACTTCTTTCAAAAATGTCAAGTGATGATGGATATTTGATTGAAATAATGGTCACACTTTTGAAAACACAGTCCTTAATGTGTTATATTGAATTTATTTTTTCATTTAACCTCCTAAACAATCCAGGTTTCCTTGAAATATATAATGTTATATTTTGTAAAGGGAGACTACTACATATGAGCTTTTAATACATAAAGGGGGACCACTGGGTTGGAGAAAGTGGCTTTATTTGTATTTCTGCATTAATCATGTCTTATATTGTGCTCTAAGTTGAGAACATATTGGTTTATGTTCAGTTGTTATACATTTTTTAAATATTTTCCTAATTTCAGTTTAACCAGTAGTTTAGATAATTGTTGCAAAAATGACAGTATATGAATGATATACTTCAGTATTGAATTGTCACCTGTACTATCTCTGTGTAACTTGTTGTTCCAGTATCCTACAGACAGATTGGATACTTTCCATTAAGCCTTGCAGTTTGCTCATATCCACACTGATATCTATTGAAGACAATAATTTGTTCAGACATGCTAATAACTCTGTAACACTACTTAGCAATATTACAACTCCACCTCTTTGACTTAAAGATATGACTACCGATTCTCAATTGCTCGTTTTTGTATCCCCACAATTGTGTTAGGAGCACTTAGGTTCACCCATCCGTACAACTCTTAAAACATGTGTAATTTGTATCTCAAAAAGTATTTGACATAGAGTAATAAAACTTCACACTAATATTTTGGTCATCAAATGAAATTGTGCCTCTAGGTTTTTCAATGGCATGTTTAGTTGGAACAAAGTTGTGCCCCTTGATTGAGTAAAGTGGGGGCACCTGTGGACACATTTCTAGTTTTATCAGTTTCAGAATATACTCAAAATGTACATTCTTCATTACTTTAACATGTTTTGTTTTGTTCGCTCAGGTCATCAAATAATCATCATTGAATTGTACATAGCGTGTACATCCTATCTTTAAATCATATTGCTACAGTTCTCAACATTATGTGGAGAAAGTCCTTCCAGTTGGATCAGTCAGTAGAGTGGTCATCTGTAGGTCAAAGATTCGAATCTCAGGTGAGGCATGTGTTCCCCATGACAATTTGACAGAAGATAATATATTCGGTCATTTGTCCTCCAATTCTGATTCATGTGGCATAATTGTCAGTGCTTGAAGAAGAACAGGTCATTACTGTTTGGTAATCCAGGAACATTGAATAATTCTGCCATTCTAACTTGTTGAAAAGTGGTGACAACTAATTAACAATTATACCGTATAATTGTTAATAAGTTGTCACCACTTTTCTTTCTTGGCAAGGACATTGTTAGTGTATGTTTACTTTAGTTAGTCTTCTATTGTACAGAAATGTTCATTACCAATATATCACGATTCATCTTGCACAATTTTAATTGAACATTTTAATGCATTTTTGATGTACATATATATGATTCATAATTTACATTACTCTGTATTGTGTCTTTTTTCTGAAGTCTCTAAGTTATTCTTATGTGTACATGTATTTGTAAAATTTTTGATGGAGAAAAAATAATAAATGTCAGGCCTAAGTTTTCTTGTGTTTTTTTTCTGCCAACTTAATATATAGTGTTGCTATATATTAAGTACAATGACAGGTGATATCACATTTTGTGATGATAAACGGAACTTCTTTATTTCATAATAAATATGAAATATAAACAAGTTCAACTTACTGAGAACCTTATTCACAAATACTCTAAGTCAGAAACTTGTACTTCTAATGCAAACACATTTATTTACCAGCATTTTTTTTTGTCATCCAATTTAAAAGGACGAAATTATGTCTGAATACTGGCTGTTACCCTGTGTCTGAATACTGGCTGTTACCCTGTGTCTGAATACTGGCTGTTACCCTGTGTACATTGTTGTGCTATTTTAGCTAACCTGAGCACAAAGTGCTCATTGTGAGCTTTTAGGATCCATGGATGTCCGTCATCGTGCGTCATCATTTTCTGTAAACAACATCTCCTATGCTTATGAATGGATTTTGTCCAAACTTCACAGGAATGATCCTTGTGTGGACCTCTTTCAAGTTGCAAAACTCGTTCCGGTCTGCTGCATAAGTAGGTCACAGGAGCTAAAAATAGATTTTAAAAGAGTAAACTTGTCTAAAACCCTAAGGTCTAATGCTTTGATATTTAGTGTGTGGCATTGTTTAAGTGATCCTCTTACAATATTGAATACATTATTAAGTTCCGTAAAAAAACATTGTCGCCAGGGTCGGGGCCCGTTCCCTGTATGTATATACATGAAATGGAAATTATAAACAACATCTCCTCCTAAACCACTCGATGGATTTTGACCAAACTTCACAGGAATGATCCTTAGGTGGTCCTCTTTCGAAGTTATATAAAAGGTTCCAGTCTGTTTAAAATCTTCCTGTCTCAAACCATAACGCCTAAATATTTGGTGTGTAGCATTTTGTCTAGTGGTCCTCTTACAAGATTGCATAAATTATTAAAATCTGTCGAAAAACATGGCTGCAAGGGGGCAGGTCTTGTTTCCTATATGTATATAGTGGGAACTATAAACGTCATCTCCTCTTAACCCCCTGAATGGATTTTGACCAAACTTATGTGGTCCTCTTCCTAAGTTACATCAATAATTTTGGTCTGTTCATAAGTAGGTCACGGTAGCTAATAATAGATTTTAGAAGTGAAAACTTTGAAAATCTTGTGCAATAACCATAAGGTCTAGAGCTTTGATATTTGGTGTTGAGCATCGTCTAGTGGTCCACTTAAAAGATTGCATAAATTATTAAGTTCCGTAAAAAACATGGCAATGTACTCAGGTGAGCGATATAGGGCCATCATGGCCCTCTTGTTTTTATTAGAATCTATATAAGTTTAACAACTTAGGAGTAAAAAGAACATGTAACATTTTAAGTCTATGTCTGTCAGTCTTATTGACGGCGGCCTTCAGGCCGTCGTCTATTTGAATAATTTTTAATCTAGGTACATGGAGTTGCATAATCGAAATGGGAGAAGCCATTGGTATTATGCTTTTTTAAATTGTTCTTACAAAACGTGATTCTAATTATACAGATAAAAAAAGTGTACTAATTGATAATAAAAAAATGTCAAAATATTTAAAATGTATTTTTACCGTTAATAAAAAGCTTTAAAAAATGTTTTACGTATGCTTATAAGAATTTACAACAGCTAGTCACGAAAACGGTTAGGCATCGTGTATTACATAGCTTCGTTTCACAACTACGCTCAATTCATCATCAAAGTTCAGGAAATGGTTCCTAATGCTGTGCACGCAAATTGAAATTGTACTTATAAAAAAGCAAATTGTTAAACAAAAAATGTTAATCCATATTAATAAGTTCATGAATGCAGTTTATAATGTACAAATATAAATACAGTGACCAAACTATGCAATATACATTGCCTTAACTTGACCCATATAAGTTATGTACTGATGGTAATATGTAAACAAAATTCAGCCAATGAAAATTGTCGTTGAAAACGTCATAGCATTTGTTGTTCAAATAACGCATTGGCAGTAAAACGGATTCAGTACATTCGAGATCAAATGCTGATGGTTGAACTGAACTTTTAATTACGTTGTTTTGACATTTTTAGTGGATATTTTTCCCTTTTGATATCCCAATAGTTCTTTTAGATCTGTAAAACTAGAAGTTATAATCATGTATATTTTTAGATCCGTTTCGTTCTATCTACGTTTCGTGTATGGATGATTCTTACCAGAATTATGGCTTGGTGATGATCATACTTTCTTATTTATTGATAAACAAAATAATAAATCTTCAATATCATGCTTCCTAAAACTTGTGCCGCCGTTTTGATGCTTTGCATCAAAATTAGTCTTGTAATATTTATGAATAATTAGTAGATTAATGAAAGTATCTCGAGTCCTATTATGGTTCAGAATTTTGAGAATAAAAGTAATACATGTAGTTTCAATTACATAAATGCTACCTTGGTGTCAAACAAATACCACTGTAACTGTTGCATGTCTATGATACAAAAGGAAAATCTTTTCTATATCAAAATACACGTTTTGGTTATAGAATTTGATATTTAGAAAGATAGACAAGTCAAAAAACAATTGACCATTTCATTCTCATTTTCACTGTATCTTCTTAACTAACGGTCATACTCCCAGAGTCGCTTTTCTTATAATTATGTATATAGAGGAGACGTTAAAATCATTCTTGTCTTAAACTACTTGCCAAAGTTTGAAATAATGCCTCGCAAATGTTTCTTTGGTGACCCTGGACCAAGATTGTTCAAATTGTATGATTGATTATAAAACCATGTCTGTCTATGGCGGGTCACTTTCATACATGTATCCATACATTATTATTATTGTGATTTAATCTAACACGCTTGAAATCAAACGTATTGCTAACTTTGTGAGAATGTTTAGTTCAAAACAATGTTGCACCCTGTGACATAGGACCGTAATACCAGAATTGTCAGTCGCCCGGGTTAATGATTCAGGGCCATCATCGCCCTCCTATATTTGTTTTGTTATACTAATATCTAATAACATATCTTAGACAATGTTAATGTATCGCACACTATTTTGTTGTTTCTATTTAAGAAACATATAAATGACAGAAGTGTTACAGTATGTTTCTATGTTACTATCGAGAGTGTTTCAGTTTACAAATCATTACTACAACATATACTTGTACTTTATGTTCTATATTTTACATAAATATTTGAAACGAAATATTTAAAATGCATTTCACATAAATTCTATAATGATTTTAAGTTTGAACTCTGAATTATAACTTATGATATTTCATGAATGAAAGATGTTTAACTATTTATCTTATATTAACGGACAGTACACTTAAAAATCTTCCTGAACTGGAAGTCAGAACAGTCATTTGTTTCCTAATTGGGAAGTAGGGTTTCTAATTCTGGTAGTTTTGATTTTTACAATTTTGCGGAAACTTCTCACACCAAATTAAATATAAAAAAGCATAGAGAATCGGAACGGTGAAAATTTAGACATGCTTTTTCTGTGTAGGTAACCAATGTCATGCTTGTTATACATGTTAGCTAGACAAGAAAGTGTCCTGACAATTTTCAAGAACTATAACAAAGTGACGTTTCGCTTCCCAAACGGAAATTAATTATCTTAATATAGTAATACATATCCCGATACGCAGAAGAGGGGAATCCCCGGATTTTTCATTCAGGAAGTGTTTCCTAGCAGACATTCACGCAGTAAAACATTTACAACAAAAGAAAACATTTACATAAAAAGCGAAAACAACGTTTACAAATTATATGACGTAGCTTGATATCAACGCGAGCTATGCTGCACTACTTGTAAATGTAACAGGTAAAATTAGAGTACCGTGATATCATAAAGGAATAATTCTATCTTATTTCACAAACATAATTTCCTTAAATAAATCAGTAGTAAATTAAGAATAGTTTGATTTACCATTCGGGAATTTTACTGGGTATAAAGATGTCTGCAATTGAGACGTAAATAAACGTAATACTTTAGGAGAATTTTAAGTTAATGTTATGAAGATGAGGCTTCGATGTATATATTTACAGTAAAACATCACTTAAGGACCACCTCAATAATAAGACCACCTCAAAATTAATAATACAAGTCCATTTTCACTGTTTTGCTCTTTATTCAACCTCAATATTAAGTTCGGTTTTCAAAGGTCTCAAGGCTGGTTATTGAGATTTTACTATCGTTGTGATCAGACATTTATTTCTGAAACAAACTTTTTGGTGATGATATTCGCATGGGAGGACATGGCCCGCTCGATTGGTTTTCTCTTGGTATTGCGTTAATACAAAGGATTGTTTCTAAACTGTATTAAGTTTATATTATAAATCAGAATTTAAAAAATGGTCTATAGTTACAAATCTTTGAAAAAGTTTCACCGGTGTAAATATCTTGAAATATCCTGCCTTCAAGTAAATAAAACAAACGTCTTTCACATGAATAAGTATTACATTAAATTCAGGCGAATAACAAATTTTCTTCTATTATCAAATACAATCGGACATCGTTCATTCGAATTCATCGGATATTTCGAATAATACATGGTTTCGAATAGCCCATTTCAATTCGACTTGCCTAAGACGTAGTCCAGCCACGGACGACACATCTCTATACTGTCGCTGTACAAGACGCGTGTAAAAGTCGGGAGTACAGAGACACGTATGCGGGGCTACGTAAGACGATACATCAGGACCTGGTTCCGGATGATATCAAGTATTCGAATAAAAGAGTGTCGAATAAACGAGGTCCGACTGTATTTTGAGTAATCTCGTACTGAAGGTGAATTGATGAGAAATATGTGAACAATAACGTTTTCATGATCTATTCAATGCATTTTAGTAGCTCAGTTTCTGATACATGTACTTATAAAGGATGCTTTGAAAATTATATTGCATACTAGCTGAGTATAACCTCTGTTGGTATAAAATATCACTTCCTGTTTCGGGCTGTCGGGACATCGAATTACTGATTGAGTGAGCAGATAAAAAAGGAAGGGTAGTTTTGTGTAAATATTTAAATTTTACTCCCACGCAATCACTGCAAAAAGTAACAAAATCATTCGCATTGATGCATGTTGAAGTTGAAGTTGTATTTGATTAAAATATATTCACAAGTGTCTACAAGGATTTGTTAGAAATATGGAAAAATGAAAAATGAAGTTGTAATGGATTAAAATAAATTAACAAATGTTCACAAGGATTTATTAGAAAAAAGTAAAATGGAGAATAATATGTTTCTTACACTTTTCACGTTGATTTTGGCTACGTTGGTGTATATTTCCTCCGGTACAAGAGCGGATTCAACTTGTTATTTCTCAATGGACGGAGTTTTGACGTGTAACTATATTCCATCGAACATTTCAGATGGAGTCATAAAAGTACATATTGAACATTTGGGACAGACGACTGCCTTGATTGAAATAAATCACACGCACTTTAAGTCGGATACTTGGCAAAGTGTGAAATATCTCAAAATCACAGACATAGCATTAACAAACCACAATCAAATAACATTCAAAAATGGCACGTTCAATGATTTCACAGAGCTAGACGAATTGCATTTGAATTTAGCCACAAACGTATACCTCGAACCTGATTCATTATCTGGCCTTAAGAATGTTAGAATTCTAGATTTTAGTGAATGTGTGAGAATGAACTTGAACCAAGTAAAGGGAGCACTGAATGGTTCTGATAAAGTGCCTAATTTGGAGCAATTACTGTTGTCGCGGATAAGCTACTTCCGCGATCTTTTGAAGATTGATAGAGAATTCAGCAGATGTTTGTCGCAGAAACCATTAATTCACATTGACTTGAGCAAGACGCGATTATCATTGATTGAATTGGAAGTGATGAAAGGTTTAGGTCGTTTAAAGAAATTTAATATGTCTCGTGCAGTTATTGCTAATGTACAAACCAGAAATGAAACGCCTCTTGATCTTCGACATCTTGAAATTGTAGATTTCAGTTATAGTATTTTGGATGGGCTCTCGTATCCTAGTAACCTATTTAATCTCTCAATATCGAACGTAAATATTCCATTTAAAGAACAATACATCAGCTTGATACTGTCACCTCAAATCTTCAATGGTAGTGGTCTTAATAACAATAATATATTTGTAAATAATATTAAGACATGGAGCGAGGTAAATTTGAAAAGCTGGACGAAAGAGATTATTCTTATACAAAATAGCCTTCGTCGCTTAGACATACAATTGTCATGCGATAACTTAGACTTTGGTTCCATTGAGCTGTTTAATCTTGCAAGCAATGGTCTTGAATATATACATCCTAGTGTATTTGGTTGTATGCCTAACCTTGCACACTTGGACTTATCCGACAACCAGCTCAATGTGATGTATGTGGAAAATATACATCTGTTTGGACAACTGCTGAAGGATGCAAGGAGTATGAAAAGCGTTAACTTGGCGTTTAATCACTTCAGTGATATACCTGAAGATTTTTTCCATAGTAATGAACTACTTGAAATAATAAACCTAAGAGGAAATAGATTGACACAGGTTCATTTCAGACTAGATCATCTACGAAAACTTCGTGTATTACACCTTGACAATAACAACATCAAAGTACTAGATGAAGCATCCATTAAATATCTTGACGCACTGGCTGCGTCTGTCAAACTTGGTGAAGCTAACACCGACACTAGCACTGAAACAACCTCCAATGAAAAACTAGAAGTGATCATAAAAGCAAACCCATTAATGTGTGACATATGTGAGGACAAAACGTTCATAAGTTGGCTTTCTACATATGAACCTATTGATACAATGTCTGAGAACGTTACTTGTAGAAGTGAGACTGGTGAACAACTTATTGTGAATACAGAAGCAGAGGCAACCGTGCAACATATTTGTGACAGGAACACCAGAAACATTATACTTATTATATTGACAGTCGTATTTTGTGTAGTCTTTATGTGCGTAGCATTCATTGTATACATGAGAAGGAAGCATGTACGTAAACAGAGGAAGCGAAATGACGTTATAAATGAGTTAAGAAACGATGTAGATCGGTTTGCTGTGTTTTTGTCATACAGCAGTGATGATGGAGAATTCGTGAAAGACAATATTGTAGACCCCCTTAACGAAGGTCTTCAAAGAATTATAGGTACAACCAGGAATCTTGTTTGTCAAGGAGACAATGACTACCGTCTGGGTCGATATGTTCACAATGAATCTATGAGATGTATTGAACTGGCCACAGTTGTTCTGAGTGTAATTTCAAATAGTTACTGCAACAGTAATTATTGTGAAGGCGAATTTAATCAAGCTTTACAATTGAAGAAACCAGTTCTGCTCCTGATGAAAGATGAAGTTGATGTGGAATTGATGATTCCTGCAATGCAAGCGTTGTTTCGTGACAAAGTGCGTGTTCTTTGGGAGTATGAAAATGAACAATACAAACTCAAAACATCTTGGGGAAATGTGTGTGAGTCGATATTAGAAATGGCATCTAACTAAATAAAAACACACACATAAACAGGTATACTCATTAAATTCAGAACTGGATATTTACTGAACTTCCATAGAAATTCACGTAAAATGGTTGTGATCTCCGTTGTTGTTGGTCGAGTGGTTGCAGATGTGGAGTTGCCACGTTCAAAAGTACGATTTAAACAACGTTTGTGTGACATTACAAATATTTCATAAACATTTAATTTTATTGCTCAAATCGACCAAGAAGAATATCACTATGTACATGTATATCGGTTTTATATCCGTTCGAGTCCAGATTAAAAATTCTTGAACACTTAAAAACACTGCACTTGATATGCAATAATACTTCAATAATAAGACCACTGTGGGGACCCTTGACAACTGGTCTTAATATGGAGGTGGTCTTAATATTGAGGTTGAATAATGAAGGAAATAATGAAAAAGGACTTGAAAATTGTCTTCTAACATTTAAGGTGATCTTATTATTGAGTTGGTTTTAACTTGAGATTTTAATGTGCATGTACATTTCGCTCATACTGATTGTGCCTCAGTACCACCGAATCGTACGTTTTCTGGAACTAGCGATTGGTGGCAATTTGATCGCGGTTCGACCAATCGGTAATGTTTGCTACGATCTATATTTGCGATCGCATAGTGCGATTGATTTTACTACTAGTGGTAGGTCATCGTACATTCGGTGGTGCGCGTGGTCGTGCGATCACCATCGATTGGAGAAGATCGATTGCAATACCAATCTAAGGTAATCGTGCGACTAGTGGTGGCGACCAGCGACCGATCGTGTGCTCAATCGTGGCGACCTGAGACCGCTAAGACAATCGATCGCAACCAGAGGTCGCACGATTACCTACGATTGAGCTTGCGATCGATCTTCTTCAATCGTTGGTGATCGCACGACAACGCGCACCGCCGATCGTACGACGACCTACCACCAATCTTAAGGACAATCGATAGGTGGCACCACCAATCGCCAGGTGGCATGACAGGTAGCAAGATCAATCGTGCGACTACTCGACCCACGACCATGCACAACACTGTAAGACCTGTCTGCGACCTCTTACGATTTGAGCATGACCATCGACCTTGCTGCGACTGAATTTGCTCTGGCGATCACCCACAACCTCTGCGACCAGTCGAGCGCTCTATCTACGATTTGCCCACGATTCCATTTTTTTCGATCTCGGATAGGTCGTAATTTTGTCGCATGCCCGGTGTGACTGAGCCTGAGCCTAAAATAGCTTGAGTCTGATTTATAAGACGTCTAGCATGTTTCAACTGGAAAGGAAGTACTTATACATGTATATTACATATACTTACCTATAGTTGTGATATTTGATTTATTTGAGATGTTCAATTAATTATGTCAAACTCACACATATTATGGTAAATGTGAATCATGTTTAAGTATATATTTTATTTTATCATTACTTTCCTTAACAAATATTCTATTTTGTTTGTGGTTTGTCAAAATGTTGTACAAATCTTATATGGTTGACGAGCCTTGCTTAAATTCAAAATAAAATATCTGTTCTGTTCTGTTCTATATCATTTAACATTTTTCGTTTTCTTAATGTTTTTTCTTCAAGTTTTATTTTTGCTTTGTTTAACTGTGTGAATGGGTGGGATCGATTTGTGTTACAGCTTTGAAACATAGCGAGCAGTGTGGTAAAATTTGATGTATCATTTGTTGTTGCCTTTGACAATATTGTCCGTAATGTGTGCTGCACGATGTGTGTCGCATGATGATAAATATATATTGTAAATAAATGTAAATATAATGTAAATATGATATAAATATATTATGTAAGCGAACCATAGGACCAAAGCATGACAAACAGTCAAGACCTCAGTGAATGAATTGTTGTACGAACAGTTTAAACATAATCATTTTTGTACGTGTATTACTGAATGAATCGATACGGTAGATTTTGTGTCTTGTCACCGAAACATTGCAAGCGCTAGAGACCAATCTTGAATTTTTTGAAACACGATTTATTGTTTGTTATCGCTTTGACAATGCAGTAAAACCTCAATAATAAGACCACCATTGGGTCCCATGGAAACTGGTCTATATTGAGCTTGTTTCAATTTCGAGGTTGAATAAAGAGCATTATGTAGTGAAAATGGACTTAAATATAGTGTTCTCAATTTTGAGGTGGTCTTATTATGGAGATGGTCTTTAGATGAAGCTTTACAGTATTGCATTTAGGTGTTTTACACACTATCTTGGCGTATCAGCATGTAATTACTGGCTGTGTCTATATAACCGGTACATTTACACCTACGCATATATTTTAATGTATTTTATCTAGATAGCGTTAGAATTTATACAAATTTTAAAATAGCTGTATGTAAGTTGTTATTAAATTTTCTGATTATATTTCAGAGAAATAAAGGCAAATGTAGGTGGTTATATGGAAAATTAAATATGACGAAACAAAATGAAGACATTGATTTCAATGTGTAGCCATCGTTATTTTTAAATTTATTCTGTCATTTGCTGGAAGTTCGACCCGATAATAGGGTGCCTGATATTCTTTGCCTTATCTGGTCACTTGGTCACATGACTTTAACTCACGTCACACGACAACGTGACTAGCCGGACTACTTTAAGTAAAGTATTTTGTTGTTATCTTTTTTGTTATCTTCTTCCGAACTTACTAAAATAATGGATTTTTTAATTAAATATTATCACACTTTTCATCGTTTTTGTATAATGCATAAAATAATACGTTCCCAGGCTCGGCTCCTGCTCACCCGATAAATTTCTCCGACTTGCCTGATAAACTTTCTCGTTCCATGTAAATAACGTATTATTCTCTATGTCCAACATCATGTGACATCTACGGGAGATTCATTTAAAATGTATGTAGTTATTATACAATATAACTTGTAATAATGAATCATGGGCATAATGCCTTAATTTGGAAATAAAGTATCACTGTATGAATATCATCTATGGGAGATTTATTTTAAGCGCTGTCAGGAGTTTGACACATTTCATCATCCTTATGATAAAGTCGTTTGTCAATTGTGTTACATTATGGATAACTCTTGTATGTATTTCGTTATAATGAATGCCTACAGTTACTTCCCTTATTGAATAGGATAATCCACAACATTTACTTTTTTGTAGTCATAGGAAAAAGTTGCCTAGAACACATACGTTTTTATCATTCTAAGAATCCACAGACAAACATCATACCATGCCGTAGGTTAAATACAACAGCAACTCTACCAGATTGGAAAACATTCTAAATTCTTTATTTGTCACGTTACATTACACAAAGTTCCGAGTCATACATATAACATGGGTTAACATTAACATATTGTTTACCATCACTATTGCGTTGATCAATATTTATGTATAAGAATAGAAATCTTGTATGAAACATAATTATGAAGTCAATCTGTATAGCTAACATATGATACCTCACTAGTTGACAAATCGGTAATATGCCAATTAGTCCCTCAAACTAATCGCATGCTTTTAAAAGACGAAATACTTATAAAACACAATCAAAAAGAATGATTGAACAATGGTTTCTCAAATTGGTGTACTCAAGGATGTTCAGCCTGCTTGACAAGATAATTACAGTTGTATAATGTGGTAACTTCCAATGAAAGCCGAGAGTTATCTAATCTGACGCATAATGCAATACGTGCTATGTAGGAGAAACTATAGATACATATATTTTAGCGGATGATTGAATATATAATTTGGTTATAACCCAACAGGAAATTATCAAACTTGAACATTACATTGAGTTAGGAATACAAAATTCTGAACCATAGTAGAAACTTAAGATAAACGATATCACGTACATTGTATATTTATCTTGATTATATATAAATATTCCAATGTAATGACTAGTTATGTTATATACATAACTTCCTCTCCATAAAATCACCTTTTGGGACACCTGCCCTTTGACTGTTGTAGAGAGGTGTTTGTACTAGAGGTAGAACATTGTTAAATCATGCTACAGGAAAATACACTGTTGTTTATGAGAGATTTTTGCTCAAGAGAGGGGCACTCCAGAGCGATTGCACTGTATTTTCAAATTCATTATAGATACATAAAGCATAGACTTACCATTACTTCATACACACATTTCTCACACATCCTGCTCCACAACAGGAAAGGTCTTTGAAAATAATTGATGAATATAAAAATACCATAAGTTATGGTAAAAAAGTTATTAGATAAAAAGAACATTAAACAATTTTAAATCTGTGTCTGAGTTGTAGTCTTATTTCAGTGTATTAATGAAAATTGCTTCATGTCCTATTATGGTTTAGAATTTTGAGAACAAACGTTATAAAAGTAGTTCCAATTCTATTAGTGTTGCTTCGGTTTCAAACAAATACCACTGTTGCATGTCTATAATACAAAATACAAAAAGAAAATCTCTTCTGTATTACAATACACGTTTTGGGCATAAAATTTGATATTTCTAAAGATAGACAACCATTTTGAACAACCACTTTATCGTATCATTCTCATTTTCGCTTCTAACTAGTGTTCATATTATCGTTATACTAGCTAAGGGGAAGCTTATAATCTCAGCTTCGTCTGTCTGTCCGTCAGTACGCTTTTTACTGTATTAGAATTTTCTTCAACTTCATGCGAATCTTCGCCATCATTCATCGATTCGTAGTTTATTCCCTCGTTCCCGGCCAATTATTCTATTTTTATGTGCAACCACTGATTGCAATTGAACAAACATATCTTCTATACAATCAGTAGATGCGCATGTGACCGCAGCGTTCCCGTTCAATGACTAATCACAGTTATGGCCGTTTGTTGATTTTCACATACATTCAGGGAACAGGATTATAATCAGCACTCAAATCTCAAAATGTACTCTTAATCGTCTGACAGTGGAAATTGTTGTGTGTAAATCTATAACACTGTCTTATGAGTTCTGAATATTCTTATTGGTCCGTTTTTTTACAATTGAGTGTGGCTATGAGATAAGTGAGTAATTATTGAGTTTGAGTGTCACACTCCATCCACATTTATACTTTCCCCATTATCTCATATTGCATTTAAATGACATTTCCATTATTCAAACATATCAGACTATCATTAAAGACCATCGAGGGATTAATTGCGATAGATCCCATATTTACAATATTTACCTCCCTTGTTCTGAATTGTCGGTCATACTATTTTCTTACAGTTTTCAGAGAATTTAAAGGCACATGTAAGTTGAAGAAAAAGTGGTTGTCACATGCATATTCTCTTGATGTTTTTAAATTACTCATATAAGGACTTATCAGTTTTGCCTATCAAAATGGCTGATGATTAAGAACAATGAAAGTAGGTAAATGTTGTAGATGCGGAAACGATCTATATTCAATAACAAATTTTGTCAGAAATAATCATCTAGACGTACTTGTCTTTCTACGGGTTCGTTAACATAACAGTTCTACATTCTACTTCGTAATTATATAAACATAGCGTTCCAAACCCATCAATGCCAATATCGTCAAAAGCGAAAACAAATATATGCAGCTTTTTGGGATAAATATCAAGACCTCCCTTGATTAGCGGCTTTATTTAAGCCGTTTCCTCTAAATTGGATTTTGTCCCTTCCACGCGAAAGTAACACTTGTCAGACTGGTCAAAAATCAATAATCGATAATGACCGAATGCTACAACCGAATTAACGACTAAATTTGCCTCACCACTGTGATTCGACTGCACGCTGAAATTGTCTCTAGTTTGGCTTTAAGTATTATCGGGGGTGTATAGAACAACACTGACTTGAACGTGAAATTAGAAAAAAATAATACGTTCATTTTCTATCAATCCGGGATACATCGAGGTTCTTTCTAGTGCTCGTAATGTCAAGGTGGAAACCCAAAAGTTAACCAGTTAATTTACATGAACTGAGATATATCTGGTAACCTGAATAACATTTCTGTGTTAAATGATGAGACAGTTTTCAGTTGAAGGAGGCAGAAGCTACTAACGAGCGTGTTTCAGTTTACAAATCATTACTACAATATATAACTGTACGTTAGTTCTATATTTTACATAAATATTTGAAACGAAATATTTAAAATGCATTTCAGATACATTTTATCAATTTTAAGTTTTAAATCATAATTTTAACTCATGACAGTTTATGTATGAAAGATGTTTTACTATCTGTCTTAATTTGTGTGCCTTAGTTTTTATTTTATATAAATGGACAGAGCAAGTTAAAAGCCCCTGAACTAGAAGTCAGAACAGTCATTTGTTTGTTTTGTTTCCTGATTAGGAAGTAGGAATTCTAATTCGGGAATTGTTCGATTTTTACAATTTTGCTGAAATTTCTTCCACCAAATTAAATTTAAAACGATTTAAAATCGAAACGGTGAACATTTACAAATGCTTTTTCTGTGTAGGTTACCAATAGCATTATTGTTATAGGTAGACATGAAAGTTTTCCCCAGATAATTTTAACGAACTATAAAAAGTGACGTTCTCCTTCCGGCACGGGAATTAAAAATCTAAATATAGTAACATACTTCCCGATACGCAGTGGAGGGGAATCCCGGATTTCCCATTCAGGAGGTGTCTTCTACCATACATTCACACAGTAAAACATTTTCAACAAAAGAAAAACATTTACATAAGAAAACCAAAACGATGTTTACAAATTATATGACGTAACTTGATATATACGCGAGTTATGCTACACTACTATGCTAAAATTACAGTACAGTGATATCAGAAAGGAATAATTCGTATTTAAATAATTCTATCTTATTTCACAAACGTAATTTCCTAAACCTAATTAGGTAATTAATTAAGAATAGTTAGATTTACGTTTAAAAATAATGATTGACACATTGGTGCATTTAACTGATGATAGTTTCTTAATGCCAGGTGTAAAATTAAGCCTGGTTAATATAGAACTTTGTGTTTTTCGTGGCGTTAAACTTGTATTCTTGTACATTTAATCAATCATCCGTATATTCAATATACTTGGTGTAAAAATGTATACAGACATTTATTTCTGAAACAAACTGTTTGTAGATGATGTTCGCATGGGGAGACATGGCCCGCATGACTGGTTTTCTCTTGATATTGCGTAAATATAAAGGATTATTTCTGAACTGTATATATTTTATATTATAAATCAGACTAAAAATGGTCTAAAGTTACAATCTTTGAAAATGTTTCACAAATGTAAATATCTTGAAATATCCTGTCTTCAAGTAAATAAAACAAACGTCTTTGTTCACATTAATAAGTAAAGTAATACTTTAAGCCTGGCGATTCCCAAATTTTCTCCCATTTTGACCTATTTATAGTAATCTCGTCGCGGAGGTGAATTGTTGTGAAATTGGTGAACAATGAAGTGACCATGGTCTATTTAATGCATTTAGCTCTGTTTCTAGGAATAATAAAAGATATTTTGATAGTTGAACTATCTTAATTAAGTACAAATGTCCTTTAAAATTATATTGCCATAATAATTGTGTATAACCTCTGCTGGGATAATATTTCACTTCCTGCTTCGGGCTGTCATGAACTCGAATAAATGATTTGAATGAGCAAAAAAGGGGGATTTTTGGTATAAATATTAACTTCCTCGTATTCACTGCCAGAAGTAAATAAAATCATTCGCATTGATGAATGTTGAAGTCGAAGTTGTGTATGATTAAAATAAATTAACAAATGTTCACAAGGATTAGTTGGAAATAAGGAAAACTGAAAATGGAGGATAATATGTTCAAAACACTTTTCACGATAGTTTTTGCTACGTTGGTAAATACTTCCTCCGGTACAAAAGTGGATACAACTTGTTATTTCTCAAAGGACGGAGTTTGGACGTGTAACTATATTCCATCGAACATTTCAGATGGAGTCATAAAAGTACATATTGAACATTTGCGACAGACGACTGCGATGATTGAAATAAATCACACGCATTTTAAGTCGGATACCTGGCAAAGTGTTAAATATCTCACAATCACAGACATAACTATAACGGAACACGATCAAGTAACATTCAAAGATGGCACGTTCAATGAGTTCACAGAGCTAGAAGAATTGCATTTGAATTTAGCCACAAACGTTTACCTCGAACCTTATTCATTAGCTGGTCTTGAAAATGTTAGAATTCTAGATTTTAGTGAATGTGTAAGAATGAACTTTACTCAAGTAAAGGGAGCACTAAATGGTTCTGATAAAGTGCCTAATTTGGAGCAATTACTGCTGTCGCGGATTAGTTACTACCGCGATCTTTTGAAGATTGATAGAGAATTCAGCAGATGTTTGTCACAGAAACCATTGATTCACATTGACGTTAGTAAGACGCGAATATCATTGTTTGAATTGGAAGTGATGAAAGATTTAGGTCGTTTAAAGAAACTTAATATGTCTCGTGCTGTTATTAGCGATATACGACACAAACATGCAACGCCTCTTGATCTTCGACATCTTGAAATTGTAGATTTCAGTTATAGTATTTTGTATGGGCTCTCGTTTCCTAGTAACATATTTAATCTCTCAATATCGAACGTCAATATTCCATTTACAGATAAAGGACAACACGTCAGCTTTTTACTATCACCTGAAATCGTCAATGGTAGTGGTCTGAATGGCAATGATATAGTCGTAAATAATATTAAGTCGAGGAGTGTGGTAAATTTTAAAAGCAGGACGAAAGAGATAATATTGATGCAAAACAGCCTTCGTCGCTTAGACATAGAATTGTCGTGCGATAAATTAGACTTTAATTCCATTGAGTTGATTAATTTTGCAAGCAATGGACTTGAATATATCCATCCTAGTATATTTGGTTGTATGCCTAACCTTGCAGACTTGGACTTATCCGATAACAATCTCAATGTGATGTATGCGGAAAATATACATCTGTTTGGACAACTGCTGAAGGATGCAAGGAGTATGAAAAGCGTTAACTTGGCGTTTAATCACTTCAATGAAATGCCTGTAGATTTTTTCCATAGTAATGAACAACTTGAAATAATAAACATGGCAGGAAACAAATTGACACAGGTTCATTTCATGCTAGATCATCTCCGAAACCTTCGTGTATTAAACCTTGCCAATAACAACATCAAAGTACTAGATGAAGCATCTATGAAATATCTTGATTCACTGGCTGCATCAGTGAAACTTGATGAAGCCAACACCGACACTAGCACTGAAACAACCTCCAATGAAAAATTAGATGTGGTCATAAATGCAAACCCATTAATGTGTGACACATGTGAGGACAAAACGTTCATAAGTTGGCTTTCTACATATGAACCTATTGATAGAATGTCTCGGAACGTTACTTGTAGAAGTGAGACTGGTGAAACACTTATTGCGAATACAGAAGCAGAGGCAATCGTACAAAAGCTTTGTGACAGGAACACCAGAAACATTATACTTATTATATTGACAGTCGTATTTTGTGTAGTCTTTATGTGCGTAGCATTCATTGTATACATGAGAAGGAAGCGTAAACAGAGAAAGCGAAATGACGTTATAAATGAGTTAAGAAACGATGAAGATCGGTTTGCTGTTTTTTTGTCATACAGCAGTGATGATGGAGACTTCGTGAA
Source organism: Mactromeris polynyma (assembly GCA_032209605.1). NCBI lineage: Eukaryota > Metazoa > Mollusca > Bivalvia > Venerida > Mactridae > Mactromeris > Mactromeris polynyma. Next base: position 20,069,765 of record JASFXZ010000011.1, read on the forward strand.
AGAATATATTGAAGACCATCTTAACGAAGGTCTTCAAAGAATTATAGGTTCAGGCAGGAATCTTGTTTGTCAAGGAGATACTGAGTTCCGTCTGGGTCGATATGTTCACAATGAAGCTATGAGATGTATTAAACTGGCCACAGTTGTTCTGAGTGTTATTTCAAATAATTACTGCAACAGTAATTATTGTGAAGGCGAATTTAATCAAGCTTTACAATTGAAGAAACCTGTTCTTCTCCTGATGAAAGATGAAGTTGATGTGGAATTGATGAATCCTGCAATGCAAGCGTTGTTTCGTGACAAAGTGCGTGTTCTTTGGGAGTATGAAAATGAACAATACAGACTCAAAACATCGTGGGAAAATGTGTGTGAGTCGATATTAGACTTGGCATCTAACTAACTAAAGCACACCGCAAACATATATACACACATATTATATAAATTTAGAACTGGATATTTACTGAACTTTCATAGAAATCCACGTAAAAGAGTTGTGATCTCCGTTGTTTTTGGTCGAGTGGTTGCAGATTATATAAATTCGTATATTATGTAAGTGAACCATAGGACCATAGCATGACAAACAGACCAGACCTCAGTGAATGAATTGTTGTGCGAACAGTTTAAAAATAATATTTTTTCTACGTGTATTACTGTATGAATCTCTACGGTAGATTTTGTGTCTTGTCACCGAAACATTGCAAGCGCTTGAGACCAATCTTGAAATTTTTTAAACTCGAGTTATTGTTTGTTATCGCTTATATGCAGTAAAACCTCAAACATAAGACCACCATTGAGATAATTACTGTGTTATACTGTTATCACTTCCAATAAAAGCCGAGAGTTATCTAATATGACCCATAATGAAACACCTGCTATGTAACACGAACTATAAATACATACAATTTTAGCAGATGATTAAATATATCATTTGGTCAAAACCAAACAGGAAAGTATCAAAACTTGAATATTGCTTTGAATTGCATTTAGGAATACATAATTCTGTCAAACCATAATAGAAAAACTATATCACATTCATTGTACATTTATCTTGATTTTATATAAATATTCCGATATAATGACTTGTTACATACAGTATAACCCATCCAGAGAAACACCCTTTGGGAGACCCAACCTTTGGCTTCGGTAGACAGGTGTTTGCCCTAGAGGTCGAAAATATTGTAAATTCATGCTACCGGAAAAAACTCTGTTGTATATGAGAGGATTTTGCTCAAGAGGGGGGCAGTCCAGAGAGATTGCATTGTATTGTCAAACTCTTCATACATACATAAAGCATAAACTTTCACTGATTACTCCATACATTCATTTCTCACACATCCTGCGCCACAACAGGAGAGTTCTTAAATAATGGACGGATATAAAAATATCATAAGTTATAAGCCTTAAGTTTTATTGCTTGAAATCAAATATTGTTCTATAATGGTTACTTAATAAAAATATTTCCCGAATGTTTTCACGCATTATACATCAGACATAGTATGTGCATTATCAGTAAATATATATCACAGCATACTTTCAGTTGAACAAATGTATAGAATAATTTAGCACGACATTTAAGCAATTTTAGAATTTCTTATGGCTTTTACATTGAAACTGTAAAACATATTAAGAAATCATTTGCACTCAACATCACACCAGAGGAGAATGTCACAAATTATCTCCTCTTCTATATCCCTTCTACAGTATAGTATATACATGTGAGAAGGGGAGATAAATCGTGACAATCTCCTGTGCATCAAACATAATAACACCCAATTCATGAACTTTGCATTAAAACCTCAAAAATGCGTCCATCTCTTTAGTAACAACCTGCCGTCAACAACAGTATGAATATGTCCAGTAGTAAGAATTCACAAACAACCCATTGCAGAGCAATTACCTCCCAACAAAACCGACAACACATGTCTCCCATAGGGTCCCACTCTGTAGAAGTAGTACAGTATACTGTTGAAACATCAATATATACAGACAAAGTGATATGATGATATATAGTAGATATCTACTATGCCTCGAGTCACATCTAATAAACATAAAGCAAATCCAGTCTATCCACATTTAAATAAAGAAGCAGGTAGATCAGTTTCCCGTTCACTCATAGATATTGTGGCATAAAGTACACGCAACAGAAACATCACTTACTGAACACATAGTATTCCATTAAAATCTAATTACCTGGATTTTGAATACTGGTAAATATCAAAACAAGAACACAATGACTAAATCATCAAGAATATCGGTTAGTGGTAAATTATTTTATTTGTTACTTATTTTACCAAACAAAGAAATTCATATTCAACTCGACTTGAAACAGCTTGAGGTCATCTTCAATGGGGATAATTTCATCATTATATTGCAACTGAATTTGAGCTAAAGTGGATACAATAAAGAGATGAAAATCTAATAAATAATTTACAGTAAACAGAAATTGTTTTAAAATTCCGCAATGCGTTAGGAGTCCGGGATTATATATAACATAATACTGAAAAGTAACGAATACATGTCAATACAAATCAATATCATCAGAAACAAGAGTCTGCAAAACAACAAATCTTCCACACGGCAACTATTGGAGTGCAAAGTAAAATAATATACAACAAGAAACACTGATAAAAATGTTAGAACAATCAGACTGAGACTATTAAGGGTGTTTATTTAAATTACAAATTGTAACACGGTCATCAAAATAGTTTCAAGATAATAAATAAGATCACTGAACATGAAATAATGAAGCAAATCGATCATAACAGAGACAGATTACAAACAAATAAGGTAAAATCTATAAACAATGCAAGTATACAATTAAATACAAAACTAAGCAAAGCTTACTTAGATTTTAAGCATTCAAAGATGAACTACTGCAAGTCTGCAATGGTGAATGTATTCATTCAGTTACATTATGAGTTTACCTACTGGTTGAGGATCAAGCGTAAGATTGTCAAATTCTCCTTTCGTTCCAAGGACCTCAACTGTTAACAGTTTCTTGTTACAATTATGACCATAAACTCGATGAACAGTTACCACAGTATCACATATATGACTAATAATGTGATACATTTATCCTGTACAATAAGAACAGATGTTCTTTGACATTGGGTGAATTGATCAATGCCCCCAAAGTAGTACAACATCGCCTCAGAGTTTGACCTTGGAAGTACATGACTATTGGGAGTGATACACCTTGTCATTAATCATAATGCTTAATGTGTAAAACGTTTCATTGAAATCTCTTCCATTTGACTCTTGAGTTGACCCTTTGACCTCTGGAATTTTCCAAAAAGCCACATTTTGACCCCAATGATTCTGTCTGAATGGTCAATTTTTTATCTAAATCATAGGTAATTTGGCTATAAAATGGTAAAATTATATATTGTGTAAAGTAATATAGTGTCCGTGCATCATCTCATTTTTGTCCTCCATTAAACACAAAAAGCACGGATATAAATGTCCTATATTCAAAATTATAAGCAAGGAACAGTTAAAAACTGTAATTTGAATAGTTAACGTAGAATGAAAGTATATTGCCATAATAATTGTGTATTAATTACCTCTGTTGGGATAAAATTTCACTTCCTGATTCGGGCTGTCATTAAAACGTATTTTTGATTCGAGTGAGCAGATCAAAAAGGAAGGGGATTTTTAGTGTATATATTTAAATATTAATTCCCCGTAATTACTGCAAAGTGTATCAAAATAACTTGCATTGCAGCATGTTGAAGTTGTATTTGATTAAAATAAATTAACAAATGTTCACAAGAATTTGTTAGAAATAAAGAAAAATGAAAATGGAGAAAAGCATGTTTCTTGCGCGTATCACGATTATTTTGGATACGTTGTTATATACTACCTTCGGTACAAAAGTGGTTACAACTTGGTAATCTCAAAGGACGGAGTTTGGACGTGTAACTATATTCCATCGAATTTTTCAAATGGAGTCATAAAAGTACGTATTGAACATTTGCAACAGACGACTGCCATGATCGAAATAAGTAACACATACATTAAGTCGGACACCTGGCAAAGTGTGAAATATCTCAAAATCACAGACATAACTCTAACGGAACACGATAAAATAACATAAGGATGGCACATTCAGCGATTTTACAGAGCTAGAAGAATTGCATTTCAATTTAGCCACAAACCTTTTCCTCGAACCTTATTCAATATCTGGTCTTGAGAATGTTAGAATTCTAGATTTTAGTGAACGTGTAACCTGAACCAAGTAAAGAGAGCACTGAATGGTTCTGAAAAGTGCATGTTTGGAGCAACTACTGTTGTCGCGGATAAGTTACTACCGCGGTCTTTTTGAAGACTGATAGAGAATTCAGCAGATGTTTGTCACAGAAACCATTAATTCACATTGACTTTACTAAGACGCATATATCATTGCTTGAAATGGAAGTGATGAAAGATTTAGGTCGTTTAAAAAAACTTAATATGTCTTGAGCTGTTAATAGCGAAATACGACACGAAAATGCAACACCTCTTGATCTTCGACATCTTGAAATTGTAGATTTCAATTATAGTATTTTGGATGGGCTCTAGTTTCCTAGTAACATATTTAATCTCTCAATGTCGAACGTTAATATTCCATTCAAAGATAGAGGACAACACATCAGCTTCTTTCTATCACCTGAAATTGTCAATGGTAGTGGTATGAATAACAATAATATATTCGTAAATAATATAAAGTCGAGGAACGTGGTAAATTTTAAAAGCAGAACGAAAGAGATAATATTGATACAAAATAGCCTCCGTCGATTAGGCATTGAATTGTCGTGCAATAACTTTGACTTAAATTCCATTGAGTTGAATAATTTTGCATGCAATGGACTTGAATATATCCATCTTAGTATGTATGGTTGTATGCCTAACCTTGCAGACTTGGACTAATCGGACAACAATCTAAATGTGATGTATGTGGATAATATACATCTGTTTGGACAACTGCTTAACGATGCAAGGAGTATGAAAAACGTTAACTTAGCGTTTAATCACTTCAGTGGTATGCCTGCTTGAAATAATAAACCTGACAGGAAACTAATTGACACAGGTCCATTTCAGGCTAGATCATCCCCGAAACTGAACCGAAACTAGCACTGAAACAACCTCCAATGAAACATGAGAAGTTGTCATGAAAGCAAACCCATCAATGTGTTACACATGTGAGGACAAAACGTTCTTAATTTGGCTTTCTACATAATAACATATTGATATAATGTCTGAGAACGTTACATGTAGAAGTGAGACTGGTGAACACCTTTTTGCGAATATAGAAGCAGAGACAATCGTACAACAGCTTTGTGACAGGAACACCAAAACCTTATTATTATTATATTGGCAGTTGTATTTTGTGTAGTCTTTACGTGCGTAACATTCATTGTATACATGAGAAGGAAGCATGTACGTAAACAGAGGAAGCGAAATGACGTTATAAATGAGTTAAGAAACGACGAGTGTTTTTCTCATACAGCAGTGATGATGGTGACTACGTGAAAGAAAATATTGTAGACACCCTAAACGAAGGTCTTCAAAGAATTATAGGTACATGCAGGAATCTTGTTCGTCAAGGAGATACTGAGTTCCATCTGGGTCGACACGTTCACAATGAAGCTATGAGATGTATTGAACTGACCACAGTTTTTCTGAGTGTTATTTCAAATAGTTACTGCAACAGTAATTATTGTGAAGGTGAATTTAGTCAAGCTTTTCAATTGAAGAAACCAATTCTGCTCCTGATGAAGGATGAATTCGATGTGGAATTGATGATTCCTGCAATGCAAGCATTGTTTCGTACTAACGGGCGTGTTCTTTGGGCGTATGAACATGAACAATACAGACTCAAAACATCGTGGGAAAATGTGTGTGAGTCGATATTAGACTTGGCATCTAACTAACTAACACACCACACACATATATACACACATATTATATAAATTTAGAACTGGGTATTTACTGAACTTTCATAGAAATACATGTAAATTGTTGTGATCTCCGTTGTTCTTGGTACAGTGGTCGCAGATCTGCAGTTGCCACGTCATAAAGAACGATGTAATCAACCTTTATGAGACATGTATAACCCCATTACAAATATTACATAAACATTGATGTATCGCTCTATTCGACCAAGAAGAATATCACTATGTACTTGTATATCTGTTTTTTATCCGTACGTGTCAAATTACACAAAATCTTGTATCCAATACTGTAATTGATATACATTAAAAACTCAATAATAAGACCACTGTGGGGACCCTTGAAAACTGAACTTTATATTGAGGTGGTCTTAATATTGAAGTTGAATAATGGCGGAAAACAGTGAAAATGGACTTGAAAAGGGTGTTCTTAATTTTTAGGTGGTCTTTTTATTGAGGTGGTATTTACGTGTTGTTTTACTGTACATAATATTATATATTTCGCTCGTACAGATTATCTATAAAATAACTTGAGTCATATCTACCGGAAGTTTAGCATATTTCACCTCGAAATGAAAGTCTTTCGTTTTCTTTATGTATTTTTCTATCATTGTTTTGTTATACTATGTGAATGGGTGTGGTAGATTTGTGTTTCCATCTTGAAGTAAAGTAAAAAGTGATGTACCATTTGATGTTGTTGTCATTGATGTGCCGCATGGTGTTAAATAGATATAGAGTTAGAACTTATAAATTATACAGTGCTTTAGAGTTAGATTTCATAAACATTGAAAAGTTTCGCTTTTGCATTATGTCGTCATCTGCTCTTAGATTAAAAGTAGAAGCCAGAAGATGGCATAAGCCTGTACAAATACCATATAACGAAGGAAAATGTAAATTATGTAATGTCCTTGGAGATGAGTTTCATTTTTTATCAGAATGTCCATTATATCACGAAATTCGTCAAGTTCATATCACAAAATCTTATTGGAAAAATGCGAATATCATTAAAATTGACTTGATCAATTCAAATAACAAATTATTGTACGAAATCGTGCCATGTACACTTACAAATCATTTGAAATGAGAAGCAAAACACTTTATATCAATAAATATACTCTCATGCATCTTAGTACTCCACGTTTCCTATGTCCTACTATATTTACATTGATTTATAGATACTGCGTTTTTCAGTACAATGCATATACTTATATATGTTCATAAGATTTTATTATTATATGCAAATTGAACGCTATTTAGATTTGTATCACATTTTGTATTTACATGTACATTGTACTAGAACTGTTGAAACTATATAAATATATTCAGATAGTTTTAATGTTGTCATATACCATAATTATGTTGTAAATGCTAAACTGTTGTAAATATTTATTAATTTTGTATGCTCATAGACTGTACATTCTAACGTATTAAGAAATAAACATCATGTATTCCTGAATCAGTCTCTACGGTAGATTGTGTGTCTTCCCACCGAAACATTGCTAGCGCTATCTAGAGAGACCGATTTTGAATGAGTGTCTCGATTTATTGTTTGATATTGCTATTAGACCATGCTTGGGACCTATGAAAACTGGTCTTAATATTGAGGTTGAATAAAGAGCATAACAGTGCAAATGGACTTGAATAGTGTTCTCGATTCTGAGGTGGTCTTATTATTGAGGTTGGTCTTTACGTGAGGTTTTACTGTATTGCATTTAACTGTCTGAGACACTGTTGTGGCGTATGAGCATGTTATTGTGTAAATGAGATTTGCACACCTCTAACCTGACATGTAATTACATGCTTTGTCTATATAACTGGTACATTTACACTTCCGCGTTGTTTTAACTGTTTTTTAACTTTTTATATAGTATTTAGATAGCGTTATAATGTATATACAATATTAAAACGGTTGCATGTAAGTTTTTCTTACATATCAAATATTATTGAATAGGATTATTGAATAGGATAATCCACAACACTATTTTTTGAAGTCATATAATAAAGTTGACTAGAACACATCAGTTTTTGTCGTTCTAAGAACTCAGACATCAATACATGCCGCAATGTGAGTAACAAAAAAATACCAGATTGGAACACAGACTAAATTCTTTATTTGTCACGTTACATTCCACAAAATACCGAGTCATACATATAACATGGGTTAACATTAACATAGTGTTTACCACCACTATTGCGTTGATCAATATTTATGTATAGGAATAGAAATATTGTATGAAAAACATAATTATGAACTCCATCTGTATAGCTAACATATGATACGTCACCATTTGACAAATTGGTAATATGTCAGCCAGTCCCTCAAACTAATTATTACAAAGAAGAAAATAATAAATACTAATAAAACACGATCAAAAAGGATGATTGAAAATTGGTTTCTTTAATTGGTGTAGTCAAGGAGTTTCCGCTTGTTGACAAAATAATTGCAGTGTTATAATGATATCACTTCCATTAAAAGCCGAGAGTGATCAAATCTCACTCATAATAAAATACCATGTTGGAGGAAGTAAAATATACATAAAATATTAGTGGACGATTGAATATATACTTTGGTGAAAACCCAACAGGAAATTATCAAAACTTGAATATTGCATTGAATTACATGAACATGTAGGAATACAAAATTCTGAACCATAATAGAAAAACTTAATATAATATTTAAATACAATCACTTAAGTTATATACACTATAACCTCTGTAGAGAAACACCCTTCAGGAGACGAAAACTTTTGGATGTTGTAGAGAGGTTATTGCACTAGAGGTCGAAAATTGTAAATTCCTGCTATAGGAAAATACACGTGTTTATAAGAGGTTGTTGCTCAAGAGAGGGGCACTCCAGAGAGATTGCACTGTATTGACAAATTCATTATAGATACATAAAGCATACAATTACCACTGATTACTTCATACACACATTTCTCACATATCCTGCTACACAACTGGACAGGTCTTTGAAAATAATTGATGAATATATAAATACCATAAGTTATGGTAAAAAAGTTATTAAATAAAAAGAACATTAAACAATTTTAAATTGATGTCTGAGTTTTAGTCTTATAGCTAATGAAAATATCTCAAGTCTTATTATAGTTCAGAATTTTGAAAATCTATCTTATTTCACAAACATAATTTCCTAAACTTAATAAAGTAATTAAGAACAGTTTGATTTACGTTTAAAAATAATGATTGACACATTGGTGCATTGAACAAATAAAACTTTCTTAATGCCAGTTGCAAAATTAAGCCTGGTTAATACAGAACTTTGTGTTTTTCGAGGCGTTAAACTTATATTCTTGTATTTATTTCTGAAGCAAACTGTTTAGCGATGATGTTCGCATTGGGGGACATGGCCCGCTCGATTGGTTTTTTTATTGACATTGCGTTAATACAAAGGATTGTTTCTAAACTATATTAAGTTTTATATTATAAATCAGAATTTAAAAAAGTTACAAATCTTTGAAAATGTTTCACCAGTGTTAATATCTTGAGATCTCATGTGTAGAAGTAAATAAAACAAACGTCTTTTTTCACATTAATAAGTAAAGTTTTACATTTAACCCAGACGATTCCCAAATGTACTGCCATTTTCACCTATATAGAGTAATCTCGTTACGGAGGTCAATCGATTTGAACAATGAAGTTATCATGGTCATTTCAATGCATTTAGCTCTATTTCCAGGAATAATAAAAGATATTTTGAAAGTTGAAACATCTTAATTAAGTACAAATGAACTTCAAAATTATATTGCCATAATTGTGTATTACCTCTGTTGGGATACAATTTCACTTCCTGTTTCGGGCGGACATGAACACGAACTATTAGTTTGAGTGAGCAGATACAAAAGGAAGGGTATTTTCGGTGTAAATATTTAAATTTTACTTCCTCGTAATCACAGCAAAAAGGACAAAAAGCACTCGCATTGATGCATGTTGAAGTTGTATTTGATTAAAATAAATTAACAAATGTTCACAAGGATTTATTAGAAAAAAGTAAAATGGAGAATAATATATTTCTTACACTTTTCACGTTGATTGTGGCTACGTTGGTGTATATTTCCTCCGGTACAAAAGCAGGTTCAACCTGTTATTTCTCAATGGACGGAGTTTGGACGTGTAACTATATTCCATCGAACATTTCAGATGGAGTCATAAAAGTACATATTGAACATTTGGGACAGACGACTAGCATGATTGAAATAAATCACACGCACTTTAAGTCGGATACTTGGCAAAGTGTGAAATATCTCAAAATCACAGACAAAATTCTATCAACGGATAAATATCAAATCATATTCAAAAATGGCACCTTCAGTGATTTCACAGAGCTAGAAGAATTGCATTTGAATTTAGCCATATACGTTTACCTCGAACCTGATTTATTATCTGGCCTTAAGAATGTCAGAATTCTAGATTTTAGTGAATGTGTGAGAATGAACCTAAACCAAGTAAAGGGAGCACTTAATGGTTCTGAAAAAGTGCCTAATTTGGAGCAATTACTGTTGTCGCGGTTTAATAACTACCACGATCGTTTGAAGATTGATAGAGAATTCAGCAGATGTTTGACGCAGAAACCATTGATTCACATTGACTTGAGCAAGACGCGAATATCATTGTTTGAATTGGAAATGATGAAAGATTTATGTCATTTAAAGAAATTTAATGTGTCTCATGCTGTTATCGGCAATATGCAACACGGCAGTGCAACGCCCAATGACCTTCGACATCTTGAAATTTTAGATTTCAGTTATAGTAGTTTTGGTTGGATCTGGAGTACTGCTGACATATCTTATTTCTCAATATCGAACGTAAATCGTCCATTTTATAATAAAGGTCAGCACATGAACCTCTTTCTATCACCTGAAATCGTCAATATTAGTGGTCTTAATACCAAAAATATATTTGTAAATAATACTAAGGCATGGTGCGGGGACAATGTTAAAAGCAGTTCGAAAGAGATTATATTGAAGCAAAATAGCTTTCGGCGCTTAGACATTGAATTGTCGTGCAATAACTTAGACTTAAATTCCATTGAGCTGATTAATCTTGCATGCAATGGACTTGAATATATCCATCCTAGTATGTTTGGTTGTATGCCTAACCTTGCACACTTGGACTTATCCGACAACAAGCTCAATGTGATGTATGTGGAAAATATACATCTGTTTGGACAACTTCTGAAGGTTGCAAGGAGTATGAAAAGCGTTAACGTGGCGTTTAATCACTTCAGTGATATACCTGAAGATTGGTTCCATAGTAATGAACTGCTTGAAATAATAAACCTTTCAGGAAACAGATTGACGCAGGTTCATTTCAGACTAGATCATCTCCGAAAACTTCGCGTATTACACCTTGACAATAACAACATCAAAGTACTAGATGAAGCATCTATTAAATATCTTGATGCACTGGCTTCATCTCGCAAACTTGATGAAGCCTACACCGCCACTAGCACTGAAACAACCTCCAATGAAAAAATAGAAGTGGTCATTAAAGCAAACCCATTAATGTGTGACACATGTGAGGACAAAACGTTCATAAGTTGGCTTTCTACATATGAACCTATTGATACAATGTCTGAGAACGTTACTTGTAGAAGTGAGACTGGTGAACAACTTATTACGAATACAGAAGCAGAGGCAAACGTACAACGGGTTTGTGACAGGAACACCAGAAACCGTACACTTATTATATTGACAGTCGTATGTTTTGTAGTCTTTACGTGCGTAGCATTCATTGAATACATGAGAAGGAAGCACGTACGTAAACAGAGAAAGCGAAATGACGTTATAAATGAGTTAAGAAACGATGTAGATCGGTTTGCTGTGTTTTTGTCATACAGCAGTGATGATGAAGACTTCGTGAAAGAACATATTGTAGAACCCCTTAACGAAGGTCTTCAAAGAATTATAGTTACAGACAAAAATCTTGTTTGTCAAGGAGATACTGAATTCCGTCTGGGTCGATATGTTCACAATGAAGCTATGAGATGTATTGAACTGGCCACAGTTGTTCTGAGTGTAATTTCAAATAGTTACTGCAACAGTAATTATTGTAAAAGTGAATTTAATCAAGCTTTACAATTGAGGAAACCAGTTCTGCTCCTGATGAAGGATGAAGTTGATGTGGAATTGATGAATCCTGCAATGGAAGCGTTGTTTCGTAACAATGTACGTGTTCTTTGGGAGTATGAAAATGAACAATACAGACTCAAAACATCATGGGAAAATGTGTGTGAGTCGATATTAGACTTGGCATCTAACTAACTAAAACACACACCTATATATAATTTAGAACTGGACATTCACTGGACTATCATAGAAATCCACGTACAAATGTTGTGATCTCCGTTGTTGTTGGTCAAGTGGTCGCAGATCTACAGTTGTCACGTCATAAAGTACGATTGAATCAACCTTTGTGTGACATGTATAACCCCATTACAAATAGTCTTTTTTGCTCTAATCGACCAAGAAGAATATCACTATGTACATGTATATCTGTTTTGTACGTGTCCAATTACACAAAACTTGTATTCAACACTGCAATTGATATAAATTAAAACCTCAATAATAAGACCACTGTGGGGGAACCTTGAAAACTGGTCTTTATATTAAGGTGGTCTTAATATTGAGGTTGAATAATGAGGAAAACAGTGAAAATGGACTTGAAAAATGTGTTCTTAATTTTAAGGCGATCTTTTTATTGAGGTGGTATTTAAGTAAAGTTTTACTGTACATAATAGTATACATTTCGCTCGTACATATTACCTATAAAATAACTTGAGTCATATCTACAGGATGTCTAGCATACTAGTATTTTACCTGGAAATGAAATTATATTATATCATTTAAAAATTTCGTTTTCTTAATGTATTTTTCAATTGTTGTTTTGTTATACTATGTGAATGTGTGTGATAGATTTGTGTTTCCATCTCGAAGAAAAGAGGGCAATGTGGTAAAATTTGATGTATCATTTGATGTTGTTGTTATTGATATTTGCCGCATGATGTTAAATAGATATAGTAAATAAATGTAAATATAATGTTAATATGTTATGTAAGCGAACCACAGGACCATAGCATGACAAACAGTCTGGATTTTACTAAGTTTTGACTACAAAAATCAAGACCTCAGTGAATGAATTGTTGTACGAACAGTTTAACAATAATTTATTTATGTACGTGTATTAGGTATTAATAATGTATTCGGTGATGAGTTTGCTTGTGTATTAGGAGTTTGTCAGGGTGAGAGGATTTCACCTTTCATTTTTTCTATATATTTGAATGAAATAGAAGAGCATTTTATGACAAATGGATTTGATGGTGTGGATGTTGGTATGTTCAAGATATTTTTGCTTTTATATGCCGATGATATTGTTATTATGTCGGAGAGTGAATCTGGTTTACAATTAGGATCAAATATATTACAAGATTACTGTCAAAAATGGACATTAAGTGTGAATGTAGAAAAAAAATAAAGTTATGATTTTCAAAAAAGGTAGGGCAAAATAAAAGAAATATTAAGTTCATTTTCAATAATAAAGAGGTAGAAATAGTAACAAAAAATTAAATACTTAGGAATCATTTTTACAAAAAATGTTGTTTTAACCCTACATATGAAGTTCTGTCAGGCCAAGCTTTGGAATCTTTATTAAAATTATAAGCATACTTCAATAAATTTCCAAACATGTCTGTCAGTCATAAGCTGGATTTATTTGATAAACTTTTAGTTCCTTTACTTTGTTATGGTAGTGCAATTCGGTGTTTTTACGAAGCAAATAAGATAGAAAGCATTCATTTACAATTTTGTAAACAAATATTGGGTGTAAGATCACAAACACAGAATAGTTTTATTTATGGAGAGCTTGGTAGATACCCACTAAAATAAGGCGTTTATGTTATGTTATTAGATACTGGTTAGAAATTGATTTTGATGTCCTAAAGAAAAGAATACTAACGATATATAATATGATGTTAGACGCTTTAGAGCAAAAACCAAAAAATAAGTGTTGGGCAAAATATGTTCAAACTATATTAGAAACAAATGATTTTGCTGATGTTTGGTTGACTTTGTGATAATTATTTACAAATTTGGATTAGAAGTTGAAGCCGCAAGGTGGCATAAGCCTGTACAAATGGCATATAACCAAAGAAAATGTGTAGATTATGTAATCTCCTTGGAGATGAGTTTCATCTTTATTAGAATGTCCATTATATCACGAAATTCGTCAAGTTCATATCAAACAATAATATTGGAAAATGCAAACATCATTAAATTTATAGACTTGATCAATTAAAATAACAAATTATTGTACGAAATCGTGCCATGTATACTAACAAATCATTTGAAATGAGAAAAAAAAACAATTTTAATTTATAGATACTGCTTTTTACAGTACAATGTATATACTTATATATGTTCATTAGATGTAAAATTAACGCTATTTAGATTTGTATCACATTTTGTATTTACATGTACATTGTACTAGAACTGTTGAAACTATATCAATATATTCCGATAGTTTTAATGTGGCCATTGACCATATATTGTAAATGCTAAACTGTTGTAAATATTTATTAATTTTGTATGTTCATAGACTGTCCAGTTTAAAGTATTGAGAAATAAACATCATGTATTCCTGTACCAGTCTCTACGGTAGATTTTGTGTCTTCCCACCGAAACATTGCTAGCGCTATTTAGAGAGACCGATTTTGAATGAGTGTCTCGATTTATTGTTTGATATTGCTATTAGACCATGCTTGGGGCCTATGAAAACTGGTCTTAATATTGAGGTGGTATTAATATTGAGGTTTAATATAGAGCATAACAGTGCAAATGGACTTGAATAATGTTCTCGACTCTGAGGTGGTCTTATTATTGAGGTGATCTTATTATTGAGGTGGTCTTTACGTGAGGTTTTACTGTATTGCCTTTAACTGTTTTACACACTGTTGTGGCCTATGAGGATGTTATTGTGTAAATGAGATTGCACACCTCTTACCTGACATGTAATTACATGCTTTGTCTATATAACTGGTACATTTGCACTTCCGCGTTGTTTAAACTGTTTTTTTTAAACTTTTTATAAATTATTTAGATAGCGTTATAATGTATATATATACCATATGAAAAAGGTTGAATGTCAAGTTGCTTTTACGTACCAAATATAGCGCAGTATTGCATTATGGATAACTCTTTTATGTCATTCCTTATAATGAATGCATACAGTTACTTCCTTTATTGAATAGGATAATCCACAACATTATTTGTTGAAGTCATAGAACAAAGTTGCCTAGAACACATCAGTTTTTGTCGTTTTAAAAATTCATCAAAACATGCTGCAATGCGAGTAAATATAACAATAAATCTACCTGATTGGAACACAGTCTTAATTCTTTATTTGTCACGTTACATTACACAAAATACCGAGTCATACATATAACATGGGTTAACATTAACATAGTGTTTACCACCACTCTAGCATTGGTCAATATGTATGTATAGGAATAGAAATAGTGTATGAAAAACATAATTATGAACTCAATCTGTATAGCTAACATATGATAAATCCCCATTTGACAAATCGGTAATATGTCATTCAGTCCCTCAAACTAATTGCAAATGTTACTAAGAAGAAATACTAATAAAACACGATCAAAAAGAATGATTGAAAATTGGTTTCTCTAATTGGTGTACTCGAGGATTTTCCGTCTGTTTGACAAGATAAGTACAGTGATAGAATGTTGTCAATTCCAATGAGAGCCGAGGGTGATTTAATCTCACTCATAATAAAATACCTGCCATGTTTGAGGAAGTAAAATATACATAAAATATTAGTGGACGATTGAATATATAATTTGGTGAAAACCCAACAGGAAATTATAAAATCTTGAATATTGCATTGAATTACATGGACATGTAGGAATAGAAAATTCTGAACCATAATAGAAACTTAAGCTAAACAATATCACATACATTGTATAATTATCTTGACTATATATAAATATTCCAATGAAACGACTAGTTATGGTATATACAGTACTTCCTCTCCATAAAATGTTGTAGAGAGATGTTTGCACTAGAGGTCGAAATTTGTAAACTCATACTATAGGAAAATACATTTGTTCATGAGAGGTTGTTGCTCAAGAGAGTGGCATTGCAGAGAGATTGCATTGTGTTGTCAAATTCATTATAGATACATATTAAAAGCATAAAATTACCACCACTCACATTTCTCACACATCCTGCGTCACAACAGGAAATAATGGATGGATATAAAGAATACCATAAGTTATAAGCCTAAAGTTTGATTGTTTGAAAAAAAATATTGTTCTTTAATGGTTACTTAATGAAAATATTTCCTGAAGTTTTGAACACATTATACATCAAAGAGAGAGAATACTAGCTACAGGAAACGCCACATACATAAGACAGTGCCTTCCCAGGCAGACCGCCAGAAAACAACAATCCACAAAACATAAGGCACTCAAGGAGGTTAAAGGGTACATATATTAAGGAAGAGAGGCACAAGGAATGGTCTGGCAGACCATAAGGAATAACTAATAACTAGGAGTATCAAAGTGGACAGTGAAAGCGGGGGGGGGGGGGGGGGGGGTAATGGATGGAAAGGATCACAGGACATAGTATGTGCATTATCAATAAATCTATTTCACAGCATACTTTCAGTTGAATCAATGTATAGAGATATTCAGCACGAGATTTAAGCAATTTTAGAATTTCTTATGGCTTTTACACTAAAAACAGTAAAATATATAAAGAAATATTCACACTCAACATCAAAACACTGGAGATTGTCACGAATTCTCTCCCCTTCTTAATCCCATCTACAGTATAGGAAAGTATATAAGTAAGAAGGTGAGAGAACTCATGAAAATCTCCAGGGCAGCAAACATTATAACACCCAATTCATAAACTTTGCATTTAAACTTCTGAATAGCATCCCTCTCTTGAGTAACAACCTACGTTCAACAACAGTATGAATGTGTCCAGTAGTAAGAATTCACAATCAACTTACTCTCTCCAGAGCAACAACCTCTCAACAAGAGCCACAACTCATGTCTCCCACAGGGTGTCGCTCTGTAGAGGTAGTACAGTATACTGTGGAAACATCAATATCTACAGACCAAGTGATATGATGATAATATAGTAGAGATATTATTTATTGCCTCAAGTCACATCTAACATACATCAAATAAAACCAGTCTATCCACATTTAAATAAAGAAGCAGGTAGGTCAGCTTCCCTTTCACTCATAGATATTGTGACATAAAGTAACAGGCAACAAAAACATCACTTACTGAACACATAATAATCCAATTAAAATCTAATCACCTGGATTTTGAATACTGGTACATATCAAAACAAGGACACAATGACTGAATCATCAATAATACCGGTAAGTGGAACTATATTATCTCCCACTTCCAATGCATCATTTCGAAAAAATTCTATCATTATATTCAATACTTATTTTACCAAACAAAGAAATTCATATTCAACTCTACTTGAACAGCTTGTATTCACTAAATTTCAGTTAAAGTGGATACAATATAAAGATGAAAATCTCCAAAAATTTACAGGAAACAGTTTTTTTATTAAAATTCAGCAATGTATTGGGAGTGTGGGATTATATATAACATCTTACAGTAACAAATACATGTATTAAAAAATAGTACAAATACCAAAATAAAATACAAATCAATATTATAAGACTAAGAGTCTGCAAAACAGCCAATCTTCAACATGGCAACTTTTGGAGTGCAATCAGAGCTCTAGAGTTTTGTATAAAAACATTTTTCCCGAACTAATGAAGAAATGGAAATGTTAAAAACAGACATACATGTCTGGGACTAATTTCAACTCAACTGCTGGTAGGCTGATTCAGCATTAGATTAGTCTGGGATGTCTAGCTAGTGGATTTCTAGAGTACTGGCAATAAAGAATAATATTCAACAAGAAAAAATGTTAAAACAATCAGATTGTAGAATATATAGGGGATTTATTTGAGGTATAAATTATAATGACTTTCATCAAAATAGTTTCAATAAAATATATCAGATCACTGAACATGAAATAATGAATCAAATGAATCATAACAAAGACAGATTTATGATAAAATTTGAGATCGACTTATACTGGTCCCAAAATAAATTATATACAAACAAACAAGGTAAAATCTATAAACAATGCACATATGGGTTCCGCTGTAAGATTTCCAACCTCTTCTTTAAGTGAAGTCATTTCCATATAGCAGCGCTCATATACAGTTAAATACAATACTAAACAGAGCTTGCTTAGAATTTAAGCATTCAAAGATGGACTACTGCAACAGTAAATGTATTCATTCAGTTACATTTATGAGATTACCCAGTAATTGTACACATTAAAATGAAATAACTGATTATAATTCCATCTAATAACATTTTTCAGAGAAATTGATTACCACCACACACTTACATGTAATTTGAAAAATAACTACAGTACAATCATAATGACTTCAATGAGTAAAATGTATATAAAATATATATTTGTTTTAAGATAATTTACTGGCTTAATATTTGTAGCACAGACTCTACATCCACAAACAGTTAGTTTACAGGATGAGGACCAAGATTACACATATTTTCTTTCAAACTTTGAACAATTTGTTGTCCATGATTTCACAATGTTAATGAGAACAGTTCAGGTATTTCTGTCCACTTTATTGAATATTAAATTGCATTCAGAAAATGAAAGTATTTGTCAGGATAAACCCACTTCACCCTTTATGAACATGGAGACTGGGTTCTTGGAAACTCATGGCATATGATTATCAAATTCTCTTTTTGTTTCAAGGATCCCAACTTTTAACAGTTCTTCGTTAAAATTATAACGATAATCTCGATGAACAGTTTAAATGAAACAAATTGTAATAAGCCCCAATCAATTATGGGACAGGAACATACTACATACATGACAAATTCAAGATATGTTTACGCGCGAAAGTAATAAAACCTAGCCTCAGAGTTTGACCTTGGAGGTACACGACTATTAGGTGTGACACACCTTCTCATCAATCATAATCAGGGCTTTCACAAGAGGGAGAAATGGGAGAAATAGTCTCCCAAATGATCTGACTCCTCCCTTATTTGAACTGAGGGAGAAGTTTTCCTATATAAAAATGCCTTAAACAGGGTGAAAATGCTGTAATTGCTCCCTAAAATCACAAAAACTTCTCCCTGATCTGAAGTTCTAGTTAGAGCCCTGATAATACTTAACAATGTGTAAAAAGTTTCATTGAAATCCCTTGACTAGTTCAAAAGTTATCACGAGAAGACACAAAAATAAAGGGTCTTGTACCAGGGGTTCCATCTGACCTTGGAGTTGACCCTTTGACCCCTGGAATTTCCAAAAAGCCACATTTGGACCCCAAGGATCCAGTCTGAAGGGACAATTTTTCTCTAAATGATAGGTACCAGGTAATTTGGCTATGGAATGGTAAAATCCAGTCCAAATTTTTCAAAAAATGACCTAGTGGAACCCCTGGACAAAAAATTAAGGGTCTTGTACAGACTGTCACACTAACTAACTAATGAACTAATATACAGCTATCATTATACAGAGGAACATTGTGAACACCGGTACTCATTATAATACTACATGCTCCCTTTTAATGGCAAATAAAAGGCAAACAAGTGTGTAACATACAATAGATTTCAATAATGCAGAGATCAAATATTTGTTCTAGATGTACATATATGCCTTTTTGTTCAGTCCAGACAATCCGGAGAAGCCAAGTAGTAAGTGGTATCTGAAATCATGCTTAATTTACTGAGTAAAGTTGAATACTAACAGCGTCCTCATACAGATATCAACACAACTGAAAAAAGTACATTAGTAATAGAACAAATCATAGAATGAAAGCTCTATGGAATAATAAAAATGCACTGATTGTGCAATAATTCTAAACCCTATTATGGTTAACTAGGCATAATAAACATTCATAACATTTTGTTGATCAGCAAGCTGCCAAAATGTTACACTCTTTCCTGATATTTTACATGAAATCAGACATATATTTGTTCTCATCAAAGTTCAAGATTATTATGTTTAGCAAAAGTTTACTGTTAAAATAATTTTCAATGACATAGTTTACATGATAAATTTTGTAGTACAAGCAATGAGACATATATTCTAGAAGATCAGAAGATAGAAAGCTCTTCAGCAGCAATGTTTCCAATCTAACTTGTATAAATTGGTAATGTATATATCTTAAATGTTCTACCAACAAAAATTGTAAAACATATCTTTAAACATATTTTCAGAAAAACCAACATGAAAATCTGAAAGACATGAGCAATGTTTATAAAACTGATTAAAATTTTACAATTTGGCATTGTAATTAATAATTATAGATCAACTATAAATGAAAATGACTGAAGTAAAGTTCAAGCCAGCTCATACAAGTCTCACGTGGAATCCACAAATACACCAACAACAGGTATTCTAAAATTCCTACAAAACATCCACATATAACGTCAATAAGATGATGACGTCCTAACAATACTCGGGAAAGTGTCACAATGAATGACCAAACTACAGCCAACATAATCCACATCGGTGATTCTATAACGCAGATAACGAAGAAACAAGCCAGCATTCCGGCACGAGATGCATGGCCTGATGGGAAGGAATAGTTATCAATTGAAACTGTAGCAAACATATCCATCTCATTGTGCTCTGGACGTGACCTCCTAAATACAGTCTTCAGTGTCCCTATAACAATCAGATCTAAAACCAGCCCTGAAAAAAAACACAAGTTAGAATCAAAAAATGTTACAAATGTGTATATAAACACATTTTATATTGCAAATGCAAAATCAGCAGTTTAATAAAAACTGTCTGATACATAGATTTAGATTCTAAGTCAAAACAAATGCATCATCATGTAACATATGTACTTGAAAAGTATACAAAATTATTCATGAGTGAATCTGAACTTGAAGTAAACTGAAACATTACTATGTAGCAAATTGTTGTCAGATGTTTACGCCATACAAAACTGAAAACCTGTATTCACAGTATTTTTTTCAATAGTGAAACAAGCAAGTTACTGTAACCCCTATTAGTATAATACTGGGTCAGTGTTATATAACGGACAAGTCTTGTAGGTGTATTTCATTCCTTATAATGAATACATACAGTTACTTCCCTTACTGAATATAATAATCCACAGCATTTCAGTTTAAGTAGTCATAGTTAGTTAGAACACCTGTTACACTCTGGTCTTTGTCGTTCAAAGATTAACCCACTTACAAACATCATGACAAAACAGCCAGTCACTCTCAAAGACTGCTCCTACGTTTCTAACCCATACCACAGACCTATATAACCCATACTTGAGCCTCATTATGGGATTGCGAATACTGAGGGGGTATCTCCTCCAAGACGAGACCCTTCCAATGACCTTCAAATCAGGAGTACCGGGAATGTGCCCTGCCCCTTGATATTAAACCAAGCCTTCCTGTAGCAACCCCAACTCAATTTTTTTAATTAATTAAACCTCAAAACAGAGTGTTGTGTTGTAAAGATCATTTTAAGAGAATTGAAGAACTGTTTTCCTATTTGTTATATGTTAAAAATATAAACCATATGTCCGTGACAAAATCAACTTATAACATTTATGACAACTTAGAAATTCACAAATTCTTACCATAGAAAAGATTGACCAATATTTCCACATGATGTGCTTGATGAACAGACAAAATCATGACGACCGTTCCAAGTAACCATGGAATTCCATGACAGGAAATCTCTATTAACTTCATCACAGGTCGTACAGATGATTTTTTATCAGCAAATACAGCGCACCTGCATGTATACTCTTCGTCAAGGCTAAGTATTGTTGACAAAATTCCCGTTTGTTTGTTCTTTTTCTGGCTAGCTTTTCCGTTTTCAGTTCCATTGTTCAATGAATTAGTCGAGTGACTGTTTAATCTCTTCTTAGATGGACTCACCATTGTTGCAATATGGTCAGATGTCAGGAAAACTCGACTTGAATTCACGTTTCGTCGTGATGTCAAACCAGCTGGCTGTCAATCGATAATTCAATAAATATAACGGAAGTCGGAGAATCCGTTTCAGTTGCATACTGGGACGGTTTTCTATTTTTAGTAAACTTGACAGGTAAATAAAAGCATAAACAAAATATGATTGAGCTAGGCTACAAGAAACTAAATTCGACAAAAAAAAGAGCGCGAACGTATCCTATGAAACACTACAAATGCGGTTTCGAAACACTAGATCTAATTGTGAGTGTGTATTAATTTTAGGCAAAGCAGAGCTCTGCTTAATTTACAAGTCATAATAAATGTTTTACGTTTCATATTCACATCTACCTTTAAATATGGAGTTTTAAGTAGCTGGCGTAGACCTATATATATATATATGGGATGTATTAATTACGGCTGGACCAATGTATAATTTTATATTGCAATTTGGTCCCTGGTTACAGTCATAAAGAGCTAAAAATAGAAAATACTTACGTTGCATGTGAATGATCAGTGTTTTAAATGAACCTTGCAGATTATTTACATGATTATTTCACGTAAAATTACGCGAGTCTCATTTAATGTCCGTCCACTTAGATAAACGCTGATTTAATATTGAACAATAAAGCTTATACAGAGTACATGACAGGAGATACCTCTGTATGACAATGGGTATCTAAGGATCCGAAGTAGGGACTACTAGATTTAGGAATCGGACAAATAATGATATTACCCCAATCAGATGGAATATACTAATTTCTTTCTTAATACAAACATTATAAGACATGCAAAACAGATACACAACCATCATTATTCAGAATTTCCATATTCAATTGTTACCATAGCCCCAGACCACAGGTACTTGAAGCAAACTATTTTAATGTTCTATATATGGACTATTTTTGCTATAATAAGAATACATTATAGTAAATAGTCTGTACAGAAAATTAAAAAGGATTGCTTCAATACATTGCATAATTACATAACTCGATATATTTTTTTCGAAATCGGCTTACATTAAGTAGGGCCTACCATAAATGTATAATACATTCTGGTAAGTCAGTACAGCCCGGGGCAATATCATTATGCTGGCTTAACACAGCGGGTTGGCTAATCTTATGACAGCAACATCAAACATTATTGTCACCAATTTGGCCAAATATATTTTCTACGCCAATCTAATTAGAGACTGAATTATTTTATGCTCATATTTTGATATATTTTGTATGTATACATGCACTGTAACATCATGTGATCTTCAGAAAATCTATGCCTTTTGTCAGAAATATTTTTGTATAATTGCTATAAAACATGTTAATATGTTTTGAATGCAATAAACTATTGAATTGAATTGAAAAAAAATAAGTCGCGAGCGATAATGATCAGGAGTCGTTAAAGTAGCGTATATATAATCGGTTATAGCATGGAGCAAATATCGATCAGATCTGGGGAATCTTGCGATGAGCCAGAAACTTGGACATATGATTTGGAAAATGAATCCCGACCTACCGTGTGACAGCCAAGCGCTTTAACTACTGAGGTAGCCTACCGAGCGACCTGCATATAAGAAATCGCGTGTCCTGTCGTTTGAACGGTTTAATTAAGCAATAAAGGACTATTTACATGGTTTATGATATTTTCCAGACGTTCCGTTCGCGACGTTCCGTCCGTCCAAGATCTCGTTACAAGCGTCATTTACGTCGCGTCATTTGACGTCGTAACTAAGACGTCGTCAGTTACTTCCGCCCTGCAGTACATGGAGACACGCAAAAATTCTACGCTCACGAAATTTTAAGCTTTGTAGAATTGTTTGCATCAGTATGTCCATGAAAACGGCAAGTGATCAAACAGAAATGGGTAACATTAACAAAGCGGCTATCAAACCTGGCCGTCTCAAGGATATTCATCAGAAAATTAGAATTCTGAATTTCAGAACTCTCATTGACAACGTACCAACCGCCATTGATGAGGGTTCTTCTACTGTTCTGAAGTATAAAACACCAAATTTCAGGTAAATGAGTAGGAAATAAGAAAACGTTCTGCTGTTTTATATGCGTATGAGCTGCTACATTACACTTAGATATTATGTTCAACTATTCTGAAAAAAAGTTGAAATTTACTCTGTTTCCAATATGTTTTTATTTATTAGATCTACATAATAAAGTATGGTGTTCTCAATTAAATTATACCAACGTAAATTTGTAATTGTGTGAGATACGAGTGACAACATAATCATATTGTACTGCGAGTGTGTTGAGTACAATAGGCTATGGATTGTGCGTGTATTTAGCAACAATGAAGATTGAATTGTAAGCCATAAAGTGGTATACGGTTGTTTCGTGCATTTTGAGATCGCAATACCGAGGGATCAGGGTTTCCAAGAAGGATTTATTGTGAGAAAGTTTCGTTTCACAAAATGCTTTGTTTACAGCAGAAAACGTGCATTCATACAATCGTTAAGTTATACACTATAAGTTTTCACAGTGTTTAAATTGTTTTACACAGAGCTAGCGCTACAGTGGAGATAGCTCCAGTACAAGACAATCATAAATATAAGATTGGTTGGATTCAAGCTTGCACAGACATGATGTTCCATAACACATACAGTGATGAGGGATTGTAAGTATATGTATACTATTGTGTAGCTTGTAATTACTTTACTTCTCCAAGCCATATCAACAAATTTTAGTTTTGTCCAATACTTTTAACATTCATGTCATAGTAAATGCACGCAATTTTCGAATTTAAAAAACAACTAGCAAGTTATGGTATTAATACACATGCAGGTGTGAAGAGCTCAAGCTATCCCCTATTCAAGTTATCCCACGGTTATCTTAAATCGATTTCATATCATCCCCGGGGTAAACCCGATTTCATAATACCCGCGCACCGTTCTAGATTACCCCCTCGCTTACCGTGAGAGCCCATGTGACGATTTTCAATTATTTGAAACCATTGCAAGTTAATCCAATAAAAATATGAAACACACTAACATTGAAAGCTAGTCTTTAAAACTGCAAGTACACCAATAAAATGTTAATTACACTGCTGTGGTTGTTGGTGTTGCTGCTGTAACCGTTACCATTCCTGCTGCTGATGTTGTTTCTTGTTGTTATTTTAATGCTTAAAAAATAATTATATCAAATGCTGTTGTTCTTTGCAATTTATGCATAGCCGGAAAATGTATATACATAAATAAATGGACAGAGGAGGTAGTCTGATAACGTAGGCCGGTAGCTTACCCCCGGGGTAATTTGAAGTCGATATCATCCTACCTCCCGGTAGTCGGAACGCCGGGGGGATACCGAGCGGCTAACTTCAATCGCGGGTAGTCTGAAATAGCTACACTGGGACATATAACTTTTGAAATAAATTAATGCCGCTATGATGTTTTTAAATATTTATAATAGTACGCGTCTCTTTTTAAGCGAACATTTTGAGTACATGGTCAGATCGAATGGTGAGAACAAAATAATCTATCTGCATACAAATAAAGAAACATATTGACTTATTTAGCCTTCACCTCGCGAAATGCGCAATACCGTTGTTAAAAGTGTCGGCGACCACGTGGGGCCAATTATTGTTAACAAATACTGCATATACTTTGATGTTGTATATGCTTTTATTTATCGTCGCCACCGGTTTCCCACATGGGCGACGCCTCCGGAAGAATGTTAGTCATATTAGATTTGGAGGATAGTGCATGATACAGAAGATGCCCCAGTTCCAGAAGCACCCCTGGTTCTTTTACGTGCTCGATGTAAAGCATCATACACGGGACCTCGGTTTTTAAAGTCTCGTCCGAAAGACTGTTAGTACGGTAAGTGATGGAGCGGGGAATCGAACCAGCGATCCCTGGATTACAAGTCCAGCGTTTTACCACTGGACCACTGATCCGATATACTTTGACCAGACTGTTTCCTATTTATAGCACAAGCTGGGAGTTTCCGGAGCTTACTTCCGGTGCCCAGGAGATGATCAGTGATTGTGATGGACACCATTATCCTTGGTATGGTTCTCGTAATGAGACTGTGATATTTGAAGGACCGTGCAAGATGTATCAGACAGCTACTGTAACCATGAACGATAACTTCCATCCACATGTCACGTGGCGCAATCCAGCCAATAGAAATCAAGGTAAGCATTATTTGGAGATACATTTTTCTCTAAAAAAAAACCATTCTTTATATGCTTATTTTACATAGATGTAATTAATATGATATAATTTGCAACGCCTTATAAAACGAAATCTACTTGACAATTATATTCGCATTGCAGTGAATATTTTACGTGCATAATATATCATAACCATTCTTTGCCGGTTAAATGTCCTGCCTCGTGAATACGAGTGTTTAAAATCCTTATTTTTAAATAAAATTTGAAAACATTTTCTGATCTCCTTGATTCTATGTTATCTCCAGCTCATGTACACTTGTGACACTTCTAAACACTGAAAAGAACACATGAAGTAATTGCCAGATTTCAGAAATTTCCTCAACTTTGATAATAATTCTTACATCTTATTTTCAGGCCCATCAAACCTTACTCACATATCACGTGACCAGAGTTTCTATGTATGGTTGGTAGTATGGGACATGACTTCACAGAAAGCTTACATTCTCAAAACAATCATGTGGAATATGCTATTAGATATCGACGTGGATCCAACTAAACAATTGGGTGAGTAAATATTCAGCAGACAAACATCTTGTAGGTCTTGTACCAGATTTATATCATTGATGGAAAAAATGTAACTCATATCTGATGAAATTGTGACTCCATCAAATATTTTAAGGATTCAGATTGTTGTGCCAGAATGGTAGGATCACTAAGGAAACAATGTTACAGTATCTTAAAGTTATCTCGCCTTCTATATATTCATTCTATAGTATATATACTGTAGGGGATAAGAGGGGAGATTACTCATGATAATCTTCCGTTTAGAGAATGTGGTCAGGAAATTAGATTTTCGATGTCAAATCATAATTTAAAATTCGTTTAAACCATAAAAAGAACAGTATATATCCCATGTTTATCAACCCAAACAATGATTATGGAAACGCATGCAAGTAGGGTATTTTGAATTTTTGTCTATGTATTGACAATATATTGGTAAGATGTTTTCATTTGTATCAGCACACATATCTACTCGAGTAGCATAACTTATATAGAATATAGCCCAAAATGAGTACAAAATATGAGTAAATTCTTAAAATAAAATTAGCTTATTTCCATGTATCGCAAGACTGAAACTTTAACACTAAAATACTCACTGGGTTACTTTGTTCACATATGCTCAACATATCCAGTCGAGAAATAAATTATATTACAGTTTACATGTGTACATGTATTTTGTTTAGAGAGTTGTCAGATTATAACACATACTACTAATCTCTGATTTCAGGACAAAGAGCAAAATTGGTTAGCAACCCAGTTCCTAAGCAACCAGAAATTGTGGAGGACAACATTCCCATCCCCCGCTGTGCGTTGACTCCACCCAATGCTAACAGTGCTCAGATGCTGGTGTGGCGCCCTAAAGTTGGCAAGCCCCTGTGTATCATCCCACCAGTGTGGAAGAAAGATGTTCCCATTGAGAAACAAGTTCCTCCTTATGACAGCAAACTTTGCCAGCTTTAAGAAGACGAGCAAATTCATTAATTTTTCTTTACATTTTTGAAGTCACATACACATTTTGGTGCAATATTTTCTACGATTTCATAAATAGGTTTAGTCTAAAGGACACGTGCAATAAATGGGAGGAGATATGAAATGCGTCTTTTTTATGTTTTCAAAAAATGTTTTCTTTAAATACAGTAAAACCTCACCTAAAGACCACCTCAAAATTAAGAACACAATTTTAAAGTGCATTTTCACAGTTTTTCTTTCCATTCAACATCAATATTCAGACCATCTCAAGAAGACCAGTTTTCAAGGGTCCCAAAGGTTGTCTTATTATTGAGGTTTTATTGTATACTATTTTGGCATCAAGCTTTAAATTTCAGGACATACAAATATCATATCAACCCTTCTCAGGCATCATAGATTGAACCAGGTCATCTTGTACATGAGACCTATTTATAGCATTTCATAGACCAGAACAACAATCGAGATACAAACATGTATAAACTAAGTGTCTTGAGACTGGAATTTTCTGTAATCTGTTCAGAATATCCGAGAGTGATATTATTTTGGTTCTCTTTCGAAAGCGACATTCAAATTACTTAATTAAACAAATCCTCTCATGAAATACTGCTTTATCATCAACTTTATTGATAATACTCAAATAACAGTCATAATACCTTTGTATATAAATTACTTTCAATATCAAGCATTGAACACAAATGTCATGGCCACACCTCCTAATAAGACACATGATTACCATGACACTGATGAAGCAAATAAGAAAGTGATGCAAAAAAAGCCTTAATGCTTTTAAAAACAATGGATCCCAAATTTATTGCACTATATAGCACCCAGACTTTATTTGGGCACTGGTCATGACACGTGCAAATACATACCAATTACCATATATTATCAACAAACAAACAAAAAATACAACAAGTTTACCATATCTGCAACAGAGGTTTATTAACAATACTTTGAAATATCCAAATTGCATCAACAATGCTAACAAGTAGTTACATAAGACTGAAAAATACAGTGAACAATTACTACCAAGTTACAGAATGTCTACATGTTGTAAATTGGAATGCCCTTTTTCTTGTTAACAATTTAATAACACATGATTGTTAATTCATTGGGTTTGGTTATGCATTTGTACACAAAGTGTTAAGTCACATGCTTATATATAAAATATTTTCCAATTGACTGAAAAGCAACAAAACTACGAAGTGGAGAGTGTTGTGTTATGTAGCCAGTCTATTTTCTATACTGACCAGCACTATGTATACCTTTATACGATCTGTGAGAATCACTCTATCACACAGCTTCCATGAACTAGTAGTATAATTATTAAACCTGTAGTGTTTCATATTATATGGTAGTACAATTAAAGTAGTAGAAATCATTATAAGTGTTGTTCTACATTACACCATATACATAACGAAACATGGTGTCAGAAGTTTAAAACTGGTGTGAATTTCTGGATATAAATCTCAATGAAAGGAACATTAATTTAGTTTTGATTCCAAGTGAATATAAACGGAACAATTCTAAGATGGACTTAGCAGGTGTCCCGACACCAGTCATGGACTGGGATAGTGTCAATGTGCTGGAATCGTTCAGAAAATTTAGACAGCATGTAGAACTTATTTTCGCTGGTGCTTTATTGGATAAAACGGAAGAAGTTCAAATTACCTATCTATTGTTATGGGTTGGTAATAAAGGACGGGAGATATATAACACTTTATCACTTACCGACGAAGAGAAAAAGTCAGTTAAATCTACATGTGATGCATTCCAGACACTGGTGCAGCCAAAGTCAAATCCGGTATTCGCGAGATTTAAATTTAATAATGAAATCCAAGGCGACACTACCGCAGAGCAGTATATAACTAGATTAAAAGTACTCGCTCAGGACTGCGCATTCGGTGCAAGTTATATAGATGACATGATCCGAGACAGAATAGTGTTCGGCATCAAATCTCAGAAAATTAGAGAAAGGTTGCTCACCATTGGAGAAGATTTGACGTTAACAAAGGCTATACAAATTTGCCAGTCATATGAGTATGCACAGGAGCAGTTAAGAAACATGCAGCCAAGTTCAAGTTCAAACTTCAATTATGCAAGTGGTTCAGTTAACCATGTTGCCAAGACAAAACGTGGATCCCACTACAAGGATAAACCAAAATGGAAACAATCTACATATGAATCCGGTGCCGAAAAATGCGACCGATGTGGACAGAGCCACAACAAAGGACAGTGTCCTGCGAAAGGGAAACAATGCAATAAATGCAAGAAGTGGAACCATTACGCAAAGGTCTGCAAGACGAAAAATGTAAATGACGTAATTATACAGTCAGACAGTTCAGATTCTGAGTTATGCATTGACAGTGTAAAAACGGATTATCCCAGTGGCCAGGTTTTCACGGAAATGGAAGTAGGACCACGGAAACATAATATTAAATTCAAAATAGATACGGGATCGCAGGTAAACATTTTGCCTTTTCAGTTATTTCGTATGCTCGGTGTGAAAAGTGCACTCACTAATTCAAAAACTAAGTTGTCTGCATATAGCAATACTCAGTTAGATTTGAAAGGGGTCATTAAACTACCTTGCATACATAACAAATCGTCCCGCACTGAACAGGTTGAGTTTCATGTGGTGGAAACCACATCACCACCTCTGTTTGGGTTACAATCTTGCCTAGATTTTGGGTTGGTAAAGGTTACCTATTCCGTTGAGCAAGATATTTCTACGGGCAGTATGACTAAAGAGTCAGTTTTACGGGAATTTCCTGAGGTGTTCAAGGGTATAGGGTCAATTCCAGGAGAATGCTCTATTCAACTTTCCCCAGGGGCAGTCCCAGTAGTACATCCGCCACGTAAGATACCTGTAGCAATTAGAGATAGGTGTAAAAAAGAACTTGATAGAATGGTAGATTTAGGGGTCATTAAAAAAGTTGAAAAACCGACAGAATGGGTTAATAGTCTGGTTTGTGTCGTTAAGACTTCCGGAGCCCTACGTCTTTGTTTAGATCCGCATGACTTGAATAAATGTGTTCAACGTCCACACTACCCTATCAAAACAATTGATGATGTACTTCCAGAGCTCACTGAAGCCAAGTACTTTACAAAACTGGATGCAACTTCCGGTTATTGGGCAATTAAGCTTAACGAAAAAGCATCATTCTTGACAACTTTTAATACTTACTTCGGGAGATATAGATATCTCAGGTTACCTTTTGGATTAATATCGTCTATGGACATATTTCAAAGGAAAATGGATGAGTCATTTGAAGGGTTGTCAGGGGTTGTCATTATTGTAGATGACATACTGGTTTATGGCAAAACCAGAGAGGAACATGATAGAAACTTAAGGATAGTTCTTCAAAGGTCATTTGAAAGGGGCATCCGCTTAAATAAAGACAAACTAGAAGTGGGTCTTACAGAGGTCAAATACTTTGGTCACGTGTTGTCAGGAAATGGGCTAAGTGCCGATCCTGCCAAAATTTCCGCTATCAAGGACATGCCTGCTCCAGAAAATAAGTCAGAGCTGCAAACCGTTCTTGGGATGGTCAATTATTTGTCCAGATTCTGTCCGAAACTGGCACAGGTTACCAATCCCATGAGAGAATTGTTAGGCAAATCAGTGGAATTTTACTGGGGCAAACCCCAAGCGGAAGCTTTCAGTAAGGTTAAAGAGTTAATCACTCAGGAACCCGGTCAGGTATTATGTTATTATGACCCAGATAAACCATTGATTCTGCAAACAGATGCTAGTAGGTCAGGTCTTGGGGCTACTTTGTTACAAGATGGAAGACCAATAGCCTATGCTTCCAAATCACTCACTGCTAGTGAGAAGAATTATGCCCAAATAGAGTTAGAAACTCTAGGTATTTTGTTTGGACTTAAGCGTTACAATCATTGGGTCTACGGTAGAAAGGTTACAGTAGAAACTGACCATCTTCCACTAATTCCTATTTTTAAGAAGCCGCTATATTTAGCACCTGCCCGCTTACAAAGAATGATGTTGCAAATGCAACGCTATGACATACAGGTCACTTTCCGTGCTGGAAAGCAAATACCAGTACCGGATACCCTGTCAAGAAAGTCAGTTAATGACACATGCCCAGGGTTATCGGATAATATAGATGTCCAGGTTAATATGGTTATTTCTAGCCTGCCTGTAAGTGACAGAAAACTGCAGGAGATATGTGCAGAAACAGAAAAAGATGAACAGTTGTCAGTTTTGATAACTGTAATAATGGCTGGGTGGCCAGTCTATAGAAAGCAATGCCAACCTGAGGTTATTGATTTCTGGAATTACAGAGATGAACTCTCTGTTGTTAATGGCTTGATTATGAAAGGTCAGAAAATTGTAATTCCCAGGGTGTTAAGGTCAAACATGTTAAAAGTAGTACACTCTGCTCATTTTGGAGTGGAAAAAACCCTGAGAAGAGCACGTGATCTGATATTTTGGCCAAGAATTTCCAATGATATTACACAGATGGTACTAGATTGTCCTATTTGTTTAGAGTTCAGAAGCTCTAATCCCAAGGAACCATTACAGTCTCATGAAATCCCTAAGTACCCATGGCAGATTGTTGCCAGTGATTTGTTTACATGGGGTAACAAGGAATACATAGTAGTGGCTGATTACTACAGTCACTATTTCGAGGTCAAACAGTTATCCAATATGAAAAGTTCATCGGTGATAAACCGCATGAAGGGTATATTTTCAAGGCTGGGTATACCTGAGAGGTTAGTTTCTGATAATCAGACATGTTATGCATCTGAGGAATTTGCACAGTTTGCAAAACATTGGGATTTTCAACATGTTACATCCAGTCCTCACCATAGTTCCGGAAACGGATATGCAGAAGCTTACGTAAAAATATGTAAGCGCATTTTTAAGAAAGCAAAATCAGATGGTAAAGATCCGTACATTGGACTTTTAGAGTACAGATGTACACCCCTGAACATAGGATACACTCCTTCCGAGTTATTGATGGGTAGACAATTACGCTCCATTCTTCCAACAGCAAAGGCTAATTTAATGCCTCGCCACATTTCCCCTAAGGTTGTAGAAACAAAGTTAGGAAACTGTAGAAAAAGGGAGAAAGGGTATTATGATAAAAGTGCAAAACCACTTCAATCACTTGATCTGGGAGGGTCAGCACGGGTCCAACAACAGGATAAAACCTGGAAACCAGCTGAGGTCATAGACAAATTAAATGACCGCTCCTATGTTGTACGTACTTCAGATGGTGCTACATACAGACGTAATAGGCGCCACCTAATTAAATCAAATGAGTGCACACCAGTAACACCGGATATTGAAATAACTGAACAGTCAGAAAATGAGAGCAATCCCTGTTTGGAACCTCAATCACCAACTTCCATGTCCGAGAAAATTCGGCCAGATAATAATAGTGCTGATAAGACATTGTATAGAACACGATACGGGCGATTAGTGAAGCCAAGGATTATTGACTCAGTGTGAACTCATTAACTCATGAATGTTAACATCCGACAGCATTGTTTATGTAAATAAACATTCATTGAGAGAAATATCGTGAGAATTGAATTTCTACCTATGAGGGTTAAATAGACTGGACGATATCCAGTAATAAATAAAATTGTATAAACCATTCTTTTGATATGATGTTGATTTAAAGAAAATACAACAGAGACAATTATTTACAGTTGAATACATGATACCGTTTATTTTAGAAACAGATTTGATTACTGAATATTTTAATAATGTAAACATTGTATGTTTTGTTTCATTTATAAAAAGGGAGATGTTGTGTTATGTAGCCAGTCTATTTTCTATACTGACCAGCACTATGTATACCTTTATACGATCTGTGAGAATCACTCTATCACACAGCTTCCATGAACTAGTAGTATAATTATTAAACCTGTAGCTTTTCATATTATATGGTAGTACAATTAAAGTAGTAGAAATCATTATAAGTGTTGTTCTACATTACACCATATACATAACGAAACAGAGAGGTTTACAAGTTAACACAAAGCCATCGATGAAGTTGTCCAGAGAAATCCAGCAGTAAATCTTGCAACTGTTTGTGTAGCATTTTATAATAAATAGTTATCAAAATTATAGAAATGAGTAACATTGCTCAAAATATGCTCTTAAATAAAAAAGCAAAATTAAACATCTTGTACAGATAGTTAAATTTTATGCAAGATAAAAAATGTAAATTAACATTTTCTGATCTTAAAATGGAGAAAATTGTGTTTATTAAGAGGTTCTATATAAATCATACATAAATCATGGGCTTACAATTGTTCATACTATCAACCACATACACATGCTTATTGTTTGATAATGCAAAGCTCAACCCTCTATTGGATGAACTATAGACTTTAAAACTTTTCTGTTTGAAGAGTTTTAAAAAGTACAAAAGTTCAAGTCAAATAGCACAAATCACAACTCAAAGAACAGTCTTTGAAATGAAACTCAAAATAAATGTGTCAGTAAGGGTACATAAATCCAGTGGAATCAAATGAAGTACAGTCAGAAAGTATGTAGCAACCAACTTCTGGGAACCATACACAATGAGTGATTTTTTGAAACTTTCAATTGTTTCTATAATCTACAGTTTGGCATTATGGCTGAAAATCTAGAGGCAATCTCTTTAAACACATACAGTAAAATCTCATATAAAGACCACTTCAATAATAAGACCAACTCAACATTAAGAACACAATTTTCAAGTCCATTTTCACTCTTCTGCTCTTTATTCAACCTCAATATTAAGACCATCTAAAAATTAAGACCAGTTTTCAATGGTCCCAAGGGTGGTCTTATTATTTCAGTTTTCAATGGTTCCAAGGGTGGTATTATTACTGAGGTTTTACTGTACTAATGCAGGAGAACTGAAGACATATATGGTCCCTAACAAGTATAAACTGTATGGCATTTGTCAGCTTTATGAATTAACATTCACCGCACACTAATGTCTACAACAATAAAACAAAATTCTTCCAGCATTCCACAAAACAAGCAACTTGGTGTTTTCATATCATTGTAACCTATCCTCTGTATCCAGTAAAAGACGGACTTGCTCTGCAATAAGGTAAAATCATAAATTGTACATGAAAATTAAGGAAAATATGGCTTGATACAGTTATCTTTATCACCAAAATGTTATTTTTTACATATACAGCTAGCACTTCATTCAAACAGAAAATCTGGCAGCATGGAAAAAGATTACTTTTCCCATGAAGTAAATTATAGTCATACATGTACCTTAGAACATCAGATCATGACTTGTTTTGAAATTTATTCAGATGTGATTTAGATGCAGGTACATATGTGGGCTGCATTAGAACATCATGTACCAATATTTCATCAAATACAACCAATATAGTACATACAATGAATTGCAAGGAAAAGTTATCCAAAAGTTAAAATCAACATTTCGATCAAATATCTCTCAGTATCTCATAGTAAATGGTGTTTATAGTCAGGTAAGCGCAAACCACACTGTAATGTTACAGCAAATTCATCTGCCCAATTTGTTTTTGCTCACATTACTTGAATATATAAAAAATGTAGTTAGCATTACTGGCAACACACCATAAAAATTAGAAAATTAGATTTTACAAGTAGATTAGAAAATAATATAAGGAAACAAACGTATCAAAATCATTTAATAGACAAAATACATGATTGTGACAAAAAACTGTTTCCAAAACTATTAAATAAGAAATGTATCGTCACATAATGGAATCAACACTTGGAATTTGTCAGATAAACATACATACCCAAATGAACTGCCACCTCCAGCATTACCAAATCCTGTAAGATATATAAAAGATTATTTTAATATCATTGAACTTCTTCGTTTGGTCAAGTATTTACTTTCACATACATAGCACCGAAATATATACATATCACCTGTTATACGTAGGACAGAAAATATATATACACGTACACAACAAAATAACATGTTTAATATCATTGTTCTCTGACATAAATCTCCATTTTCTTGCTGGGAGGCTTAGTGGTTGCGGTGTAGAGCACTGACTCATGGCCCAAAGCTCCCGAGTTTGAGTCCCACTGAGAGGCGTTTGATCACTACTTCACAATTCCCAACGTAGGTGCAAGTACTGGTTAGTAACCCAGGAAGCAGTGATCGAGAGTGATTAGTATAAACTGTAAGAACTTGTTTCACAATCAATGTAACATAAATAAGTTTAAACTTAAACCGTTGCCTTGACAAACAGATCTACGCAAACCATTTAAGCTTAAAGATATGTATAACCAACCAATCTCCTTGAACATTGAACGTTTTATATACATAGCACTGGATTCAAACCAATAATGTATGGAAGGGGAAGACAACAGATGTCTGTATCGATACTTTAATTCATTGCAAGCAGAAATTCTATTTCTCCAGACTGACAAAGAATAAATACTGAACTATTTATTTCTGTTTTAGGAAATATCAAACTAAAGAAACAGATGAGCTCTTTTGATATCTGATGAATTTGAATTGGTCAATTAGAAGGTAGTTGTGATAAGACTACATATGAATCATACCTCCTGTGTTTGGAGACTGGCCAAGTGCACCAAATTGGGGCGTGTCACTTGACTGAGCCAGGGCTCCAAAAGTGGGGCTGCCTGTGTTTGCAAATCTGAAACAGATAAATTAGAAAATGAACTTTTATATATTTTTTATTTATTACAGTGAGAATGCTCATTGGTAAAAGGGAGGAAAACTTCAAAAATCAAAGGATACCCTCTACACCTTTTTCTACATTATCTGACTGAATCAGACTTTTATTTTCAATTTTATTGGCCTAAAAGAAGGAAATAAGCAGAAACAAAGAAAATTCTCATCCTGTTAAATATTGTTAACAAAGAAAGAGTACATGATAAAACTATGTATGTGTCTGTCATAAGTGATTTTCAAAGATAAGAATTTTTAATTAAAATAATAAGACATTTCAGAGAAACATCTGAATCAACAAGGGATTTACCATGAATGGGAAATGATATCAATGAAAACGAAATATTATTTTAAGCATACAAGCCAAAATGTAATCAGTTATCTGTAAGACACAGACGATTATGCACGGCATATGTTAATTTGCGTCTTGTATAGTGCTGTTAGACTGACCACGAACAGGTGTATGAACTTTCAGGACCGCTCCATGCTAATTTAGGTAAAAAACATAAAACTATAACTTCTGTTGGATTACTTTTCTATCAAAACACAACCGAGTCTTTTTCTCTGTCAAGCTAACGGACAAACATGAGCATTTCAATACACCTATTTTGAAATGTATTGGTCCAGGTAATATAGTCATACGTTCATGGTTAATAAAACCGCACTATACTTGATCATTAAGAAATCAATTTTTATAATAATTGTGTCACAAAGTTTTAAATTGTACAAGTTGACCACATAAAATGGCATAAAAGCAATTAAGTAATTTATCAAAACCATATGCTAACCCAGCAAATCCTCCACTATTAGAACCAGGTGCTAACCCAGCAAATCCACCACTGTTAGAACCAGGTGGGGCTGATCCAAAAGTTCCTGTAGGTGAAGCACCAAATGCAGGGGCTGACCCAAAACCACCCTGAGAACTGCCACTACCAAATGCTGGAGCACTACCGAATGCAGGGGTTGTCCCAAAAGCAGGTGCTCCACCAAATGCGGGGCTGCCACCGAAGGCTGGGGGAGCACCAAATCCACCTGAAAGAATATCAATAGATTTTAAAGAGCTATAAATCAGACATTAACCATTACGTAGAAACATAGAAGACCGTGTCTATATGATATACAGCTAACACATACTGATACTAGGAGGACTTGGGTCAGACATTATGTACTACGATACTGTATCACAGTCTAAAGTTCAAAATAGTATTTTTTCTGTTTGTTTATTCGAGATTTTAGACAAAATGGTAAAAGCATAACGTCTGTTCGTTAAGCTCAGGTGGTAAAACTAGGGTTTACAACATTTATGGTGTTTTGTATATTGTGTGAGAGCATCAAACCTGCAACCTTCAGCACCTGAGGTGAGCACTACCACTGAGTCTCTGGGCTGGTTTATAGAAATCTATGTATTGATGTGCAAATATGTAGTGCTTTCGACCATTTTAAATAAAATATTCAAATGCATTCATGAGATGTCCAGTGAAAGCACAACAATGCCCAGATAAAGACTCAAATCAAATTATACATGTACTTCTGTATTTTTTTTCACTCTTTAATCCACTGTATTCAACAAAAACTCTAAGCCATCTTAACAAATAAACTTCAACATTTTGTATGTCACCAATTAGGGGGGGGGGGGCATGAAAATATTGAGAGAAATTTACTGTCATCTTCAAATATATAACTGTTTGATTAAACAAAGGACCATACATACCTGATGAAGCCTGTGGTTGTGGAGAGCCAAACCCAGTGGCAGCAACACCAGCTCCAGCACTGAATCCACCAGCACCAGTACCAGAACCGGCACCGAACAGTCCAGTCGCTGTAAGGTGAACAATTTATACTTTAAAGTACAAGGGTTGATCCAGAATTACGTGGACATTTTTAAATAAATGATGAAAAACATTGAAATTTTACAAACAGTACATCTAACATATCAGACACAAATCTAAAAACATTTGCAGCAGTACATACAACCACTAATTTTTGAGTCATAAGAAGACAGTGTCATCTTGAAGCAGATATAGTGCTGCCGCATTGTGATACAACCACTGACACCAAGCCAATCCGTCCTAGCACTCTTCCCATAATGCCAAGTATAGAAAAGACTCACTACTGCCAATTTTTAAAGCTTTGGTAAACTGGGTTGGTGATCAAACCGGCAACATTTGCACCCAATGCAAATACTCCACAAATGAGTCACTGGGACTGTCAAATACACAGACAGAAATCTTGTAATCATACTTACTGCTAGACTGGGCAGATCCAAAAGGTTGAGCTGTGCCAAATACATTAGTGCCGGCTTTTTCAGCACTA
Source organism: Mactromeris polynyma (assembly GCA_032209605.1). Classification (NCBI taxonomy): domain Eukaryota; kingdom Metazoa; phylum Mollusca; class Bivalvia; order Venerida; family Mactridae; genus Mactromeris; species Mactromeris polynyma. Next base: position 20,108,398 of record JASFXZ010000011.1, read on the forward strand.
GGTTTGCCACCCAGCCCACTCAGCATCCCTCCTCCATCACTACCACCACTTTCTGTATTAGACTGCCCAAATCCTGAACCAAAACTGAAATACAGTTTTATAAATGGTACACAATTGAACAAATAGTACCTGTGTTAGAGAGGAAACAGTGGCAAGTCAAAACATGCCAAAATCTTTAACTGGATCTCTGAATCATATAACTACAAGAATGGTATCAAAACATAAACAAATGGCTTCTAAACTATAATATCACTGTAGATACCCAAATATATCACTGTAGATACCCAATAAAATAGCTGTAGATACCCAATAATATCACTGTAGATACCCAAATATATCACTGTAGATACCCAATAAAATCACTGTAGATACCCAATAAAATCACTGTAGATACCCAATAAAATCACTGTAGATACCCAATAATATCACTGTAGATACCCAATAATATCACTGTAGATACCCAAATATATCACTGTAGATACCCAATAAAATAGCTGTAGATACCCAATAATATCACTGTAGATACCCAAATATATCACTGTAGATACCCAATAAAATCGCTGTAGATACCCAATAATATCACTGTAGATACGCAATCAAATCACTGTAGATACCCAAATATATCACTGTAGATACCCAATAATATCACTGTAGATACCCAAATATATCACTGTAGATACCCAATAAAATCACTGTAGATACCCAATAAAATCACTGTAGATACCCAAATATATCACTGTAGATACCCAATAAAATAGCTGTAGATACCCAATAAAATCACTGTAGATACCCAAATATATCACTGTAGATACCCAATAATATCACTGTAGATACCCAATAAAATCACTGTAGATACCCAATAAAATCACTGTAGATACCCAAATATATCACTGTAGATACCCAATAAAATCACTGTAGATACCCAAATATATCACTGTAGATACCCAATAAAATCACTGTAGATACCCAATAATATCACTGTAGATATCCAATAAAATCACTGTAGATACCCAATAATATCACTGTAGATACCCAAATATATCACTGTAGATACCCAATAATATCACTGTAGATACCCAAATATATCACTGTAGATGCCCAATAACATCACTGTAGATACCCAAATATATCACTGTAGATACCGAATAAAATCACTGTAGATACCGAATAAAATCACTGTAGATACCGAATAAAATCACTGTAGATACCGAATAATATCACAGTAGATACCCAATAAAATCACTGTAGATACCCAATAAAATCACTGTAGATACCGAATAAAATCACTGTAGATACCCAATAATATCACAGTAGATACCCAATAAAATCACTGTAGATACCCAATAAAATCACTGTAGATACCGAATAAAATCACTGTAGATACCCAATAATATCACAGTAGATACCCAATAAAATCACTGTAGATACCCAATAAAAAATTTAAAAAACAGAAGCAAGTATCAACAAAACAAACAAAAAAGACATTAACTAAAAAATAAGAAATTCTACTTAAAATACCCACCCAGCAGATTGCCCAAATCCTGGGGACTGACCAAATGCTGGTTTGCCAAATCCTGGAGATGAGGCTTGTCCAAACCCGAACCCAGAACCTGATGTTGCTGTATTGAATCCACCACCTCCACCACCAGATACCTGTGTACCGAATAAGCCTCCACCACCCACTGTGGCTGAATTCAGTATCCCTGGAGTCGGCCCTGAAAGTATTAAGATTTAAATAATCTTCAGTGTGTTATTGGAAATTAACAATCTATTAAACAATACCATGAAGATTGCATATATAGCACTGCAGTTTGATTCCCTTAATACCTCGTAGAAACATATATTTAATAGAACTTCACATAAATTTTCTATCATCATATAAATACATGTAATGTCTTGTAATGGGGCTTTACGTCACAATAACAGTCGTGGACATGAAGTAACTATTCGAGCTATTTGTGCAGAGGATGAACCCCAGACACACTACTGTTAAGAACCACAGACTTTCAGTTAGTCAGCTGATGGCTCCCTCACGTACAAATTCTATATCCCAGGTGGGATTCGAACCCAATATTTGTTGTATGAAGTCAGCGACAATAACCACTCCACCACAGAGGCCCATTATCATATAAATAAGATTCTTAGTTCAATAAATGCTAAATCAACAAACAACATAGATGCTTAGATAAATGTTGAGCAAATACATAAACATATACACTTAACTCGTAAACAATCTCCAAGATTTAAGTATCAATGCATGACAGCTGCTGTCTAAGATATCTAAGCTTCAAACAGTACAAATATTACAGTCTCAAAAACAAAAGTAAAGTACAAAATATGCTTTAAACCACAACTGAACAAAACCCAACACAATGATTTTCTATTAAGTGGTACAGTAAAATCCACACTTGCAGATCACTTCAAAATAAGAATCATCTCATAACTAAGACCGTATTTCATGGACATTATTTCATTTTCCTTCCATATATTAACTTAATAATCAGACCGCCTCACAACTAAAACCTTCTATCTTCATGGTTAATGGTGGTCTTATTATTGAGGTTTCAATGTACATGTAGAAAGAAAACAAGTGATCAGTTGATATTTGAGACAGAGAGAGATAATGTATACACGGTACCTGATGAAGTGGTTGCCAACTGTGTAAAGAGGCCACCGGAAGCGGCAGAGCTAGTACTCTGTCCAAATAATGTCCCAGTCGATGCTGTGGTGGTTGCTGTCTGACCGAACAGACCAACACCACCGGCAGCAGTTGAAGGTTGTCCAAACAGACCAGTAGGAGTGCTGCTAGTATTTTGTCCAAAAAGAGTGCTACCACTCGAAGATGTTGTTGTTGCGGAGCTCGTATTTTGCCCAAATAAACCAGTGTTGGTAGTTGTTGTAGTTGAACCACTTGAGCTCTGTCCAAACAATCCACTACTACCAGCAGATGTTCCAGCAGATGAAGTCTGACCAAATAAACCAGTGTTGGCAGTTGTTGTAGTTGAACCACTAGAGCTCTGTCCAAACAATCCACTACTACCAGCAGATGTTCCTGCAGATGAAGTCTGACCAAACAAGCCAGTAGTTGAAGGGACTGCTGATGACTGGGCACCAAAGGAGCTCGAACTAGATTGCCCAAAAGGAAAGGTAGAAGCCGTTGAGCTGGTAGCCTGACCAAACAAGCCAGTAGAAGCGGTAGTTGTTGTGGTCGGCTGACCAAGAGGATTGCCTGAAGCAGTGGCAGATGTCAGAGCTGGTAAAGGAAATCCACTTGAAGTCGAGGAAGTCTGACCAAATAATACTTCCTTAGATGCTGTTGTACTTGTACCTGACCCAAACAATCCTCCACTGGACAAAGGTTTAACTGTTGCTGAATCCTTTTTCTCAGATGGTTCACTTTCCTCAGGAACAGCATCAGAGGGCTGACCAATAACATGTGTCACAGGTGTCTTATCCTGCCCAAAAAGTCCATCGTTCGAAGCAGTCGATGTTGATTGTCCAAATATGGTCGAAGTAGCATAACTGGGTGTGGTCGATTGTCCGAATATTCCAGATGAACTCATACTGGCCGATGATGTCTGACCCATTGTAACAGTGGGTTTGACTAAAAATTAGAATTTAGTACATAGAATATCTTATCTTATGTATAAAATAAAACATATTACATTTGTATACAGTCATAGTTTTACAATTTCTACACAGCACAATTTACATATAAGTACAGAACTATCTGTGTAAAGGCAAATAAAAAAAGTACAATAGACAACAGTTGATTGATTATAGATTTTACCTGACTAAAGTGTTATATACACTCAGTAATATTTTAATTCCTGAAACCTGCTGTCAATAACACATTGAAACATTAATAATAAATTATTCATTTTTCTGATTAAATCAATTTAAAGAATTTATGTATACACTACTGTAGATTACCATTAATTTGTGACTATCCAATTCTCAAAAATAATACAGAAGTTTTGCGAAGAAATTAGCTTAAGGTGGCATCAAAATACCAGAAAAAAATACTAACAAATTTTATGCAATGAAAATGAGAGATTTCGCACAATTATTGAAAAAAAGTTAGTTAATTTCATGAAATTAAGCACCTGCAAAACTAAAAGGGATCTACAGTATTGGCAACTTTCCATGGTGCAATACAACATCTTTAAAAGTGTATATTCATCTATAAATACATTGGAAAACCCAATTCAATTTTCGAAAAATAATCTAAAAATAAACATGACTTCGAAGAATCTAAAAATAGAACACAACTATGTCAAGTAATAGACATACTCCGGATTTGTATAAATAAGAGTATTTCCCTCCTATCCTGCGGTACAAACAACACTATACCTCTGTTTGTTTGTTTCATCGGGTTTAACGCCGTTTCTCAACGATATTTCAGTTTTTCCTGGACTGAAATCTAACCAGTACTAACTTACCCTTGCACAAGGAGCCGGCAACTTCTCCACATGAGGAGGAAAATCGACATTTTTATCAAATTTTCATGGAAGGGTATGACCTGCCGCGACCGGGAATCAAACCCGGATCGCCGGGTTACAAGTCCAGCGCACTAACCACTGTACCACAGCCGCGGCTCACTATACCTCTAATATCGTGCTTGAATTGCAATGGAAACAAAGACAGGATTTAACATCGGACTAAGTTAAATTCTGTTCGTACCGCAGGTAAAAACTCACTTTTAGGGAATTCTGGATTTCGTTTGTTTGATGATCAGTAATAATTCATACCCAGGTTTAGGGAAGAGACAAAACGATAAGAGAGCGATGTACGATAGTGAAATTGGAATGCAACTCAAATTGTTTCAATTTAGGATTAGAGCATAAAATTGAAATATAAAGCGTACATATTTATAAAATCCTATAAACAAAAAATATAACAGCTTAATAGAGCAAAAATAATTTTGATATACATAAATGTAAACATACCTGCGGCAGAAACAGAAGTTTTTGTCTCTGTAACAGAGGACCTTCCAAATAAACCTGTGGTGCAATACAACATCTTTAAAAGTGTATATTCATCTATAAATACATTGGAAAACCCAATTCAATTTTCGAAAAATAATCTAAAAATAAACATGACTTCGAAGAATCTAAAAATAGAACACAACTATGTCAAGTAATAGACATACTCCGGATTTGTATAAATAAGAGTATTTCCCTCCTATCCTGCGGTACAAACAACACTATACCTCTGTTTGTTTGTTTCATCGGGTTTAACGCCGTTTCTCAACGATATTTCAGTTTTTCCTGGACTGAAATCTAACCAGTACTAACTTACCCTTGCACAAGGAGCCGGCAACTTCTCCACATGAGGAGGAAAATCGACATTTTTATCAAATTTTCATGGAAGGGTATGACCTGCCGCGACCGGGAATCAAACCCGGATCGCCGGGTTACAAGTCCAGCGCACTAACCACTGTACCACAGCCGCGGCTCACTATACCTCTAATATCGTGCTTGAATTGCAATGGAAACAAAGACAGGATTTAACATCGGACTAAGTTAAATTCTGTTCGTACCGCAGGTAAAAACTCACTTTTAGGGAATTCTGGATTTCGTTTGTTTGATGATCAGTAATAATTCATACCCAGGTTTAGGGAAGAGACAAAACGATAAGAGAGCGATGTACGATAGTGAAATTGGAATGCAACTCAAATTGTTTCAATTTAGGATTAGAGCATAAAATTGAAATATAAAGCGTACATATTTATAAAATCCTATAAACAAAAAATATAACAGCTTAATAGAGCAAAAATAATTTTGATATACATAAATGTAAACATACCTGCGGCAGAAACAGAAGTTTTTGTCTCTGTAACAGAGGACCTTCCAAATAAACCTGTTATCTGTCCTGTTGGGGCTGAAAGAACAGAATTATAACATAGCTTTATATAGAAATGAGTGAGAGAGAGACAGACAGGGAGGGAGAGAGAAAAAGGGAGAAAGAGAGATAGAGAATCTCGGGTTACTGTCCGGTGAGAACAATGTTATCAGGCGAGGTGATATCGTTTGTGGTGGCGAGCTTTAGCGAGTCACCACGAACGATATCGCCGAGTCTGATAACATTGTTCGAGCCGGACAGTAACTTGAGATTCTATTTATCATGAAACTTAATTTTCCGAGCATGTTTTAGTGTGTCTTTACCTAAAATTTAGTGTTCAATCCGCTAATGTGATTATTACGGAGACCCGGCAAATCACATATCATAACTCTACATCCACCAACAAATAGTTCGCTGTAAATGGGCAAAATATAAAACAAAATGCAGGTCTGATTTCAACACTTTAATGTTATACAATATTGAAAACATTTATTTCTGACAATTACCACAGTTTTATAAAATATTCCAACTAATAATACATAACATGAAAAATATGCGTATTAATTGATGCGCACCAAGCAACCGCCCCGACAGCTGCATAAACAAAATCAAAATGGTGAAGAAGCTGAAGCACATGGAAATCACGGACAAACAAAAATCAACATGTTGGCGTAAACCGTTTATAAAAAGACTCAGGTGGGCCATACATTATTCACTGGTTGGACGTTGGAGGATTTCCATACACATTCATGGTTTGAATGTTAAGAGTAGCCCCGAAAAACAAAGATTGATAACCGGCATTTTGGCCTTGGACCGGAAGGTTGAAAGCTGGCATTGACGTTTGTGAGTGAGACGTTGTTTCAGTGCGTGAATATGACTCTGGATTGTGTGATTCGTGAACAGTTTTTGAAATTGTGGACTGATTATTGTTGCTTAGAATTGATGAGCATTGTTTTTGTGCGTTTAGGCTTATGTTGCTGTAATTGATGATGCTCTGTACGTTCTTGTGACCGCTAATTTGCATGATGTCAGTGGGTGCAGTGCCACTGTCTCTTAATTTCTGGACTGTATATTTTCGTGCTGAATGGTTTGTTAATTTGCGATTAATGCCAGCTTTCTGTGTCATAGTTTTCATTAGGCAACTAAGCTTTTTTACACCGATTCTCTGACGGAGGAACCATTGACAGTCATGATCTACTAGTGGGACGGTTCTTGGTGCTAAGTAAAAGGAGTCATCAGGCTTACTAAAACCATGAGGGCGTTTGGATGCATAAAGCCGATACACAGAAATGATATCTCGTGAATCACCAGATGACCAGAGTCTCGGTGCAACTTGACGGCTGTCTAAATGCTCTCCTGTTCTTGTCTTGGTCTGGCGTTCAACTAACTCCAAGAACTCTGTGCCATCTCCATCGTATTTGATACTGACATCACCCCATCTGTAAGTCAAATTTGAGTATTTAGAAATTATCAAAAAATTTGTTTGAGAAAAATCTATATTTTGCATGTTTTTCATACTTTCAGCTTTACATCTGGAAAAAATCCACCCTTAAGGTTCTTGTTAAATGGTAGCACCATTTAATCAATATAAAAAAGATTGCTATTCTATTTCAATATCAATTTTGCATAAAAAATGACACGTTTTCCGAATATAAAAACAAATCATCAATTTTCAGTTGGATTTGAGACGAGATACATGGCCAAAAAAACAAGATCTTGGATAACTGTCCAGTCAAATTGGAAAAAAGAACCGAGATATTGAGATGGACACATGAAGGAGAAAAGTGAGTATACTGTATATAAATTTTCATTAAAACCGTGATAATAAACATTACTGTAAACAAACGTATTTGGCAAGTTATTCGCAGGTATAAATATTCGCGTATTCAAGTGCAGAACATGTAAAGAAAGTAATTAAAAAACAATTTTGCGGATTGAGCAAAATTTGGCAAAAAGTGAATTGCATGAAATAATTTATTGGTTTACAGTATTTGATTGTATTAAATTAATTGGTATACATACTTCATATTGTGATGCTCGTCCACACCTCGCAGTCCAAAGTGGATGGTAAACTTCAACCAGAGAGTGTTGATGATGGCGTGTGGGGTACCTGAACCGAGAAGACCTTTCTCATACAGAATCTCTATTTCGCTGTCTGTTATTGGCTGTGCAGCATTTTCTTTGTTGCCTTTCCCATCACCTTTTAGTTTCTTCATTTTTGACTTTAAAACAAATTAATTATTATGTTTATTGAAAGTCAAATTTGTCAGTACACTGATTAAGTTTGTTTATATTTATAAAGCAAACATCAAAAAAAATTGTGGTACTGGTAACATCGTGAAACGGATGGGTAGAAACAAACATTATTTTGTTTTTTAGGTTATTAAGCAATTAATTGACGGAAAGCAAGTAGTCAATAATCTACAATTTAAAAAAATAAAGATGGCTATACAATAAACCAAAAATAGGTCAAGTAGGATTACCAGAACCACACATTATTTTATTATGGCCTTATTTATAATACTGTAAAATCATTAATTTTCGTGGGGGATTTAGTTTTGTTGATTTCGTGGTCCAGCTTAACCACGAAATTAAATCCCAGACAAAATATTGAACCATTTTATGTGTATAAAAGGAAATGCAAAATCCACAAATTCATATCCCCACGAAATAACATTTTTCATCAAAACCACGAAATTTAGTCCCAACGAAATTAAATGACTTTACTGTACAGTAATTGGTAACTGACTTATTTTCTACAGAATTTAAAACAGCTTGCTTTACAAAAGATATATAATTATGCTATACTTATTCTCTTTCAGAGTATGAAAAAGAAAAATGTTTTAAAAAAGAACTCACAGCCATTGTTTCACGCAAAAGAGGAAACCCCTGTCTTCCAGACCCCTTAGAAATGGTGAACGGATAGTGATCTTTCTGTAAAACTCTCTCAAATGTGGACGTGAAAGATCTTAATGATGTTGTATCATATTCTAAGCCATCTTCCTTCCTGACAGACAAAACAAACAACGCCAACAGCTCATCCAGTTCTCTATGCGGAATGTTGATAATTTCTCGAGTTTCTTTTCTTATTACCATGAAATTGTTTAGCCGTCTCATATGGCTATTTGTTTTCCTTAACGTATTCTTATTTTTTTGGATGTGATTAAAGTCATCCAAAGCCTCCTTTGTAACAACACTTAAATCGAATCCCACACTGGCCACAGTCACTGTGTTGTTTGTTTCAACCTCATCATCATTACCAGTAAGTGGAGTTGCATTGGTACAAGATCCACTGGTGGCATTGCCCTCAATATCAAGTAGAATCTTCTCAATTCCTTCAATTTCGATCTCATCAGTCAATTCATCCCATTCAATTGAAAAGGAGGCCATTGTTGAGTTGTAGCAGACGGTTATTTGTTGTTGTTGTTGTTGTTGCTGCTGTTGTTTTTTTCTTTGACTTAAGCTTTTTTAAGCTTTTTTTTTTTATTTGATGTAAGCATTGTAATTTAAAATTGTTTCGAAAACGTTTTCTTTTTGTCATTTATTGCCTTTTGCTGTTATTAATTCTGTTTATATATTATGTTTATAGTTCTTAAATAAAAATGTATGACATAACTCTTGTTTTTAATGATACAACAAGTTGAATGATCCATTCATGAATCATGAAAGTAGTCCGTCAATTTGTGGGCGGAGCTTAAAAGTGTTATCATGCTACTAGCAGCCTATTGACCTGAGAACACTTTATGTTATCAGGTCATGTGTTATCAGTCTGTTACCATGGTAGTTGCATGATAAAAATAAATACAAGGCCATCCTTAAAAGCTTTGGTTTAGCATAACCCTGTCTAAAAATGAAATTGCCCCACTTCAAGCTGTATTTTGCAGTGTCTTTGAGGGGAATGTTATTGGGCTGTGTAGTAGTTCACCTGATCTTAAAGAGTCATATAAAGAGGATCTTACATGAGTGCTTATTTGATATTGTTTTTTATGAAACGAGTCGACTGAATATGACGCGAGGCCCTGTCGAGTAAGGTTATGCCAAACAAACAATGTATAAGGATGGCCTTATAAAAAGCTGTATAATGCATTTTGCAGGTATTTCCAACATCAGTATTTAATTGCAAACTCGTGCCACACTCTAGTGCCATTGTGGAACCAGTGACATGGAAGACTACAGTAGTGATATGTCTACAAAACACATGACTAACACTTTCTAACTATACCAGAAAGCGGACTCATACACTATGTAAAGTCATACTTAAAACTATCTCCAGAAATGTTTCAGCTCATTAGTCCCTTTAAACTTTTGCAGCAACTTGTTACCTAAAGTTTTTGCGCAAGAATGACCAACTGACCATATAAATAACTCCAATTTACCCCCTCAAACTTTGCTTGAAAGGGTATAACCAAATCCTACCTTTTTATAAACATGAATAGTAAATTCATTTTTTAAACATTTTACAAGATTTGTGAAGCTTTTGTTTTTATTGGCATATTAATTAACATTTTATAATTACCAGCAGCTCCAGTGCCTTTCTTTTCAAGATTCTCCTTTGGTTTGGACTGTGTCACAGTCTTTGTGTCTGTAGACTGGGCTTCTGTCTTCGCAACAGACTGTATCTCAGAATTTCCAAAACTAGGAGTACCGGCAGTGAACGAAAAATTGAAACCAGACTGAGATGATGCTGTAGTGGTTTGGGCACCAAATGTCGGCATAGTAGATGTTGTCGGAGTAAATACAAAAGGCCTTGATGCTTGTGCAGTATTACTCTCCGTTGCAGAATTGGAAACAGTTGTCGGTGCAGCAAATTTTACAGATTCTGAAAAAAGGGCAAGTACTGGTAATTACAGAATATCACATCTCATAAATGCTTCCTTCAAATATATACATGTAGCACATTTCAACATTATTTCTAAACACCAGAGTCTTTTAAAAATAGTTACGAAATAATTTATGATGCTATGCAAACAATAGTAAGATCAATTAACTTGTGATTAAAATTAATCAACATAAGGTGTTTCCATCAAACACAGTTATTTCTACAAAGTGAATACTTATAATCTCAGAAAATAAGATAAAAAATAATTTTAAAACATCTTTAATTTTAAAAATATTTCACATAATGCACAATAGGATGTACTAGTTCAATCAAGCTTTGTGATACTTAATAAAGTGGCAACTATCGGGAAGAATAAATTAAAAAATCTGCAGTTTACTTGAAAGTGAAAATTCTTTAGATGATGACATTTGATTGAAACACAAGATTACCTGAACCAAAACTTAAGCCAGCAGTAGGCTTGGTGTCATCAGAACCGAACAGCTTCCTGCTTATTGGGGTACTCGAACCTGCCGGTAACCTCGGGCTCTCTAGAACAGGTACCTGGCCAGGAGCTTTCACGTTCACTGGTGTACCAGTGAATATACCTCCTGAATAGAAATAAATATTACATGTATAAACAATATTAATACTATCTTCCAGTGAGTAACAATAAAATTCAATGATTCTCTATTTAGAAATTTTTAAAACAAATACTGTCAAACATGTCTATAATTCAGAAAAAAAATATATCTAAATGACAGGTGATCTCTATAAACAGAATCAGACACACTGGGATAAAAAATGCTTTTCAATGCAGTAACAAAAGCGTATATACATGTACACTTGAGTTTATCCGGCGAAGGGCTATGTCACTTGTTTTACTTGTGGAGGAATATTAACTATTACACACAGGTATCTATTACACACAGGTATCTATTACACACAGGTATCTATTACACACAGGTATCTATTACACACAGGTATCTATTACACACAGGTATCTATTACACACAGGTATCTATTACACACAGGTATCTATTACACACAGGTATCTATTACACACAGGTATCTATTACACACAGGTATCTATTACACACAGGTATCTATTACACACAGGTATCTATTACACACAGGTATCTATTACACACAGGTATCTATTACACACAGGTATCTATTACACACAGGTATCTATTACACACAGGTATCTATTACACACAGGTATCTATTACACACAGGTATCTATTACACACAGGTATCTATTACACACAGGTATCTATTACACACAGGTATCTATTACACACAGGTATCTATTACACACAGGTATCTATTACACACAGGTATCTATTACACACAGGTATCTATTACACACAGGTATCTATTACACACAGGTATCTATTACACACAGGTATCTATTACACACAGGTATCTATTACACACATGTAACTATTACACACATGTAACTATTACACACAGGTATCTATTACACACAGGTATCTATTACACACAGGTATCTATTACACACAGGTATCTATTACACACAGGTATCTATTACACACAGGTATCTATTACACACAGGTATCTATTACACACAGGTATCTATTACACACAGGTATCTATTACACACAGGTATCCTCCTCCTTAAATATATTTGGTTCCGCTATCAATGGTAAAAAGATCACTGAGACTTCCAAGAGCAAGCTCAACATTATCTAACCAATCAGTCTTTTGTAATGAGGCTTGAAGCCACATTTACAGCTAGGGTCATGTAGTAACTTTTCCAGCTATATTGACTCCAGGTGTGCCTGCTAGCATTATTTTGTGCATAGGTGGGCACCTGGGTGGAACACCTATCTTCCTTAAACAAGCTGGATAGCTCACATACAAATTATACATGCCATGTGGAATTTGAGCCTGCAGAAAAAAATGCAAGTAAATACTGCGCTCAGAAATTTTATATAGAATATTGTAATTCAATTTCTGTCATAGCCATTTCCCTAAACAGATTGTGTTCACTTTTATAGTTACTCTATAAAATATATACTACTTACACTTCTTAGGGTGAAAGTGACACAATCAGTATGCATCTTTACCTATATGCAGAGAGACAAGCTTTCCCTTTCACTGTCAAGTTCTACAAGCAAATATAACTGAGAGATGTACAAAAGCTACTCCATACCAACCTGGTATTGTGTTAGCAGTAGATGTCATGTACTGAAGTCCAAATCCTTCATCGTTACCATCACCAGAATCGCTAGACTCCTCGTCCTCATCGTACTCATTCGCTTCTTCCGAATCAACATCATTCTCTGATCCGCTCGGTGTAATATCATCAAATTTTATTCCATTAATTTCTTTCACTCTCACTGAAGTGGTAAACATTACAAAAATAGAGTATGTCACCCACATCTTTGGACAATGTTGAGATCTAAGAATTATTTTTTGTAGAGTATAAGTGTACAGTAAAACCTGACTTTAAGACCACATCAATTGAGATACTTCAGGAGATCAGGGTCAGGAATAGGCGAGTTCCAAAGTAAAGCAAGAGGAGTTGCCGAAAGTTGTATTGTTATATTTGAATAGTCAAGTAAAAATTATGTTTGTTTTCAGTGAATGAGGGCATTAATGCTGGTTGGTGTTATTGTGATTTTCATCAATTTGGGATTTTTTTACAAAATATCACGAACTTTTCCACTAAAAGAGTATAGTTATGTAAACATGGGTACATACATGGATGACTTTGGGCCTGTTGTTGTTGTTGTTGTTGATCATACAAGCCCCTATCTTTCACAGTAAATGGAACAGTCACATTCGGAGGTACTTGTTGAGTACTGGTCCTAGTACCTCCTTTTGGCATCGCTGTGAATACATAGAATGGATAAGTAAAACAGCCTTAACGTGTCTGTTAGAATATTACAGAAGTTTACAAAGTAAAATAAGGGAACCTAGGAAGTTGAAATGTGTAACGAAAATGAAAACCTTTGAATCTAGTTTAGATAAAACTTATTCATTTCACACTGATTGCGAGTCAAGTTATTACATCTTATTATAAACCTCTTTAGATGACAGTTTCCAGGGTAACTAACCAGTATCTGCACCTTAATCAGGGATTTGGGGGAATTGCAGTTCAACCTTGTTCAATGAGTGATTCAAATTCACAACATTAAATTCAGGAATCAGGCAATCGACGCATCCAGCTTAATGCCTCATTGAAAGAAATAAGTAAAGAGGAGGCAATTTCTTCCACAGAATACAAGTGTTTAAAACAATTACACCAATGCTATGTAGACAATAGTTCAATAAAATATCTCCATATAATATATTCACTTGATGCATACATCGGTTAATAATCATTAAAATTTTACATCCCTATCTTTCACAATACAATTAAGGTAGGTATCAAACAAAATACATCATTTTAAAACCAGTCTTAAGTTATATAAGGTAGGCATCCGAAGGATATGAGTTTAAATTGTGATTGAAGGACATTTAGTCCCTTATTTCAAAATCCCTGATTGAGCGTTTTACAAAAAATACAGTTTAAGGTTTTATCACTGAAATAAATTAGTCCACAAAAATATTTTTTGTTGTTTTTCAGGAAAATACTCAAGATGTGAGGATTGTGTAACAAATAACACACACATCCATAGACAAGACTTACCTGGCTTATTTTGTTCCTTCCCCTTTTCCAGTATCTGCTCAAAAAATCCTTGTCGAGTGCCATCTTTGCCACCAGACCTGTCACCCAACTGACTAACCATACTTCTATCACTCTGAGAACCGAGAGTCGGGTTTGCTTGTAATCCAGACTGGTTTGTCTGAGCTTGGGACCTTTTAGCAGAGAAATTCCTGCTGGCATGCTGAGCAAATCCTGTTGAAATACACAGTAAACAAATTATCAGTCAATCAAAATATAAAGGTATACAATAGCAATCAGGTACAATAGTTTAACAGTTAATTTAAAAATATAGATCACAAAAGGTCAATATATTGAAAAATGCAAGTTTTTCATATTCAACTATTTCTTGGACATTTTATTAAACAAGCAGGCTAAGGATGGTCCTATAATGCTCATCTCAGTACACTGCCAGTTAGGCTGAATTAGAACCATTTAAAGATCATTCATGTAGCACAAAATGTTGTTTAAGGTGTCTACAACACTCACATGAGGAACAAGGCTTAGCCTCCATGGCAACCGTGGTTTTTGATAGAATTTAATAATTTATGCAATATTGAAAGAATACCACACCAAGTATCAAACCTCTAGGCCTTATGATTTTAGACAAGAAGATTTTCAAAATTTACACTTTTGAAATCTGTTTTTAGCTCCTGTGACCAATTTATGCAGCAGACAGGTACAATTTAAGCAACTGTGAAAGAGGTCTACCCAATGATCATTCCTGTGAAGTTATGACAAAATCCATTCAGCGATTTAAGAGGAGATGTAGTTTTTTAAAAATGTTGACGGCAGACAGACAGCCAACGATCCGAATAAAAATCGGTTGTTTGTGTACTTCATAAATTTGGTTTTACCAATACACCATGTTCAGTAAACACATAAAGGTGATTATTAGCTGCTACACTAGAACTAATGTTACCAGTATTTGTTGGTTCATGTGTTGTATGGTCCTGTGATTCACTACGCCTTGTTCTTGTTGTATAATCCTGTGATTCACTACGCCTTGTTCTTGTAGTGTCTGAAGTCTCAAGCAGGCTATCAGGAATTTGAAGGACTGACAGGTTTCCTACAATATGCAAGCTTTCATATAACAAAAATGCACATAGATAAATTCAAAGAAAATAGAAACTTTAGAAGAATTTACCACAAATGGTCGTCGACAGGGTACTAAATACTTACATAATTACCTCTTATTGACATAGCTCTGAATACAAGGGGAGTTTATCTAACCCTATTTGTTGAAATACTTTAACATGAACAGTTACATTTTACTGAAATTTCGTAAGTTCCATCAATATGTAGAATCTTGTTTACATTTGCATTTGTGTCTACTTAAATGATATGAATCACAGAGTATAACACTAATTAGGCAATACATACACAAGAATATTGCACAAAGTTTGAATATAATTGTTGAAATGCATACAGTATACTGAATGACACAAAAAGCAGCGTTATTATGCATTGTCTTGAAAAACTATAATAACTGTAATAATCAATTGCTTCAGTATTATTCCTGCCTTACACCTATTTTTCATGCCACCTTGATTTTATTTTCCTACCACGAAGAGCTCCTAGAAAGCATCAAAATTGCTCTTCTTATTAAATCCGCATTTTTTCATTTTAATATATAAAATAGATTTTTAAATAGATATGTTGAATTTATTAACATAACTGATACAAGGATAATCAATGGTAGAAATGACATCAATGGATACTGATGTATCATACTACTACATAGATTTCATACAAATTTCAGAAAGGGGAGTTAACTCCCTTTTGATCTACTTGTACAGCGATGAACTCATACATTGTACAAAGTATAATTTTACTGAAAATGGATAATTCGAAAACATGCATTATTTTGGAATTCAAACAATTAGAATAGACAATGTTCCGCAGTACAAGCAACTTAGAATCTACTAATCAGTTTGCTTTTATTCTAAGTTCTAATAGAATACCTGGTTTAGTTGGACGCACAATGGTGACATCACGTCTGCATAGATGATTTCTCAGTCTATTCAACCTGTTTCTACACATAGGGTGGTCAGTTTTAGTTGAAGAATGACTACGAACGCTGGATGCCTTCACTGGACTGGAGGACAGAAGAGAATCAACCATGCTCGATAAATCTGTATTTGTGCTGAAAAATTTGATTACCATATTTAAAGGACAGTACATTAGACAGGACAAAAACTTTTATTAAATAATTAATGTAAAACAAAAATATAGCAATACCAAATAATATCAACTACTACTAGTTGAATGAGATGCACAGGACTTTTCATAAGCCCCTACTATAAAAAAATTCAACATTCTCTTGCATGAGAGGCTAAAACTCTCCTATACGACACACATAAAAGGCAGCAATTCTGCAAGGCAGAACCTTTAATTGGGACAAACCTTTTATACTGTAATATATTTTATTAACCATATCAAACTTGCAGTAATCAATAAGTTTTTCATCAACATATTATTCCTGAACAGAATTGGAACAAAATACAATGCGCAAAATGAGTGAAATAGAATTAAAGATAAGAAAATAGTGCACAAATACTTAGCGGAAACAAGCAGTTCAGAGCATTTTTATTCTATATAACAGAGGCCTATCTATATAAGGCTACCTCTGGAAGAAATTAATACTCAAAATCCCAATGAGTCATGCAGAGGTTTAAATCTATGGTGAACAAGGCGAGATAGCATCAAGCTTCAATTGGTAAAATTGAAATGTTTTTCATAGTATGAACTTTATTTCTTAAGTTTTTTTCCTACTTCTTTGTTTGTTACTATACTAAATTACTACATTTTTGCAAAATGCTACGTATTTCTCCAAATTTGACCAAGAATCTATATCACATTTCTAATTTATCATACTTACTTGTTAGCATTGACAGTAGGAGAGAAATAGTTACTCCATGCTGAAGTTTGGTTGTACAACTTTATCTGTTTCAACTTTTCTTCAAGTTCCTGTAACTTAGTTTTTTGAGTAGTGATCAAGCTATTGTTGTTCTTCACCACCCTGTAGACAGCATCGTTTGTTGGTGTACTGATCCTGAAAGATAATAAAACTAATACTAAGCTTAAAACATACTTTAAAGATTACAACGTAATAGTAAGGCTTGTGATTTAAAGACATTAAAGTGTTCAGATTTCTTTTACAATTTAAGTTGTCCTTGGTATTGCAGTGATTAATAATCGAAGGAGCATTATCTAACCATTACAAGAAATAAATTGCATCCAACAGGGTTAAACCACAACTTTTTCATCCTGGTAGTCCGTATGATTAATGAATGTCGAAATTAAGTAGTTCTCCAGTTAATTTGGTGGTCCTGACAACACAGGGTTAGTGACTAGTATCAAAATAAGGGTATGTTTTTATGAAAACTGGAATAAAGTAAAAAAAAGTATAGAAAAAAGAAACTTTGGCATATGAAACTTTTTTTTCCAAACTATTGCTTTTCCTTTTTTTATTGCACACATACATATAGGGTAACTTACTTTACACTCCTGCAATTTCTTTCTCGATATGGAACAAAAATATTTTTCTTAAATTCGAAACCATAATTCTATGTGTATAACTAAATATTTTAACCAGAAAATTTAGAGTGGATGTATAGTGGCAAACCATTTTTAAGTGAACCCGAACACTTTTAAGATCACAAGAACCAACCTATATATAGTATTTTATAGAGTAATTAAAAATAGGGCATGTTACAGCACTTTGACCAAGAAACAATTTTTGAATTTATGAGGACATTTCAGACAAACCTGTTAGTTCTATTCTTCTTCCTGTTCTGATAATCTTCCCACTGTGTATCCAAGACAAGATCAACATTTTGTAAGCCTTGTTCCAATACCTGTAAATGTATGTACATCATTAGAATAACATAATCATTTAAATAATACTCAATTACTCTATTTTACAAGGGTAAACATTTTTCGACTTTCTATTGTGTTCAGTTTTGCAATGACACGAACACAACATTATATTTAAATACTTGCTGAACAATATTTTGTCTTTACAACACCAACACATAATTTGAACTGTCATATAAATGTGCTTAATGTTTTAGTGGTTAATTGTGCTATGTTTAGAGTAGATTTCCAAGAACAATTATGGCAGTTACTTTGACCCTACCAGAGTTACCTGTTCTTCAACCAGGATTATCCAGTACTATTACAAGCAAATGACAACTTTCCCACATAAATGTATGTCAAATCATAGACGAATGCAATTCACTCAGGTTAAAACTTAAAACTAGAGCTTGTTTTTGAAAAAAACAACATATGCCTCCCTCATTGCCCCAAATGGGCCATAACTCTGCCAAAAATAATTCGACCATAAATTCTGACTATTTGCGCAACTAGGCTTGGTACCAATAACTAAATTGTAATTTCATTGAAATCCAACTACTGGTTTAGGAGAACAACTGTATACAAAATGTACAAACATTGTGACGTCCAGACAGACAGCATAACATCAATGTCTCCCTATCCCAAATATAAAAACAGTGGTACGACCTACCAGGCATGAGAATACATAATCAGCTGAAAAGTCGGAAAGGGGTCCAGTGGGCCACTGCAGCTGCTGGCTTTTAAGCATCTAAGATGGCTTAAATTGTCACAAAAACGGCCCTTGTGAGCGTCTAATCTGCAGATTTCTGTGAATCCACAGAAAATTCTCATGCCTGACCTACTAGCAACAGAGATAACCAGGAGGGAGAATATTAAACCTACAAACCTGATACTGAAGTCTCAGTTGTTCCATCTTCTCAGCACTTTCAGGATCTAATGCCAGGGAGTTCAGCAGTTGTAGATATTTAGGGTCAGATTTCATTTGTTCTCTCATTTTACATTCTTCAGCCATAGAGAACAGATCCAGACACAATGCTCGTTGGTCTTGAACCTCTTTATTCTGGTCCTAAGGAGGTAACACTTGTATTATTATATTATATTATTATACAGTGTTAAACTTATTATGTTTTCTTATTTTTTAAAAGTGCCCAAATATAAGCAAGCCTCTTTCGCAAATAATTTTTACAAATGTTATAGTAAATACGCTTATCGAACGTTGTAAAGATTCTATGAAACACAGTCATGGATTTTGTTTTCTTCAATGGATTTCACATTGCCTGCGTGGTGTTGCAGTCATTCCAGCCTCATTATTTCAGCAGGTTTTATTAATGTTACATGTCTTAAGTTATTCCATTTTTTCCATGACCCATGTATGGTTCTCCTAATAACTTCAGCTAACAATATATATAGCAAAGCTCAATAATCAGACCGCCCTAGAAAACTGGTCTTCCAATTGAGGTGGTCTTAATATGGACTTACAATTTAAGTTCAGAGTTTCGAGGTGGTATTATTATAGAGGTGGTCTTTATGTGAGGATTTACTGTAAAAGTATGAATGTATGAAAAATGACTTAAGATGCATAATCTTCAGTCCAATTGTCAAGAACATACACCTCACACATGGTTCAAACTTAGGACCTGTGGATTGGCAGTCCAGTGCCCTAACAACTGAGCTTTCAGGAAGGGTTCGTAATTACAAACCTGAACAGAACTTTTGGCTTCTGTGTAGAAATTCTCCATCTCCTGTGTACGTTTCTTCATTGTAGACATAGTGTCCTTGTTTCCAACAGTGAAATCTGTGTGGATTGATTTACTTCTGAAGTCAACAAGTTCCTTGTTAAAATGCTGAATCTAAAACACAAACATTTCACACATAAAACATCCAATTTTGGAAAGTAACTGAACAAATTTTCGGCCATAGATTTCAAACAAGTAGGACAATCATGTATAGGCTGATTTAGGTCAAATGCCGCTAAAAGAATTTGATGTACACATTGCGAATTCCTTGAAATAAAACCGAACAAAGAAAAAGACTCAAAAAAATGATTTCCAATGGTAATCTGAATACAGTCAAACCTGTCTGTAAAGACCACCCATGGGAACAGCAAAATGTGGTCTTTGTTTACAGGTGGTCTCTATTAACAGATTAAATATCATTGAAAATGGTCTGATGGGAGATAAAATTGGTGGTCTTTGCAGACACGTTTTGCAATAGTGGTCTTTGTTCGCAGGTGGTCTTTAACACAGGTTTGACTGTAATTATAACTATATTATATTACTGTACCCGAGCTAGAGACATTAAAAACAATTCTCATCTCTTTAATAGTTTCACTGAATAACCTTTATTCCATCAAGATATAGCTAATATCAAACAAACCTCGTCCAGTATATTTTGTGAAAACTGCTGATCAACTGAGTCACTTGTTTCTGTAGGTGTGTCAGTAGGCGTGGCTGTTCTAACTTGTGCCTCACTGGGATACTGAGGGGGTGGAGCTAACCTTGGTGATTGGGCTCCAGATGCTCGGTATGTAGGAGGTGGGGCTTGTGTCGGGGACTTCGGCTCGAATCTATCTAAAAACAGAAAATAAAGTATGTAGTAAATAGTGTGAAAAAAACATGTGTAAGCCAGAAATAGACACCATGTCATACAAACTAAAACTGAATGTCATCAATAAGGCAAATAAAAGCTAATTTAACCACCAGGGATTTTTTCAGACTTTTGAAAGTACCATACACGGGCCAGTCCAAAAATGGCCCACTAAGTGACCAGAAGCATGAAAACTACCAGAGTGTATAATTGTCTTCCTAGCAAGCATCAAAGACAGCAAACAAACCTTGTTGGTTCGGATCTGAAGGAGCAATGGCTATCTTCCGTACAGGTTTAGTCACATTCGTTGGCATTTCTGTAAAGGCAGATGTTTGTCCAGCAAATGTAGGCACTGGCTTGCTCACAACAGGTGCTGGTACTGTGCTTGCTGCTGCAATATATTATATAGTGTATTATGATAAGCAAATAAATGACAGTATCAATAATTCCTACACAACATCTTGAACGTGTTTCCTTTCCGTGCCAATTAAATCTTCAATAATATTTTGGTAAAAATGAAGAGCATTGTCAACTAATGCTTTGGATAGCAAAAACTTAAATCTTCCCACCATAAAATCTTAGAATTATCCATCAGTAAATAAATTTATATATACTTTGTGTGCGTATACGCACATATTTGACAACTATGGCACGTATATTAAGCAATTGTCAGAAAATCATTCCCTCTCTACAACAACAACTCTCTCTCTCTCTACGACAAACTGATGGTCCCCATAAAAGAGAAGGACCATTTTAAAGCACTTGGCCAATAGCTAAAGGCAGAGACATTTAAAAAAAACACAATCCCTTCAGTCAATCAGACATATACCAAATCCACAGTAAATATATCATTATGTTCCACATACAAGATACAACTGAGAGAGTATTTCTTGAAACATTTAAAAGATATATCCATTGTATGCATTATCAAATTATTTTAATAAACCATTAACATGACAATAGCTAAACAATAAAAATTACCCACCAACAGAGGAGGTAGCAGGTTTAAAAGCAAATATTCCTGCCTGAGAACTTTGTCCAGTATTGAGGGAACCAGCAGCAAATGTTGAACCTGGAGTGGTAGCAGCAATGACGGGGTTGGTACCTGGCTTCAATGGTACGGCATCTACAACAATATATAATAATCAAATTACTGAAAATCGAACTCAATAATAAAAATACTGCTACGACATTTCCCTTTGATTACATAAACAAGAAATGGGCAATGCCCACAAACCAGGTTGTCAACTGAGTTATTTTTAACCAAGGCTCTATTTGTATAATGAATACATGATGATCATCAATGCTGCAAAGGTGCCGTAGGCGATACATGCATATACACACTCACACTTAGATATATTATATATATATATGCAACAACTATACACCAAGTTTGATGTCAATACACCCACGCATAGCGAAGATATTAAGTGGAAACTGATTTTTAAATTTCAAGTGACCTTGACTTTGGACGGAACAAACCCAAAAGCAATCCCAAGCGAGCTCTCCACCTGTTCTTACTATACACCAAGTTTGATGTCAATACGATGAATGGAACTCACGTTATTCGCCGGAAACCACCAGTTTGATGCCCGCCCACCCAAGACACACACCATTCTAATAACCTGGTTTTCGTTGAAAACCTGGTTAAAAATTGCCTCAGAGGTAAAAAGAAAATTGTGTACCACTTCTAGATATAAAGGTGTTTAGTAATTTATGTGTATACATTATGTATAGTAATATTTGAGTATACCTTGTGTATAGTAATATTCGTGTACAGCTCGTGTATAGTTATATTTGTTGATAACTTGTGTATAGTCATATTTGTGTAACATGAATATTAAACTTACAAATTGCCAGAGAAAGTGCTATTTTAAAACAAAATTTCAAAACAAACCTGTTTCAACAGATGAGGTTAACTTTGGCTGCATACCAGAAATCCCACCATTTCCTGTAGATGGCGCTCCAAAACTTGGAGTGAATGAAAAAGCAGCATTGGCTCCTGATTTATTTGTTGAACCAAAGGAAGCAGTGGTGAATCCAGCACTTGCAGGTGGTTTATCAACAGACTGATCAGGCAGTGCAGAACCAGTAAAGGAAGATCCACCAAAGCTAGGGAGCACTGATGGCTTTGTTTCTGCTTGCTGTGGTGTAGTTACTGGAGATGCAAAACTTCCAAATCCTGAGCCAAACAAAGATTTGCCATCAGAAGATGTCGCCGTCGGAGCAGTGAATCCTTTGCCAAAAAGAGGCTTTGCATCTGGTTGGTCAGTTTTTGTAGAAGTAGCAGTAGTCAATCCCGCACCAAATAACGGCTTGCTCTCTGATTGGTCAGATTTTGCTGAAGTAGTTCCACCTACACCAAATAGTGGCTTGGTACTTGACTGGTCTGTGCTTGTAGAAGATGCGAAACCAGAACCAAAAAGTGATCCACTTGACGCACCAACGGTAGTTGTTGCAGCAAATTTTGGTCTGGCACCTGCATTTTCGAACAAGTTAGTTGATGCTGGTGCCTGGCTGCTTGGATTGAATGAGAAAGATGATCCGGGTGTAGAAGAAGTAGAGGAACCAGCTGTAGCAGCAGAACCAAATATAGAACTGGTTGATGCTGGCTTGGATGTGGCTGTAGCACTTCCTCCAATGCCAAACAAATTTTTAACAGCAGATGGCTGAGAGGCAGGAGCTGTTGTTAGAGGTGCTGCTGATGGAGGCCCTACTGGTGGAGCTGCGGACAGATAAAAAATACATTATATATAACATACTGATTATTACTCTCCTTTAGCATCGGGCGCTTATTCCGATACCTTCATAATCACCCTCTGCTTTATAACTCCCGCACAACTGATATTTTCTATATTTAGACAGGCGAGTCGACATGCATCCACAGCCATTCAGCGAGCCGCTTACAACCACACGCTAATGTCTCAAATGTAGGACAGTAAACATGTGTAAATAAAACTTATGCGAGTGTGCATTGAATAGACAGCTTCCACTGTCATAAAATTGATGCTGTGACTATGGAAATTGCTAAAAAAATAAATAAATCAAACATAAGTGACTATCGTTTCGTCGGCATGCCAAAATTGTTCCGATGCCTGTAAATGTGTAGTGATTTAAGGTCATTTAAACAACTGTCATTGCGGAATCTGCGTATATTTTAAAATGCGTAAAATATCGTTACTTGGCATCTTGTTACTGAAATATTTTCCATAATGTAATTACATTGTAATCTCTCATAAACAGCCTTCTCTATAGCAACAACTTCTCTATAGCAACAACTTCTCTACAGCAACTACTTCTCTATTAGCAACAACTTCTCTATAGCAACAACTTTCAATTTTTGTCCAGTAGTATAAGGTTACCATTAATTTAACCTCTCTAGTGCAACAACCTCTCTTTGACATCACTTTTCCATATTCCAGTAGAATTTTCCCTAACTTTCAATGCACATCTTTTACAGGTAAATAACTTAATAAGTGGATATTTTCCTAAGTTAAAAAGTTCCCGAATGGGAGATTTTAGACATTTTGCAATCTGAAATCTTAGCATTTTGCAATCTGAAATCTTAGCATATTGCCAAACAGAGTACTTTGACATCTAATAAGGAAGTATATAAAACAGACACTTCTGTGAACAAGGAAATTTACAGTGGCTGATATTTTGTATGTAACATCAGCGCTTTAGAAATCCACTAGCTCTACATCCCGGACTATGCTGTATCTGGCTACCAAAAAGTTGAGTTGAAGTTAGTCCCCGACAAGTCTGTTTTTAAAGCTATTCAACATCAGTAATTGCTCCATTGTAAGTAAAACCTTAGAATCCCACAAACACATACATGAGATTATTAAATTTAGATAGTGGAGCTATCATTGCGTTTGTTTATTTGCTACTGAATTGACCGATATTCTCGGATAACAAGCCTCCGATGTCATACTAGTTGAATTTTACATTTCCATTAGTCCAAAACAAGTGTTTTTGAAAACAAATACTAGAGCCTGCTCATATTAGATAACTTTTTCTGGCTGCAAACTTTATCACTCATCCAGTACTTACCGACTCCCTTCTGAACACCAGTAATGCTGAGTGTCTGTGGCGGGGCCGTGATCTGAGGAATTTCTGGTCTGAGATACATCATGTAATATGGAATGATGAGTCCTTCAGTGGACAGTATCAACATGATAGGTGACGGAGGATGCATCTTCTCATCTCCTGAAATATCAGATTGTTTGTATAGCGAAAATCATGTACGTACAGTAAAACCTCACTTAAGACCACCTCAATAAGAAGACCAGTTTTCAAGGGTCCCAAGGTTGGTTTTATTGTTGACGTTTTACTGTAATGCATTAAATGAAAACAGTTGACTTTACCATTCATGTAATTTGTTTCAGAGAAATCTGTGAGTGGAAACATTGTTAGATGCAATAAATTGCTGAGTACAACATTCCAGTAGATGATATAGGGACTTCTGTTAGATTCATCTTAATGATTATGTAAGGGAAGTAAATCTTGTATGCTTGAATATATTGTAAGGGAGATAAATCGTCTGTCCTATTGGAGGATGTATTAGTGTGTCGAAGTCTTCTGCAATAAACAATTAAGAGATTTGACTTTAACATTAGCTCAAGTACACTGAAAACATAAATGTCTATTCAGATTATTTTCATATATATATATTTATCTATTTGACATCATATGAGAAAGAAGTTCCTGGAACTAAATTTTGTCACTCTCAATCATTGTTTCCAAGGTTACAAACCAGTACTCATTCCTGAATCAGGGAGTGTGACGTCTGTGGCAGAATCTCATCCAAGATAGTATTTGAACTCATGACCTCCGCGTAATGAGTACGGCTATCTACCCTTAGACCATGTGTATATATGTATATGCGTATTAACCTAGAGATATACGAACCTTCCAGAAGAATACAGCACTTCTCAAGTACACTGATTACATAACTACAACCACAAATTAAGTTACAATAAGTACTTATACACAAACCTAGCGGTATCTCAGTCTGGGATGAGTAGTCAATGGTAACTCCCATAGGGTAGGTATCATTATAATCTTCAGTGAGTGGAGATTCCGCCCTTGAAGCATCATCCAGGTTCCATCTCATCCAGTTATCCTGTAGTATCAAAATAATTATATGATAGTTCAAGATAATAATACTGGCAATAAAACAACTGGGCCAATCAATGTATACCTTACTACAGACGGACTTCCGTTAAAGGGATAGTTGCAACTAGAACCTGTAAAAAACACTTAAACCCTCAAACCACAGGATTGATAATATCAAGATACCATCAAGCACAATACTTAAAATAATATATGCCTATTTCAATACTAAGAAGTAACAAACATTTAAACTGACATGGAAAAACTTTTGAAAAAATATAAGCATTGAATCAGACGGACATGCTTTGGAAAATGCCTTGCATAAGACTGACAGGGACAATGCTGACATTTTGTCCCCTAAACCTTTTTCAATTAAAATGGGACCAATTAAAGATAAATGGAGACTAAGTTAAGACAATGAAGAATAAACTTGACATAGTTTACCTTATCATCAGGATGTCGTCCCACCACACCAATCTCTGAAGCATTACTTGAAGCTGTAAGAATCATGTCCCTGTGGGAAAACAATGACAATGAGAAATAAGCAAATACATACAATATAAAGTTAGCATATAGACAAATAAACACACTAAAATAATATGACACTATCTATCTGATAAGAATACATGCATTAATAACGACATGTGTACCAGATAGCCACCACACCATTACAACAATAGATAAAGCATAAATCCAATTTATATGTTTCATACAGAACCTCAGAGTCAAAACTCAAGGACTTTTCAAGGCCCAGCATCATTTCAAGGAATTTTCAAGAACCAGCATCAATTCAAGGACTTTTCAAGAACCAGCATCAATTCAAGGACTTTTCAAGAACCAGCATCAATTCAAGGACTTTTCAAGAACCAGCATCATGTCAATGACTTTTCAAGGCCCAGCATCATTTCAAGGACTTTTCAAGAACCAGCATCAATTCAAGGACTTTTCAAGACCTGTCTGAACTCTGTTCTAAAAAACAATTGAATGAGGGGTGTTGAACTATTTTTTCCAACATATTGCTTTTCCTTCTTGTACTTTAAATTTCAATTTGTCATTGTTCATGTCTCAAAATTAGTTCCTCAGACTATTTAACTTCCAATGCAAGGTAGACCTGCATTGATTGAGGTGGGTACAGGACTGGAGGACAAGTGTTAGTGTCAAACCCTGACGACAAGTACGTACCATCTCTGAATCATGTGGAAATGATATTTTCTGTTTCTATCTTCTCCCGTACCGAAACATGGATCTTCAAAATTGGTGTATGTAACAGCCCCTTCTTTCTGTAATACAAAGGCAGTGATGAAGTTCATACTAACACACATATTTGAAAATTCACTGCAATTATTTTATATTTGCCTCTAATTGTATCCACAATGAAATTTTGAGGGGGTAACCTCAACTCAAATGCTGATTTTGCACTCACATATATGAGGTTAGTCAATAATTCTTCAACATAGAGTACTGAAAAAACTCAGATGATTTGAGTTTGAATGAATACAAGGCCATAATTTCACAGTCTAGGAATCACTATCATCACTTACCGAGCCATTGATAAGTACAAGTTGTGGCTGCTCACTCTGGTCAGAATCACATTCAACGTAAGCCACGAGAAATGAGTATGTTGATATCCAGGTCAGGTCTAGTGCTGTAAAAAAACAACAGAATACAGAAAGATGACTGAGTACTTGACTCAACTTATAAGTGGCCCCTAAGGGTGTTACAATCAATGTCTTCTACGACCCATACGACACAGTGCCAAGCAATGAAGTAACTGCGAACATCATATTACTGTTCATTTATTGCATATGGTTAACTCATGTCATCAATTAACTTGTTAGAATTAAGAAGGAAACCATTTTATTATTTCAGTTATCAAACGTTTTATTGTAACTAAATCAGACATCAATTGTAAATGGAAGAGGTAAGTTTCTTTCATATCTTAATTCTGAACACAACTATGCATCTATTGTGTTAGTACAATGTGGTATAGGTCTTGTCTCCATTTCAAAGTCAGTGCTGTAGCCACAATATGTAAGCAAAATTAGATATCAATGTAGTATTATAGTTTTAACAGTTCTTAAAAATGTTGTAATATGCATGATGCTGTCGTCATAACACATCTTGTGTTGGAGTTTAAAGTTATTGTTGAACAGATTTCAGTAATGCAGTGCCGTCAGTTGAGTAATCCATTGTTTTTGTGGGTTACCAACCAGTACTAACCTGTACTTCCTTAAGCAACTTTTAAATATGACCTATTCAACATCTTGGAGACAAAGTTATATGCCGACACAAACAAAGTTGAATAGAAAACAAATATAAAAATTCAACTGATAAAACAATACATTGACACCAGTACAATAAATGCCAAATGTAGTTACCTTCAAATGATAAGTCAGCATTTAGAATACTAGGACGATCCCATTTCTTTTTTTCATTCAAATCAAAGTCATACTGCATCAGTGTCCCATCAGCTCTCCCAACAACCAGTTGCTTTCCTTTAGGGCTCCAACACGCTGTAAGGATGCGTAAATATTTCACAATTCTAAACAGTGTCAGTAAGTATGCATTAAAACTTTCATCTCGAACCTCAACCATACAGTTCTATGTTTCAATTGGTGGAATAAAAAAACAGCCCTGGATTAAGGTTTCAAACATACACTGTTTTAGAGTATATCACAATTTAAACTTACCTATTTTACATCAATTATAAAACAAATTCTTACAATATATTCTAATCACTCTCAATGACTGCTTACTAAGTTACTAACCAGTACTCGTGCCAAAATCAGGGTTTGTGATGTTTTTGAACAAACCCCATTCAAAGTGGGGCTAGAACTCATGTACTTCAAATCAGGAATCTACACCTCGACAACTACACCTTCAGAAGAGTAGTGAATACATAAATATCATATTGAGAAAGATAAATGGATCGTTGCAATGACACTCTCAGCTTTCGTGTCACTGGTAAGTTAACGTATCAATTTACAAACAAGAGAAACACGGAAACACCAAGACATACCACACTTTGCTGCTGCAGCAGTCAGTGATGATCTTCTTGTCTGGCCACTGTATACATCAAGACGCCCAGTGGAGAAACAAATAACCAGTAAATTAGGGTCGACAGGATTCCAGCAGAGTTCATTCAATGGTCTGTCCCCTTCACCAGTAATTACGTGAAATGGATTCACTGGTTCAGACACCTGTAAAACAAGAAATGAATATATTTGACCTAAATACCATTCACAGGCTGACAACTCACGTCTTTCGAAAAAGTAGGGTTTTCTTAAAGTAGGGATTTTAATGCCTAAAAGTAGATAGTAGGGATGATTCCTTTGGAATATCAAAAATGGTAAAAATTCACCACACTGTACATTCTCCATGATTAGACCTCTGTGCTTCATGCAGATGAAATAAATAGTTTGAGTTAATGCCACAGACTTGAAAAAAGTAGGTTTGTATGGCTGTTTCGAGGAAACGTAGGGAAAACGTATGGAGCAAGTAAAAAAAAAAGGGGAAATGTAGGGCCCACTAGACAGTCTTTGTTCAGTGTTTCTCCACCACAGAGTGGTAAGTATTGTAGGTAGCTTCAGTCTCGCAGCAAACATCTTCTTAAGTATTTTATTCTTTCACAGAAAATTGAGTTGATAAATGCACTTGAAAGTCAGGTAAAATTTCCACAATTGCTATTTCTGGAACTTACGGTTGTTTATATTAAGGAAGAGAATAAACTCCCAGAAGCTATTTGATACCTTATTGCTCTAAGACAAGCATGGGCCTGTCACTTAAGGTTTCTATTGGCTATTTACCTATCTGATATACATTTCTATATTACTTATGTACTACATTAGCATTCAGAATCACATATTATAATTATAATATAAAAACTTACCTGTCCAGCAAAGTTGCGTACATCATACATGTATATTACCCCACCAATCATGGCCACACTAAGTGTTAAATCATCTGCACTTAGATTAAGATGAGTCACTTCTTGTCCAACATTTACTGAAGCTAGCGCACCAAAATCTGTTATGATATGCTTCAATCTATCAACTGCATGCTCATGATCCTTGGCAACAAAGTCGGATGTTCGCAAAACCTTGAATCCTGAAATGTTAAAGTCAATGAATAAAGGTACATAACACGGATTTAGACAACACTTCAAGTTTTTAAATCTGTATGACTACAATTAATCTATTGCTTGATAATTATTCACACCATCCAACATTTTTGTCAGGATTGAAAAAACATACAAGCCTAGAGTATAAAAGGCTAGAGTACACCAATAATACTAATAGCCAGTCTATACCACTTACCAGTCTGGACAAAATATTTCCTGCTTTGCAAACTGAAGTTTGCATTTTTTACAAGACCCCAAATGAATATTAGCCACACATGTCAGACACATTTGAAAAAACTCTTGAGAGACAGAGATTTAGATTTTCAGGATAAATTCTTCCTGTACCCATTTCAGATACCAACTAACTAAAATACATATAGCCAAAAATTTATAAAGACCAATCAATCACTAACTTTGTTTGACTTGAGGAAACATGTGTCCTAAAATGTTACTACTGGAGATTTCACGAGTTTCCCGTCTAAATATCTTGTTCTTGTTACATACTGCTATTAGGTATTTTGTAAAAACAGATCTTTCAAATTCAAATGTAACTTTTTTATGTATTATGTGTATAATAATTTAACAACTGTTCATTCTGCCATAACAGCAGCTGAGAAGTGATAATTTTTACATCTAAATATATATTGTGTGTATTGTCTGGTAGTCTGAATGCAGACTGAAGATAAAGACTTTTCAATATATATAAATAGCAAAATATTGGGTAGGCTTTCACTGAAAATGAAAAAAATATGACAATTGATAATGAATCATTATTTTCTTGAATGTATAAGAACATTAGCAATATATAATATATCTTAATATTTCGACATATTTACAATTAGACATCAATGATATTGAAAATTTCAAGAATAAATACAATGCAAATTAAACTGTTCAACCTATAATTGCCATTACCTCTGTCTACTCCAACAAATGTTAAGTTGTATTTTGATGATGCTATAATTAAAGATGAACGGTTTGGAGGCAAACTGGATGATCTATCCTTCACACGCACTTTACACAATTGCTGGAACTTGAAATCCTGCAAAAATATATTACAATTTACATTTTAACATAACAATGGTAATTAAGGTTAAAAAAGGCCATAAAAATGCATATAAAGAAGCCATGACAAATGACACTTGACAATAGACTTTGAGGGAAACTTCTAATGTGGTGCCAGTTAGGTATTGATTATGATTCATTGATTTTAAACCCTCTGTCTTTACTTGTCATGCCATGTTATCATTTTTATGTTGTAGGAGACAGTAAACTCGGCCTACTTACCATTTCGACCCGGTCCAACTCGGTCCACTTTTGAAGCACAATGAAGGGCAAAGTTGTTCAAACCTTCGACATACTAAAGAAGGTGATAGTAGTCACACAGTGAAGAGGAAAAAGTATTCCCACCGTTGACATACTAAAGAATCGTTAATTGCAGGGGTCATAGGTAATTATTTAACAGTTTGTATCGTAGATAGCACATGTTGGGATAGCCCCATTACTATAACAATGTTCTCAAAATGGTTCAATTAAAGTTTTTAAGACATGTATTGGGGTTAAAAGCAAGCACTCCAAATTGCATAGTCTATAACGAAACTTGTTTACAACCACTTCATAACGAAATCGAAGCTAGGTCAAAGCCAAGTTATTCCAGAAACTCAAAAACTTTGTCATATTCTGGAATCTCCCACAGAAATAGGGAGAGTTCACGTGTATGGAGTTGGACCGGGCTAGTTCACGTGTATGGAGTTGGACCGGGCTAGTTCACGTGTATGGAGTTGGACCGGGCTAGTTCACTTGTATGGAGTTGGACCGGGCTAGTTCACATGTATGGAGTTGGACCGGGCTAGTTCACGTGTATGGAGTTGGACCGGGCTAGTTCACGTGTATGGAGTTGGACCGGGCTAGTTCACCTGTATGGAGTTGGACCGGGCTAGTTCACGTGTATGGAGTTGGACCGGGCTAGTTCACATGTATGGAGTTGGACCGGGCTAGTTCACGTGTATGGAGTTGGACCGGGCTAGTTCACGTGTATGGAGTTGGACCGGGCTGAGTTCGTAAGTGGGCGACCCTGAATCGCAGTCCTGAGACAATGAAGGACCTCACAAGAGTCAGACTCAATCATAAATATCAATTTTCAGGAAATAAGTAATCCTTCAAATGGTCATAAAAAGGAATTATAATCTGCACCTTCTGATGTATTTAACTTGTAATTCATATACACCAATTAAACGTCTGGATTATGGCACTGAGCCAACAATTTCTCGCCCCCTGGTCTCTCAGTGTATCAGTATGGGGTCGCCGACAATGTAGTGAACAGTATTGCACCTTCTGTTCATTATGCTGTGTAATACATGATCGTGTAGCACGATTTTTTGGCGATGAAGCAAGATGACCATCATCTGGGTTCGAAGTCCGATGCTAACATCGCATTTTCTGACTTAACAAAAATAAATGACCATCGCGAAATCATATTACAATTAGAATAATAACCTTTGTATCCCGTTCTGGAGGCATCGTTGCCTCAGCCATCGTGAACTTTATCGAGTTGTTAGATCGTAAATTAAACAGTTAGTTGAAAGCAGTAAGTAATACTCTGGAAATTTCCAAATGGATTTCAACTTTCTATTTAGAAATCTCGTACGGAATATACTATATTCCGGTGCCGGTCTAGCCGGACTCATCCGGTCTCTAACGACCGGCAAATAATATAACACAATCATACAGCTCTACGGTCCCATCTGGTAGCACACATATTGGTTTATATTATATAGTTGTAAGTTGATTAAATAATTACTATTCAGTGTGATCAGGTTTGCTTCAAGTAGGAAACATGAAACATATAGTTGTCGAGTTTTATATGTGAAGTCAATTCACTGCTTGTAAATTTCGGACCATAAAGTAAAAAGAAAATTTGCTAAATGCAGTTAAATATCACATTGATTTGCAATCGGGAAAATATTGTTTTGAAGCTCACTTGATTGATTAAATATGATATGATTTTTCACTGAACTCAACAAATATTCTCATCAAAGCAGGGACCGTATATATACATGTATACGTTATATAGAGAGCTATATAGTGTGTTCCAGATCAAAGTAACTTTGACTTTAAACATTTCCCACTAGATGTAGATACTGTGTGCAGAGATACATATAGGAGTTCAAAATGTTTTAGTTTCTAACGCTTTTTTTCAGATTTAATGTGGTTTATCTAATTAGCTTTCCCTTATAATAATTGCGAATACACTTGAAATTATAGTGTGCACTTTATCGGTATCCAACAGCATACACGCAACATGCCGTCTGATTAAAGCGATAAAGCCGGTTGCAGCATGATGATACAAACTGATGATTTAATATCGAGTGCATGTTTTGTGAAGAATTTGGGGTAATATAACTATTTATAGTATGACATTGAGGTGAAATATTTGTTTTCCGTGATGCTAGCGATACAACAACGTATTCAAAAACAAAAGCAGCACAAATAATAAATCATCAAACAATTAGTACTTTTTTATCGTTTGATCGAAGTGAAATTTCGAACATTGTAAAGAAAACTTATGTATTTAGCAAACAAAAAATCCCTCGTATCACAAGACCATCATAGAATTTAATGACATGGTGTGTGTGCAAATAATATTTGCAGGTTTTAACTGACTCGTCAAGTTGTGTATTTGGAAACAAGTAAGAAATAACATCCTGATGGTGATACTGTAATTACGGGCCTGTAATTATTCAAGTAATCGCGGAGAGAGACACTGATCATATAGTATGGTGATGAGTATTCAAATTTAACATCGCGAAATGATTGTTTGTAAGAGGGCTTTCTGTTGCATAAACAACCAGGGTAATGTAGTAAACGTTTGCAGCTAATTGGGTGGAGGAAGTCCCCAGGCGGTCCCACAGGCATTATTTTGGGCATAGGCGAATATAGGCTGGGTAGACCTTCGACCTTCCCTAAGTCAGTTGGATAGCTTCTATCATATATTTAACATCACGGTAGGATTCTAACACGAACACGAACCTTCTGTGTTTTGCTGATTGTAAGTTTTGCTATGTTGTTACAAAATGAATGCCAATATTGAAGGAAATAAAGACAAGAGTTTAAAATAAGTTAACGACGTTTGCACGAGGAAAATATTACATTTGTTTGAATAGGAAAATATAAGTACACGTAATACGTATACATAAACAATCATATTCATTGTATCACAATGTAACAGTGGCATGTTTGCAGGTGCAATAACACTCAAACGCAAGATGTTCACTTACTTAAATTTCTGACGTAAACGTTTATAAGATACACTGTCCAAGGTGTTAAACACCAAACACTGGAAGGGATATTCATTGTAACTATCAATTATGGGAATAAAAACAGTCTCGATTTTAGGAACATATATCTATCTATGTAGGTATATATCTATCAATTACTTATAACATTGATCAATCATAATTTTCAAAGGGCTTTTGAAGTTTGATGTACTGAATAGCATACTGTTACCATAACTAGACACGGCACAAAGTTGAAATGCCACGATACATGTTGGAGGAATCTTAACCTTCAAATAATAAATTTTCTCTCTTCTCCGAAGAATATACAATATCGTAGTTTCACAATCATCTGAATTGCATTTCATTTTTCACAAATAGAACTTCTGTTAATTTGATATTGGAGAGTTTCTAAATCGAGGATATGTGCTTATAGACTTCAAAACGAAAGTACGGATTTTGATAAATCTGATAGGTTATGCTAATTCATCATTTTGATTACGAACAGAGATTGACACAAAGTGTCATGGCATCAAAAACGTGTTTACATGTCATAACTTGTCACATTAAACAGTC
Source organism: Mactromeris polynyma (assembly GCA_032209605.1). Lineage (NCBI taxonomy): Eukaryota > Metazoa > Mollusca > Bivalvia > Venerida > Mactridae > Mactromeris > Mactromeris polynyma. The sequence goes on from JASFXZ010000011.1 coordinate 20,143,263, forward strand.
GGTACCTAGAGTTATTCCAAATCGAATAGCGAATTGCTTTAAGGCATGTTAGGCGTTTATTTTGATTATGTTTAACTCGATGACATATTAACCATTTTGTCGGCAAGCCATTTCTTACCAAATATGTAAAACGTTTGTTAAGATACATCTGCGTCTTCGTGGAAATACTATTAGAGCATATGCATACGTATATATAGATGTGACTTGCTATAATGTCAAATAGTATGTTGACATGTTTATAAAGTTGGTCAACAAAACTACACATGTTCGACTGACACGTAGATGCGATCTAACGACACTTGAAATATCGGTATATCCATATAATGGAATGGTAAATTACACCGACATATATAATATTAGAAAGTTTTATTTGACATAATAAAATGTTACATGAAACAGCCCGTATCTCGACGATACAATACGCACATTTGATGCAATAGTACATTGCTGTACCGGATGCAAATATGGACAAAATCCTCCCAACGAATTTTGCAAAAGTGGTCAAATCCCCTCCCGACGATTTTTTCAAAAGTGGTCAAAACCCCTCCCGGCGAATTTTGTAGAAATGGAAACAACCCTTCAACATTTGCGAAATTGGTCAAAACCGCTTCGAACGAATTTTGCAATGTGGATAAAACTCCTCTTACAAATATTTCAGGCTGACAAATCTCTTCTGTACTTTTAACTGATTTGGGTTTGACAACGGAGGATTTTTGTCCGCCTCAACATTTCAAGGGCTGGGTTTTTACAAGAGAATGTATTGCCCGACTACCGAATGGTACAGTTCGATTTTTCATTTGCGTCTCCATCCTCTGCCTTACATATCCCTGGGAACAACACAATTTATACAGACATCTATTATTTATATAACATACGCGAGTATCCGCTTTATTGGGCATATACAGTGTTCAAATATATATTTTATGTTTTTTACCAGGCCTCCCAACAATACACGGTAAGTATTTTTACTGACAGTAAAAAGACTGTAAATTGCTGTATGGTTATTATTTCTATTTTAATTCACCTATCCTCATGTGGAATTCTTTCACTTGATATACTATCCATGTTATTTTCCAATCCTTTCGGCCAAGTGTTGCTGGCTTTCTTCGCTTGTTCTGCGATGTATTCCATCAATTAAATTGCCCTGATTACCCTCCTTTATTCTCATTATGTTGTTCTTTATGGTCGACCAGGCCATTCCTTGCGCCCCTGTTCTCATGCCTGTTTTACCCTTACACCGCCTCAGATCCTGATGTGTTGTCGACTGTTGTTTTCTGTGTGAGAAGGCATTGTCTTGGGTATGTAGCGTTCCATGTAGTAACGTAATTTCTCTTGTAAACCATGAACTAGTAGGCCTATGTATCATTCCTTTCATAAACGTTTATTTTAAATGATAAAAATAAATGCATGTCAAATATCACTGGCCTGAGTTTTGAACTGAATATGAAAACTGTAAAATATTTAGTTGTTCAATAATAATTATATGCGGCGCTTTTCGCTTAAAAGGTGTAATTTCATTCGGTATTTGGAAGTATGAACCAGAAGAGAGTTATCAGTCGTGTTTTATTCATCATTTTAATAACTTGTTCGCAGCATCTTACCTTGCATTAGTAAAAAGAACATATATGAACGAATATATATTATAATTCGATTAAGTACAGTACAACCTCAATATAAGATCACCTTTGGGACCATTGAAAACTGTTCTTAATATTAAGGTGGTCTTGATATTGAGGTTGACTTAAGAGAAAAACAGAGAAATGGACTTGTGTTCCTAATTTGGAAATGGTCTTATTATCAAGGTGGGCTCTAAGTTATGTTTTCATATTATGACCTTATTTCCAACAGTATCAAGTTGGTACAGGGACAGAGCCTCCCCACACAGATCACAGGGAAACATCAGTACACACAACACTAGGAGTTGAGAATTAAGGACACGTACCTATGGGGATGAGTGATAAAGAATTGTCTGGCTAATTACAAAAGCATAATTAAAAGGAACAACTACTTTTTCTTCAACTTACTGAGCCAACTGCCCCTGCATAATGAATAAGTAAGTTTTTAATATCTGATTTGTTTATCATTGTTTACATGATTTCCCCTATACACATAAAGGAACTTTGCCTATCAATATGGCTGACAAATTCAGAACAAGAGAGGTAAATATTGTAAATATGGGAACTATAAAATAAATATATAATTGCAGACCACGAATTGAACGACCAGCAGCGGTCAGAAACGTCACCAAGGTTTGTAATTAACATTCTTTCCAGTAGCCATGTTGAAGGTTAAGATCTATTGTGCAACATAAAAAATGCCGAGATGTTACGATGGATTTTGGTTCATTCACCGAAATTCAGTGGATTTTGGTAAGGCAACGTACCCTTAATCGAAATGTTAACCAATCCGCGTCAAGGTTGCAAATGTTGTTTGATTTGATGTATACAGATGTATCATCAATTCATACCACATTAATAGCATAACATGAATGATGTGTATTCAAGACGGGGTGTGATTATATATACAGCATTTAACGATATTCATACAACACTTATATAAATATCAGTTTAGGAAAACCGAATATGTTGTTGTGTAAAACGTTTACTATGTATATTTAATTATCATAGATTAATGTTAATTTTTAAAACGTATTATTGAATTAAAGATACATGTATACACATATAAAAATGCATGATACAATATGCGTTACACTACAGTAAAAACTATGCGTTACACTACAGTAAAAACTTTAAGGCTTGTCGTAATAAATAGTTTGACACATAAGTACTAGTATACAAAATAAAATAAAAATGTTTATTTTAAATGGTGATCTGTTATATTACAGAGTATATGATGGACATGCATTGAGTGATCAGAGTGGTATGTACATTGTAGATTTTATGATGCCTTAATTTCACATGGTGAATTGTCGTGTTGGATGCCCACATCTGGCATACTTATATAGGGGGGGGGGGGGGGGGGGGGTCCACTAGGGGCTGAATCTCAAGGGTCCATTTGATACATTTTGACCCGTAATCCTGAAATGTGTCTTGAGTGAAAACATACGCACCTGTTATGTTTGTTCAGAATGGAATGCTAAAATGTACTCTTTTTTTAGAATTTTGTTTTCGAAATGATTTTGTTATAAATTTTATTCATTGACGTGTTTAATTTTTGTTGCACAAATGTCGTTACAAAAAAATACAAGCCGGAAAAGCAGCACGCTCGACTATTTGGAAACATGACCCTGTGAACTAATTTCCGTGTTCGGAGTTTGAAAGCACTCGGTCCAGTACTTGCAGATAAACCTGCATATAGAATTTGAAAGGATAACGTATTTGTTAAAATACAAGTCTGTGTTTTTAACTTTGTATCAGAGGAAAATTTTACACTTATCGCTTGTGTTGAGTTTTGACACGATACTTTCTATTACTTTCTATAAACTTTTTACGGGCGAAATTGACCAAGGAAAGATTGACACCAATGGTCCGCATCAATTTATAAATTGTGAAGTATTATTTTCAGGTATGGCAGACCAAACACAACAAAATAGGTATGGCTTAAAAACAAAATAAAAGTATTTGTAACGTACATTCAGTACGATTTGTAAAACGAAATAAAGTTGTTGATGTAATCGACAATTTATGTCTGCGCCACATATCGTAATACATGTATGATTCAATATTTCATTTTGTAACATAAATCTGTGTATGAAGGCCCTGTTCTATGAATGTGGCATTCCCTGTGAAACTCTCCCTCCCGATTTGTACAAGCCAAATATTATATTCAAATGCATACTTACTACAAATGTCCATTCGGGCCATTGTGTTACCCTCTCTCTCGCTTTGCAAATTTCTATACAGGCCATTGACATTGTAGCGCAGAACATTCAGGGTATGAGGAGCTTGGGACAGTTAGAGGGCACTCAGATTATATGTTGCATACAACACAAGGTATGTAGTTAGGTATTGTTTTAATTGATACAAGCGAAATTCAGTTAAATATTTATTCTTGAAGGATCGGTATTCTAGCTTCAAACGCCATTTTTCAAGAGGAAGAAATATTATAAATGACACTATTACCCAATACATGAATCGGTTTGATCGCCATATTGTTTCGTTCGGGAAACGTTAATTTACCATAACGGTTTCCATTTGGAATGATTTTGACGCTGTATGCTAAACAAGAGAGTATGTACAAATGATGTTTCAATATAACATTCTAAGTGTTAATGGCCTTCTCCACGATAGTGACTCCTGATCAAACACGTCAAAAATGTTTTGTAGCATGCTGAAGTTTTCTATATGTCCGTCCAAAATTCATGGTTCGTCTCTTGCATATTTATAAAGGCTTTTAATGAACGTTCAAAACTGTTACGTAATAAAAACAACTTACATATTTTGACGGTTTCTGTCGCCGACAGTGTAGTGATTTACTGGAATTTAATCCATTCAGTATGTCCAAGTATTTAAAAAGGTTTATTTCATTCTGTAGGAAATGCCAGTTTGAAGTTGAATTAGGCGATCTGTGAAATGATCCATCGCTTAGACCGATACAGACGAGTTTAACATACGTGTAAATTGAAGGAATAGAGTGTGTTATATAGTGTTTTATTTACATATTTCATGTCAGCCTAGTAGAATCTTTGTGCGGCACCCAACGACATTTCTTTGTACACTAAAACTCAATAATAAAACCACCCTTGGGACCCTTGAAAACTGGTCTTGATATTGAGATTGTCTTAATATCGATATTGAATAAAGAGCGGAACAGTCAAAATGGTCTTAATTTGGAGGTGGTTTTATTAGTGATGTGGTCTTTAAGTGAGGTTTAACTGTATATCAGATGTACATGTACATAGATTGTACGTAGCTAGAGTGATATAATGTGCTCGTTTTCTTAGGGTTTTACGCCGTTTTTCAACATGTTTTTCAATCCTATACGGCGACCAGTTGACCCTAACTAGTTTTCCTGGAATTAATTATCAAACGGTACTAACTTGCTCTTCCACAAGCAACTGGCAACTTCTCCACATGTGGAGGGCATGACCTTGGCCAATGTCATGGAAGAACATAACCTGCCGGTGACAGTATGTCTAACGCTCTACCGACTGAGCTAGCCGGGCGTGTTTATGATATGATAGTAGTTGTTACATATTTGTGTTGTAAACTGTATTACAGAATATAAATATGATGCCTACTTGTGTACGCTGCTTTATATATATCTAAATGCTTACCTTTAAATTACGGATAATATTAATCATTTACAAATGAATTATTCAAATGTATATCAAAGCATATACACGTACAATTTGAATGGGCGGTTGTGTGTGGGTTCAAAGCGTAATCTACGTCTTTTTTTATATATATTTGTCAATACTTAAACTGGAGTTATATTTCATTACACCATCTAAATCATCATGGAATTGAATGACATGTTATGTGCTAACTAAATATAAGGTTTTAACTGACACGTCAGGTTCTATATTTGGGAACAAGAGAGAAATAACATTCTGTTGGTGACACTGCAATTAAGGCCCTGCATGTATTCATTCAAGTTATCGTTGAGATTTTAACAACAAACCATACGTTGACATGCCTAAAATAGATCAATTCTTGTAACTAGCGACACTGATCATATAGCATACATTTCTGATAGGCTTATACATGAAATTGAAATACTTACAACATTTTACTTTGTGTCATATTGCTTTGTGTTTAAATCCTTCTCGTATATTTAAAGTTAAATAATAACTCGTTCAGCAAGTTTTAGCATATTTATATTCTAAGCTATGATGTAATGCCGATTCACATTTGTATGGTTATTTTGTTCTTCTCTTGTTCACTTATAATATTCAGTATTTCATAGTATAATTGAAGGACACTTAATTGAGCTGTTTGTTTAAATATATAAGAAATTTATCGGCGCAGTGTCGCAAATTATCTATCAAAACCGAACTAGAGGTAAGTCCATTTATACACTTTGCCTTGCTTTCATGTCCTATTCAATGTTTAACATACGGCATATATCCGACTGGTACTTATCGTAGTAGCTCCGCCCACTATGCACAGGCAAGTATTGAGGTCCTGTTCAATGTTCAACATACGGCGTATATTTCGGAGAGCGAATAGTAGCTCCACCCACTATTGACTTTCTTGCCACACGTTTACCACCGTGAATTCCTTACTGCCCCATTTACTACCAATATATAATTATGTCGAATAAGATGCGTGCTCAACGAAGGATTAGTGTAGCAGGAAATTAGCCAATCGAATACGCATGTGAGCATCGGTTCATGCTTAATTTCCTGTTTTCATATCATAAACAAATAGTGGATGATATTGTTCAACGGATAAGGCCGATTGCAATTCTCGTTACAAATAAACTGAGCATCGATCATTGCTTATTTTCTAAACGGGTCAGACCGTTGTTCATATTAGGAACAAATATTAAAAGATGTTAATTTTGTTTTATTTCCTAAAGGGTGAGGACGATTTCAATACAAAAAGATGAGTATCGATCATTGCCTAATAACTAGCGGGTGAGGTCTAATTAAATACTACTTCCAAATACAGTGAACATCGGTTCTTGCTTATGTTAGAAAGAAAGAATGACAGATAATAATTTTGTTTAATTTCCTTACGCGCGAGGCCGATTTTATATTATGAAAAAATATAGTGATATACATTTATATAATGTTTGGTTTATCTATTTGCAATTTACTACTTCCCTATGCGCAGTTCTGTTATTTCTCTCCCCCCCCCCCCCCCCTCTCGGCCTATTCTTACAAAATTTCTCGGCTTGTTCCGTGATGTAATCCATCCTTTAAATTACCCTTTAATTGTCTTAAGTATTTTTTTATGGTCAGCCGGACCATTCCTTGCACCCCTATTCCAATGTATGTTCAACTTTGCACCTCCTCAGTGCCTCGAACCCGTAACCTCTAGTAGTCGGACGGATACTTATGCCACTGAGTATGCAGTGACACTATTTTAAACAAGATGAATAATTTGATTGACTCAAGTTCTATAATGGTGTACGACCAGCATTTTTTGAATTTGGGTCGGGGGGGGGGACGCTATTAAACAAACATGCGCTTGTATGCCCCCTTTTTAATTGGAAGTTTAACTGTCTGCTAATAAGCTTAGGTTAACATTTGTGTGCCAGATGTTGGCCCTACTATAATAGCATACTTTTCCATTGGTTATGTATTAACATGTAATGCATTGATGTATTTTATAGTCCGGGCAACGGTTATTTAAATCTGCATAAAGGCGTTCGTAACTAATCTGCCGTATTTTGCAATTCTATTTATTAGAGGGTTGTTTCTAAGGACATTAGTTGTTTGAAGTCTTTCAATATACACTGGGTACATTGATTAACACATTCGTGATGATTTGAATCTGAGACAAATCTCAATTAGGATGTTTGTTAAAAGTGGAAGAAGATCAACACTCCAGAATGGTATTATATACAGTCAGATTGAATTAGGTATATCATAGCTATAGAGTGAGTGACGCTGAATGAGTTTTTGTAACAAGGTTTTCAATTGCATAAACAACCAGGGTAATGTAGTAATCTTTTGCAGCTATTTGAGTATAAGAAGACCCTTGGCGCCCCACTGGCATCATGTCGTGCAGGTGAATATAGGGTGGGTAGAACCACAGACCTTCACTTAACTTTCATACAAATTCAACATCGCGATGGGATTCGAGCCCGAATTGTTTGCCGTGTGTATGGTATGCCATTTTTGTTATAAATGCTCTCCAATTTTGCACGAAATAAAGATAGTGACTTACAATAAGTTGACAGCGTTACAGGAAGAAAAATAAGACATTTGTTGGCACACGGAAGTATAAGTACACGAATGCAAAATGAAAACTTACTTAAACAACCGACGAACACTTTCGTTAGACACACGGACGTTTCAAATATTAAAATATAAACTTCATTTAACTAGCAAATATGGGAATAAAAACAGTCGCAATTTTAGGAACGTATATATATCTATGTAAGTAGACAGTTAACAGATAATTATAACAAAGATCAATAATAATTTTCAAAGGTTTATTGACATTTGAATACTGAATAGCATACTTGTTTCCTGACTAGACACGGTATAAAATTGATATGTCACATTTACATGTTGGAGGCAGATTCAATAATTTGTTTTTCCCATATTTTAATGTATCAGTTCTATAGTGTAAAGTTAAATTGTCAAACAAGTATTTTGCTTGTCGAAATACTACGTGTGAAATTTCGATGTGGCTTATAAAAACGGCATTAATGTTTTCTCTCTCTTCTCAGACGCTTATGTATATCAAAACGAAAAAAAGATTTTGACAAATCGATTATGGATATTAAATTTGTCGTTTTATGATTACGAACAGGGATTTATATAAGGTGTCGTTACTAAGACATGTGTTTACATGTACTTACATGTCAGAAATGGTCACACTCATCCGTTGTACTTAGAGCGAAGCAATTTAGGAGTTAAGTTAAGAGGATATCTCAGTCCCAGAAGCATCCCTCGTTCTTTTACGTGCCGAGTGTAAAGCATCGTACACAGGACCTCGGGTTTTGTCTCTGTAAGACTGTAAGAAATGTTAGTGCTGCAGCGGGGGATCGAACATCCGACTCCTGGATTACTAGTCAAGCGCGTTACTACTGGACTACATATCCGCTCTCGAACCGCCACACAGACATGTACAAAGATATGAACTATATAGTATAGTAAGACTACTATAGACATAATAACTTGTAGCATGATCGACTATACAGCATGTCTGTTTGATAATTTTATACATTGCTATACTGAATGGGCATATATCATCCCAAGTGAACGAGTCAATCAGGAGATTAACATTCTCTCAACGCCGGTGCGTTTCATTTTTCACCTTGTTCCGTCCTTACGGCCATATCTATCTCTAGGAACTACTAGGTCTTTACTTAGTTTACGTTAGCTATTATTAATACCATTTATCAAATTATATTCATAATACGTGTATATCCGATTCACATCGGGCCTTCTGAGCATGTATGGAATATTTATATCTATCGTTCATTTACTCTATTTCCAGGCCTTCCAGCAATACGCGGTAAGTTTGCTCGTAAACGTTTTGTCCGTAATACGTACGTTTCATTCTACTTGTAAACGTTTTTTTTGTAAATAGTTAAGATTCAGGAGTTTTCGAAATTACAGGCCTGAGTGTTGCATTGAATAGATAACGGAATAAATAACATTATTGATCAATGACAAGAACCAAATTACATCCACAACGAGAAAAATAAATATGGAAAGAGTAAAATATTCAATTTGTGAATTATTATTATGCGACGCTGTTCGTTTAAAATGTTGAATGTTATTTGGTATGTGGAAATGAGATTGTATACAGTATAACAGACATGTATATAAAGTCACAGACTTGATACCGATGCTGTTTTTGTGTAGATTTGCAGCCATATTGCATTTTTTAAATTCTGAATTATATATGAATGTAAAATTTGTGAATTTCTCAACATAAACAACATGGGTCATATTGCGTTGATAGTAGTATACTTATTTCTTCTAAGGTCGAAACAATAATGCACGGAACGTGTAATTCATTCTTACATTGCAGCGTTTTTATTCACGTGTAGCGAAATAAAAGAAACCAGGACAGTTGATTGTGAATTCAGTACTACAAATACTGTACAGTGGTATTACAAACAAAAGTTGATAAACACCTGTAATGATGAAACATGCTATTCAAGATCTTCGAATGGCAGATATTTCTCATTTACTGGAATTGCTCATAAGATTATAATTTCAAACTACACACTTGACGACTGCGCTATGTATGGCTGTAAAGATTTGGTATCTTCGGAATATGTTACATTTCCTTATTGCCCTGGTAAGTTGATTTGTTTATCCTTTGTGTACTCTACATAATTGTAGAACGACTCTTGAGAAGACTATCTCATAGTTTAAATATCTGAGAAAACGAATCAATGATTGATATATGCTCTGTAGGACCATATCGTTCACAGATCACATATTTCACGTGTGGGATATACATGGATGAAAATGAAAGGAAGTGCAGTGCACAAGAACTTAAATCTACCCTTGCGTTATATCTGAGTTATCTCTACTTAACTATATATTGTTCCATCATAATTGCTTGTCCAGATCATATCTCTTTTCCATTATGATTGCTTGTTTGGGTCAAATCTTGGAATGTACTGTAGGGATTGAAATGAAATATGAAATATATTAATAGCTGGCAATAAGAGAATTTGCAATGCACAGCAACATAACCATACCTTTGAAATTTGCTGAATTGTATCCATTTCTTCCATATTATTCCCTGTACCGACATGTGTAATGCAATTGCTGCATTTTCATGGGCATTAGGGGGCATCCATCGCTTCCAGCGATATTTAAATCTGTCCCTCCTTTTTCCATTGCCGGGTTATGAACTCCGAAATGTATTTGTTTGAAGTCGTATGTTACTAGGTTGGTTTCCAAAGAAACTGTTTCACCTAAAACAGATAAAGCTCACGCCTCTCTCTCTCTTATGAAAAAAATAAATGGTTGAATCAGGGGTATTGACTGCCTCCCACTACCCTTATACCTGATGGCATAAACATATTTGTTCTAAAGTATATCCATTTCAACAAAAATATAACAATAAACAATCAACGGTTTACAACTGTTATTTTAATTTTGACATCAAAGCAAAATCGTTCGACAAATGTACCAGTGATGAAACGTCAGGATCTGGAAAAGTTTAACTTTATATTGACAAACGTCTAATGAGTTGTTAAGAAAAACGTTACATTTATTCGGAAGTTATTGAGAAACAATAATTATTTAAATTGTCTTGGTAGTAGTCGTATCCGGATAATGTATGTACTACTGCATATTTCCATGGCGTGCTCTATCGCATGCTAAACAGAAACGCGTTAAATTGACTGAAAAGTCGAACGTTCAGTCACAAGGTTAGATGGTCAAATTCTTTGCCAACCAACATTGCAGCTGATTTATTCTATAAAACCTTTACTGAAACATTGTACACATTCTGATAGGCGTTTAAAGCGGTTTATTTAATCATATAGTTCTTGTTGTTTCAAACAGTTCCTATCACATTCGTAAACATGACAACACCAACCAGTGACAAGCCTGTCGAAATATTAGAAGGGACCATGGCGGAATTTCACTGTCGTACATCCAGCGGTTACCCAGCAGCAGCAGTATCTTGGTATAAAGACGTTACACCTGGTGTACCCGGTGGTGTTGTACCAATACGGGACAATGTCACCAGCGAATTAATTAAAACTGGAGTCGATCTGGAGGAAGTTACCAATAGTACACTACACCTGTATCCATCTAGAGCTGACAGTGGTCACATCATATATTGCAGTGCAAACAACACAGCAGTACATATACTTTCACAGAGACGTCAAATAATCAAAGTCTTGTGTAAGTAAATACTTAATTTCACCCTCAGTTATATTTCTTACTACAATGCGATGGAAATCTAAAAAAATAATGGTCACATTCTTTGCCATCCAGCATTGCAGCTGATTTCTTCTGTAAAACCTGTATGCAGTCCATCATTGACATAATGTCTGCGATAAATGAAACAGCAACTGTTTCAATCCATATAATAATGCCGATAAAATTTGAAAATTTGAATATATTTTACAGTTTCATAAAAATATTATGGCCCGTTTTGTTCTCTGAAAAAACTTAGCCTTTAAAGATAAACCGATAAATGGAAAATCACATTTATTTTCTCATTTCTTCCTATTATCATATAGTGAAACTACATTTGTACTAAACAGACTTGGACATTTAAGAAAATTCATAAATATTTGAAAAAAAAATCTAAACACAATTTTGGGCGGGACTTTGGTGACCTAAATTATTTAAGATAAGGAATATTTCATGCGAACATAAAAATATTGACTATGTTTGATAACCAAAATATCAGTTGGGCATCATATTGTCTCCAATGAAAATTATTTGTAACATATAACATAACAATATCCAAATTTCAGAGACATTTACCGTCTAGTTTTTGCAAAATTTCATTTTGAACAGAATGCTGCTTAAATTTTACATACGCATGATGAAATTGGAATTTATAATTATGCTTATTTCTTTCCAAAACTGATTTATTTTTGGCAAATGAAGTTCATTATAGTTGTAAAACATAAGAAAATTGACATTATTGCCGAATTATGTCACGTCCAAGACTTAAAGCAACATTTTTTAAATATTTTGAAGTATTTTAGTAAATTACGCCCCTTTATAACAAATTACATACTTTTATATTTTTTTCCAATAGAAGCACCATTTAAAAAATATAAAGTGAACGTCTGCCTAAATGCTCATAACTTGCAACTGCTTTGGAATTAAATTTAACATACATTATGCAATTTAACTATTTTTAATTGTGTTTAGATACCATTTATATAGAAGGGAAATACCCAACGCTATGAATAGAATACTTGAACCATTGATGGACTGCTTAACTTAACTGAAACATTGTACACATTCTGAAAGGCGTTTAAAGCGGTTTATTTAATTTTATATTTCTTGTTGTTTCAAACAGTTCCTATCACATTCGTAAACATGACAACACCAACCAGTGACAAGCCTATCGAAATAGTAGAAGGTACCATGGCTGAATTTCACTGTCGTACATCCAGCGGTTACCCAGCAGCAACAGTATCTTGGTACAAAGACGCTACACCTGGTGTATCCGGTGGTGTTCTACGAATAAGAGACAATACCACCAGTGATTCAGTTAAAACTGGAGTAAATCTAGAGGAAGTTACTACTAGTACACTATACCTGTATCCATCTAGAATTGACAGTGGCTACAGTATATATTGCAGTGCGAACAACACAGCAGTACATATACTTTCACAGAGACGTCCAATAATCAAAGTCTTGTGTAAGTAAATACTTTATTTCACCCTCAGTTATATTTCTAACCACAATGCGATGGAAATCTAACAAAAAATGGTCACATTCCTTGCCAACCAGCATTGTACCTAATTTCTTCTATAAAATCTTAACTGAACCATTAATCAAATTCTGAAAGACGTACAACGCGGTTTATTTAATTATATATTTCTTGTTGTTTCAAACAGTTCCTATCACATTCGTAAACATGACAACACCAACCAGTGACAAGCCTATCGAAATAGTAGAAGGTACCATGGCTGAATTTCACTGTCGTACATCCAGCGGTTACCCAGCAGCAGCAGTATCTTGGTATAAAGACGCTACACCTGGTGTACCCGGTGGTATTCTACGAATAAGGGACAATATAACTAGTGATTCAGTTAAAACTGGAGTAAATCTAGAGGAAGTTACTACTAGTACACTATACCTGTATCCATCTAGAATTGACAGTGGCTACAGTATATATTGCAGTGCGAACAACACAGCAGTACATATACTTTCACAGAGACGCCAAATAATCGAAGTCTTGTGTAAGTAAATACTTTATTTCACCCTCAGTTATATTTCTTACTACAATGCGATGGAAATCTAACATTAAAATGGTCACATTCTTTGCCAACCAACATTGCAGCTGATTTCTTCTATAAAACCGTAACCGAATCATTGTACACATTCTGAAAGGCGTTTTAAGCGTTTTATTTAATTATATATTTCTTGTTGTTTCAAATAGTTCCTATCACATCCGTAAACATGACATCACCAACTAGCGACAATCCTATCGAAATAGTAGAAGGTACAATGGCTGAATTTTACTGTCGTACATCAAGCGGTTACCCAGCAGCAGTAGTATCTTGGTACAAAGACACTACACCTGGTGTACCCGGTGGTGTTGTACCAATACGGGACGATGTCACCAGCGAATTAGTTAAAACTGGAGTCGATCTGGAGGAAGTTACTACTAGTTCACTATACCTGTATCCATCTAGAGCTGACAGTGGTCACATTATATATTGCAGTGCAAACAACACAGCCGTACATATAATTTCACAGAGACGTCCACTAATCAAAGTATTGTGTAAGTAAATACTTAACTTCACCCTCAGTTATATTTTTTAGTACAATGCTATTGGAATCTAAAATAGAAATGAACATGAAGTCGAGCAGGTAAAGTCGCAAGCAGAGTAAACAGCCACACCAAAACGACAAGGGGGAAGAACATTTGGCATTCGTAAATACAATTATGGGGATCCAACTTCAATGCTACGTATTGCATTTCACTCGAAATACAACATTTACAAAGTTTATTTAGCGGTATGTGCAGTCACTTCTCAAGACAATACATTTAATTCTAAAAAAATACTTCTACTACTTAAAGACAGAATAAGTTGCTATGTCCTAATAATTCCATGGCAAGGTTCATCAGGACATAATTTAGTTTCACTGAAATAAACATGTGAATAATAGTTATTATGTTGTCAGGGATGATCATTTGGCAAAGTGTATCTAAAAATACCATCCAACCTCATTAAATCTTTAATTGTAACTTTTTTATTTAGGTGTCCCGGACGAACCTATTGGTTTGTCATACAGTGTGTCAAATAATGAATCAGAGTTACACTGGCAACCTGGATTTGATGGTGGATTACAGCAAACGTTTGTTGTACAATTGAGAAAACAGTCTACCGATTACTGGATTGAAAGAAGCATAATACATGAACGAGAAACACATCTTTCGTTGAGCCTGTCCTTCCTTGACGATGGTACTAACTATACCGCCATGATTTATGCATTCAATTATTTAGGAAACAGTGCTCTAACACAAGGAATATCGTTTATAACTAGAGGTAAACAGATAACAATGATAGTGCTCAGTAATGTTTGTACTGTCATTGCATTATGAAACATATCCGCAAGGGTAATATGTATGACAAAGGCCATTACATGTGTAACTCTTAAGTTAGTGTACAAAGTAAACTTTTTGGGAATAAAACTGAAAATCAAGAATGGTATTAGTATTAATGTAATTCCTATTCTTGTTTCACAATCAAAGTAAATAACATAAGTTCGTCGATTGTTATTTGTATAAGTTTCAGGAACACTTACATCTGACACAGTATCAAGTCGTGAACCATCATTTGCTAGGTACATCGGTGGCCTTGTTGGTGGCAGCGTTCTTGTTATCAATTGTGTTGCGGTCTATGTAATCTTTGTGGTAAGAAAAGGATTTTGCTCCAATCATCAAAACGGTGAGAGTCTGTCGTCTTTTGTATTTGTTTACGTCTAAATGTTAATGTCTGCTTGTGTGCGCTTGTTATATGTGGTACTTCTTCTTTGACTTCTGTATTCACTTTATTGTGTTTTAGTTCACAAGTCTTGAACAACTGCTTAAGTTGCAATTTTACGAACGACTGGACAAAAGCCCAGCCAACACTTTCAAAATATATATATAAGTAAAATTTAAATTTTGTTTCTACATTACCAAATAAAAATGGATTATTTTAGCCATATTTAGTTTTAAAGTAATAGTATTTTCATGGTCTGGTTCATTTCTACCTAAAATAAACATGATCAATTCGAAACCTCGAACATGTTTGGCTCAAACACAGTCAATACCTCGAACAGGTTCTTTAGCGCCGGCGAAAACCTTCTGATTTCATATTATTCAACAGTAGATAACTCGAACAGAGATAGGTCGAACACTCGAACATGACCTGCGGTCCCTAGCTTCAATTTCATTCATGTTTCATCATTGATAGGTCAAACTATACAGTACTTAATACCTTTGATTGGTCAGTTGATACGTCGTGCTAATTACTTGACTTTTGTAGTAAAAGTAAAAGTAAAGTGTTTATTTATTATAGTGTCACCCCTATTTAAAGGGCCAGCCAATTTGACTTATGAGACACCTACTTTCTGAGCACATTCACTTCCCGATTCCTATCCTTTTAATGCCAGGCACCAGGCAGGTAGGCACACGGTAACCATTATTTAACTAGCTGGCGGCTCACCAACCGGCCATATCAGAACGGACCCCTACCGGGATTCGAACCTTCGACCTCCCGCTCCCAAAGCGGATGCCTCAACCACTCGGCCAAGGGAGACGGTATATACATGTACGAATATGACGAACGAACTACTTGGTAGATCCATTCAAGTCTTAATGAATAATAGACGGGACATTTGAATTGTTAATTATCTATTAATCTGCAGCAGGAAGACAAATCTAAAAAGAAAAGATACCATCTCGTATATATAAAATTGTCACAAAGTTCTAAATATCTTAAACAATAAGACAAACATCATGATATCATCAGTGTGAATGTTGGTGTAAATTCGACCGGAAATTTAATTAATGTTTGATCGTGTCTAGTCATGATACATTCTCTTATTCTACGTATGTCTTCCATAAACGACTTCTTAGTCATAACAGTTCGTCTAAACATAAAACCTTCCGTGATGCAAAATAACTATTCTATTAAACTTGTTTTTTTTTCCTTTCATTTCCTAACATTATAATTAATTATTATGTTATGATTTTTATCGACGTGCATTCAATATGACATTACAAACATTTCACAACTGCCATGCTTTCAGCATGTTTATTACACTTGTAGCGGGGTCAGTCAGATTGTACATACATTCGTATTCCAATATATATTAATCGAACTAATTCCTTTATTCGACGCCAGTTCTACTTTATTTGTTATAGTAAAACATCTATTAATATACATTATCGAACATTGCGCTAATAATGTATTAATCTGGATTTGTCGAAAAAAGTATCTAGTATCGTTTGATTAACGTTTTTTACAATCAATGCCTGTACGTAACTTTACAAAAGAATATTTTTTGAAACCCTATTACACTGTAATTGTTCGTAGCAACAACACTCGATGCAACCTGTTAAACTATTTAACGTACAGATGGGACAACAGATCAGACACATGATCTTTAAACAGACATGTTTGTCACTTTATAGTTTACCATTTAGAATACATATTTATCCCGCAAAGGATGTAATTTGTTTCTCATGATTGTTTGGTAAAATAGAATTTTCAACCTAGTGATTATGAAATAGAAAAGAGTTATAATTCGTATTTTATTCCATCGTTCTGTATTATATAAGTTGTACGCAGCATCTTACCTTGCTTTGTATAAAGAACAAATATGAACGAATATATATTATATTTCGATAAAGTACAGAACAACCTTAATATAAGACCAACCTCGGGACCATTGCAAACTGTTCTTAATATTGAAGTGGTATTGATATTGAGGTTGAATAAAAAAAACAACAGTGAAATATACTTGAAAACTGTGTTCCTAGTTTGGAGGTGGTCATATTATATCACCGTTGACTATAAGTGAGGTTTTACTGTAATATCCGATAAATATATCTGTGTTTTTGTATCATGACCGTATTTCCAACAGTATCAAGTAGGTTTAGGGACAGAGCCTCCCCACATAGATCACAGGGAAAGATCAGCACACACAACACTAGGAGTTGCGAATTAAGGACACATACCTATGAGGATAGGGCGATAAAGAAACGATTGACTAATTACAAAATCATAAGGAAAAGGGAATCCATATCAGGGAAAGACAAGAAAATAAACAGGTCATGTACCGAAAGGGTCACTGAATACGAACATTATGTCAGACAAAATAATCCTTTTACAAGAAAAGGGAAATATAACATTTGTCTGAAAGATTATTGGAAGTTTTAACCAAACAGCGATTAACAGCCTTGGAACTGTCAATACAAACATGAGGGATTTAAATCGATATAACGTAGAACTTGTATCACATCTGTTAGATAGATATGTAAGAGAGAAGGACGACGTTTAAATGATCGAATATACTATAAAGCCAGAAATAATAGATAGTTCCTCCACTTACAATATTAACCTCACTTGTTTTTAATCATCAGTCATTTTGGCAGGCACAACTGATTAGCCCTTAGAGGAGTAATTTCCAAATTAAGATGATTGAGGAAATACCGAGAATTTGCATGTGACTACCACCTTTTCTTCAACCTACTGAGCCAACTGCCCACATGAGCATAATGAATAAGTTAATTTTTAATATCTGATTGGTTATCATTGTTTACATAATTTCCCCTATACACATTAAGGAAGTTTGTCAATAAATATGGATGACAGTTCATAACAAGGGAGGTAAATATTGTAAATGTGGGACTATAAAATAAATATCTAATTGCAGACTACGAATTGAACGACCAGCAGCGGTCAGAAACGTCACCAAGGTATGTAATCAACATTCTTTCCAGCAACCATGTTGGCTTTATTTCAATAGGATTTATCAGAAGAAAACAAACCAGTACAGAACATAACGTTTTTCGATTAGGCATATACAGATTATCGTCAACTCATAGGATAGTACTAGAACAGCATAACATAAATGATGTGTATTTTAGAGAGGGTGTAATTATATACACAACATTTAACAATATGAATAATACAACGCTCATCTAAAATCAGTTGAGGAAAAACGAATATGTTGCTGTGTAAGATATTTAGTATGTGCATTTAATCATAGTTTAATGTTAGATTTTAAAATGTCATCATTATTGGATTTAACGATATACACATATAATGATACATTGTACAATATGCGTCACACTACAGTAAAAACGTTCAGGCTTGTTGTAACAAGTAGTATGACACATATGTACTAGTATACAAACAAATTAAAAAAACAGTGTAATGTTTCTGTTAAATGGCAATCTGTTTTATTACAGAGTGAATGATGAACATGCATTCGGTGATCAGAGTGGTATGTACATTGTAGATTTAATGATGCCTTTATTTCACATAGTAAAATTGTTGTATTGGAATACCCACATCTGGCATACTTATATAGGGGGGGGGGGGGGGTCCACTAGGGGCTGAATCTCAAGGGTCACTTTGATAAATTTTGACCGTTTTTTTACCATTGTATAGCCAAAATACCTATAATTTAGAGAAAAATTTATCCTTTAGCCAGAATCCTGAATGTCAAAATTAGTTGTTTTTATTTGTTGAATTCCAGGGACCAAAGGATCAACTTATGAATCTTTCAAATAGTTCAATTAAAATGACTATTATTTTCAGGTATGGCAGACCAAACACAACAAAATAGGTATGGCTTTAAACACACTTCATATTATTAGTAACGTAAATTCAGTAAGATTTGAAAAACGAAATAAAAAATGTTGATGTAATCGACAATTACTTTCTGCGCCGCATTTCATGATGTAATTGTATTTGTGTAGGAAGACCCTGTTGTATAAATGTGGTATCCTCTGTGTTAACCTCTCTCTCGCTTTGTAAAAGCCAAATAGTATATTCAAATGCATTTTACTACCGATGTCTATAAGGGCCATAGGCAAATGTTACTCTCTACATTATAGCGCAGAATCTCATGTGTATGAAGAGCTTGAAATGGTTAGAGAGCACGCAGATTATTTGATGTTGCATGCAGCACAAGGTATGTAGAAAGGTATTGTTTGAATTGATACAAGCGAAATTCAATTAAATATTTATATAGCTTCAAACGCCATGTTTAAGAGGGTAAAATATTATAAATCACAGTATTATCCACTACATGTATCGGCGTGATCGCCATATTGTTTCGTTCGGGAAATGTTATTTTACACAGACGGTTTCCGTTTGGAATGAGTTTGACGCTCTATGCTAAACAAGAGAGTCTGTACAAAATGATGTTATAATATAACATTCTAAGTGTTAATGGCATAAAGGCTTTTAATGAACTTGCAAAACGGTTATGTAATAAAATAACTATTTTGACGGTTCTAGCGCTGACAATGTAGTGATTTACTAGAATTTAATCCGTTTGTAATGTCAAAGTATTTAAACGGTTTATTTCATTCTGTAGGAAAGGAAGAAGGAATTCCTAGAATGACAGTAGAGACATATGAAAATTTGAAGTTGAATTAGGCGATAGATGAAACCATCCATCGCTTTTAGACCAATACAGAAGTTTAACAAACGTTCACATTGAAGAAATAGATTGTGTTATATAGCGTTTTGTCTATTGTATTGCTGAAAAATGTCAACCGAGTAGAATCTTTGAGTTGCAACTAACGACATTTGTTTGTATTTATCAGTTGTTATCATCTGAGCTAGCCGGGCGCGTTTATGACATGATATTTATTTCCAATGAGTAAGATCCTGTTCAATGTTGTAAGTATTTATTTCCAACAAGTGAGGACAGGTCCTGTTCAATGTTTAACATACGGCGTATATCCGCCTGGTACTTTTTCGGAGAGCATTTACCGTAGTAGCTCCGCCCATTATGCACAGACAAGTATTTAATTCCAAACAATGTTAACTTACGGCGTATATTTCCGAGAGCGAACAGTAGCTCCGCCCACTATTCGCAAATACGAATGTTACTTATTTTTATGATGCAACACGGATCTATTATTAATTCCGTGGTGGATGCAATCGTTCTAAAAACAAATGGCACACTTGGTGTGTTTTGGTCAGGTGACTTTCTTCCCACACGTTTACAACCGTAAATTCCTTACTGCACAATTTACTACCAAGACATATGTCGAATAAAATACAGTGGAACCTCCCCAAACCGGACCCTCTAAAAACCGGAATACTCCCCAAACCGGACATTTCTTGCGTTCCCGAATTTTCTTCTTCTATTTTTATTGTATAAGAACACTCTGAAAACCGGAACCTCTGAACTCCGGAAACCGGACGAAAGTTCAACTTAATTTGGTTCGATTTCTATACAATTTCACCTTCGAAAACCGGAACGACTTTCGACTGCGCGTGTCATCATGAATAAACTTTCATTACGTTGACACTTAGTGTATTTTTATCAGTTTGACATGTTCATTTACATTGAAATGCGATGCGCATTTTTACTACACAGGTGTGAAAATCACATACTGTTACGGACGTCGGGTCTGATTAATGCCGATGGCAATTACTACTGATTGACTTTTAATCATACATATATTTATTAGCATAAACTTTTACAAGTTTATCGCCATTTACAATTAAGTAATCACTCCTCATTACCGCTAAGTCTGTATTTACAGTGTTGCGTATATAATTGTGAAAACTTTTCTGGTGAAGGGACTTATTAAACTACTTTGTTTAACGTACAGAAGTGCGGTTCTCCTACGCAAGAGGGAAAATGATACAAGAAAAGAAAATATGGCGATAATACATGAGACAGGAGAAAAACATGTAAACATTACATTACATTTACAAACATAGACATAAAGCATTTCAACATGAAGCAAAGACGCGTAGTACAGAAACAAAGACATAGAGTATGGACAACATATTATAATATTATATTGTTACAGTAAATACCATTGCTCAGAGGTATAGCTGTGCTTTAGGTCTTTTCATTGCTTAATGTAAAGTAGTTGGTGGTATGCCATATAACGTTTTTACAAAATTGTATGATTCTTTAGTTTGGTCCGTCATTAATTATGGTTCAGCAATGTGGGGAGTTAGATCGTTCTCGTGCATTAATAATGTGTATTATTACATTTTATTACATTACTAACAACTTTTTACAAAACTGATAGATAGTCATTCTTATGTTTTTATGTTAATTCCTTTTAAGTCACACGATTATAGTTTATAATTTAATAGTTTGGCTACACGATAGTGTTGTAATATATCGTATACATTTTGTTTAATTTTATGTATGAGGTGTAATATGCTTGTATAGTCTCTAATAATTCTTATTTGAATCGCTTTGTGAAATGTTTTTTATAGTCTTTACTATATGTATATCTATGTTTTGTACACAGATGAGACTTTTAATAAAGAAATATATATCAACTTTAATTGATCAGTTGATATTCTTTTGTGTGTTGACAACATATTTTATTCGCACGTTGTGCTAAGTACTTGACTGTTGTACTATATACAAGAGAGAGAGGTACATCGTGTTAAGTACTTGACTGTTGAGCTACATTGTATATATAATATACTTATGTACGTATTTGACAAACAATCGTTAAGTAGATCCTTAACTACTTAATAAACACTAGAAGCGAAATTTTAAACAATACGGCAAACTTTATTGTCAAAGCCGATGTCATGACTGGTATGAATTCGACCGGAAATTTATTTGATTTGAATCATTAATTGATGTATACATGTTCTTATTGTATGTCTTCCATGAACGACAAACTTGTTATTACTGTTCTTCTAAAATAGTACATTGTCGTTGTAATTTCGTGATGTAAATAAGAATAAACGAATTATTTTACGATCTCGTGTAAAACATAAACATACAATGTTGTCAAAAAGCAGTAAGTATCACTTTGACGAGTCTTTCTTTTCATAAATAACATTTTATTTCATGTGCATCTCAAAGCAAATAATATGAATTTCTTTAAGTTTGCTTGTACATTTTTAAATTAAAGGCAGTCATGTTTGTTTAAGCTGTGTTCATTTTCTTGAAATATCATGTGGTTATACCATGTAAAATTCAAAGATGTACAATCATTAAATGAAATAATGACCTGAACGTTAGGTACAAGTATGAAATAGCATAAAAATGAAAAAACACTCTACAAACCGGAAACCTCTGCAAACCGGAATTTTCAACCGGTCCCGAAGGAGTCCGGTTTAGGTTACACTGTACGTGCTCAATGAAAGTTTAGTGTTGCAGGAAATTAGCCAGTCGAATACGCATGTGCGCATCGGTTCTTGCTTAATTTCCCTTTTTTCATATCATAAACAAATAGTGGATGATATTAATTAACGGATGTGGCCGATTGCAATTCCCGTTACAAATAAAGTGAGCATCGATCTTGCTTAATTTCTTAACGGGTCAGACTGTTGTTCATATTAGGAACAAATAATGACAGATGTTAATTTTGTTTTATTTGCTAAACGGTGAGGCCGATTTCTAAATAAATCAAATGAGTATCGATCATTGCCCAATGTCTTAACGGATGAGGACAAATTAAATACTACTTCCAAATAAAGTGAACATCGGTTACTGCTTAATTTCTAAAAAAGTAAGGCCGTTTTTCATGTTAGAAAGAAATAATGACAGATATTAATTTCGTTTAATTTCATAACGCGTGAGGCTGATTTTTTATTTTATGCTTTCCAGTGGTTTATAAAGATTTATCAGTGGAATAAAAATTGGTATTTTCACTGTTTCAAACAGTGAAAATAACATTTTGATATTTCTCACTGTTCCGATTTTTGGGACTATTTTTTACCCCACTGGTAACCCCAACAGGGAAATCAGTGTAGAAACTAAATTGAATTGCCTCCCTTTGTATTGAAATGAGATGACCTCTCTTTTGTAAATGTACTAGAAAACCATGACGTCATCATCCGGTATACTTGTTGACATTTCGAAGTAAGATGCATTTGTTTTCCGCTTGTATTTCACATAATATCGAACAAATGAATGTTCTTTATATATACTTATTTACATAGCGATATCTTGCCATGCGGGTATTTTGATTTAAGTGCCTGTAACGTCGAAAACTAAAGCTTCTTTATTTTTCGTCTGCAATATTTAACAATATAGCTCTAGTTAACATGGCACAGCTATTTTCACGGAAACTTCAATTTCAACCACACGGAATCTAGATCAATGGGACTCTCCCAAATGTTCAACAATTCGAATGTACAAAACCTGAGGTATTATGCATCTGATGAAGCGAAGCCACGCGAAGAAACCCCTCTCGCCAGACCATTCAAGACAGTTCGTGTCATCTCTGACAGTGTCAGTGACGGTTATTCATGTGCAAAACTCGTCAGTTACTACAGACTGTTTAAAAGCGTTCTCCAGATTTCAAAGTTCTTTGTTAACAAGTTATTTCCATCTTTACGTGTTGTCAACTTCATTTCCAACATAGCGTCCGCTTTGATCATTTATCGATGTGCAATGAATATTGCTACGCCATAATTTGTTGCATAATTTCGAACAAATATTTGTTTAATTTATAATTTAATGTGAAACAATAATTAAATTGTCTCAATATTTCTGATCAAATTGTTGTTTTTTCGACGTTTTCAATGCTGTATAGTTTAATAAATTTGTAGAGTTCGCACTATTTTGTCAGCGGTTGTGCTCGAAATCTACATGGTTGTAAAGCGGCTACAGAGGCACCGCACAGGGTAGTATCATGAGACGCTAGAGTAGTTATTGGTCAAAATAATGTTTAATTCTTTAAAAAAAGCACAAAATAAAAAGAATATTAGTTGATTTCGATGGAAGATCGAATTTTATTTCACTCGTGGTCAAAAGAAAAGTATATTTTAACTCGTGGTACGCCATCGAAATCAACAACTATCCTCTATATATTATTAACAAATAAAGTGATATATAATGTTTGGTTTATTTATTTGCAATGTACTACTTACAACCACTTCCCCTTCCCTATGCGCAGTTCTGTCTTTTTCTCCCCCCCCCCCATCTCGGCCTATTCTCTCGGCTGTCCGGCTGTCCGGCTGTCTGGCTGGCCATCCATCGTTTTTTCCTGGTTTTTTTATTTAATTTTTTATAGAAATCTTTCAAGTAGAGTTGTTGTACAATCATGTGTGACATTTTGGTTTCAAATGATTGAGGTATGGGTAAAAGAGAGATAATACGTAACTACAGGGAAAGCCACATATATAAGACAGTGCCTTCCCACACAGATCTCCGGAAAAAACAACAATCCACAAAACATAAGGCACTAAAGGAGGTCAAACGGTACACATATTAAGGAACTGAGGCACACTGAATGGCCCAGCAGACCACAAGGAATAACTAGGAGAATCAAAGCGGACAGTAAAGTGAGGGGGAAGGGGGAAATTAATGGATGGAAAAGATCACAGGACAAGTCAAGACAACTGGTCATAATAGGACAAAAATTGGCAGGAAATGATCTGAACACTGTATAAATTGCACAGGGGAAATTGAAATACAAAACACATTCAATACACAAACAGAAACAACAATAATATAGCGAATTACAGCCTTGGAACTGTCAGCAAAAAATACTGGGTGTTTAAATCGATTTAACAGCTAACTAAGAATAAAGTAAGCAAGTTTAGGTAATTAAACTTATATTTATTTCACCTAATTTATTTTTCAAATTTAACACTATAAGAAGTAACAAATCTGAACAGCATCTTAGTGTTTAGCATACTTTCAAGTAGCACACTTAAAGGTTCAAATTTAATTTCAAGTAGTGCATAGGTTATCTAAAGTCATCACTCATTCATATAAGTGACATTTAAGCCACTTAACTTAAGTGATTTTCAACAAGAATCCGGGATGAAATGAAAGTCGGTGAAACCACATGATGGTATACGTGACAAGTTTGACAATAACAAGGTAAATATGCAGAATTTTCAAAATTTAACCTCCAATGCACACATTTAACTTATTTTGGTTAGACACTTATATATGCTGACTTACTACGGACTGTTATTGGTTCTGTAAAAGTTAAGACAATGAGCACATCAATGGCAAGTCCAAGATGAGCTATTTGTTTACTTCGATTTGAGATTTGCTTTCGTGATAAACACGAATAATTACGTAAAATAATTCCCCCAATACAAAGTATTCATGGTGGTTTAAGCGCAATATTTACAGACAGACCTATGACTTTTGTTGAATTGTTCATCTATTGTTCTCTATGGCAAGACTCTTTAGTAAATAAAGGTGATGCTTTATTTCTTTGCCCACTTTTCTGTTTTGTTTCTACACTCCCTTCTTTTATCCTACGCACACGAGTACATTCGGAACACCTCGGCCATTCAACTATACGGAACAATGCATGCTTCGAATGAATTGTACGAGGTGCTCCGAGTGACACTGTTTAAGACAGTATACATGCAGATTTAGCGATTTTAAAAATTTATAGCAAAACGCGTTGACGGTTGAAATGTTTTTAAACTGTTATATAATATGAGTCATAACTCTCACACGTATCTATTTTGTGCAATTTAATTTTTTTATTACAAAACGCGTTGACGGGTGTGAAATTGTTATAGCAGAATGCGTTAAACATAAATCTCGTTTAAGAATTGTCTATCTTGAGTAGCATGAGTCTCACATATATTTTTTGTATAATTACAGAACAGAACAGAACAATATGTTTTGCAATAACATGTGGACAAATGATAATAATAAACGTATATACAATGACGGGCGTAGACACAAGGATTTTGAGGTGGGGATGGTGATCACACTTTATAAAAATCTAGTCGAACAAATTAACCTGATCTTGACCTTTTTTAAATGTGCAAATTCTTTAAGTTTCTGTTACATTATCAGCCCCCTTCTTCTTTTGGCCCGGTCAAATCCGAAACTACATAAATATATTCAAACATGTGAAAATAGAGGTCGCCATGATCAGATTAATTAGTCCTACGAATAAAATCAATATAAAATTAGTGCACAATTAGGTATGGCATCAGCGCAATGCACCAATATACACATGTATCATGTAACATGATTCACTAATACATTGCGCTGTTGTCATATCTAATCACATAAATAAGTTTCAAGTTTAGTGGAAGACATCAGGAGGCCATTATCAGTTCAGAGACATTACGACAAAAGATAACAACAAATGCAAATAAATAGTAGCACAAACAAACATCAGGTAATATTTACAAATATAACTGCATATTTGCCCTGGTTATGGATATTGACATACTAACCAAGACTGCACGCATTTGTGTCAACGGTCTAGACAGATATGGATTAATATGCATCGTGCTTAGGATTTTGGATAAGTTTGCAGGTTGGCAAAGGTGAGTCTTAGTTTGTACAAGTACACAAATTGAGAAATTCTTAGTAAGAAGATAGTTTGTTTTCTGAGATAAATATAATTGACAATTATGTCATAGCATTCATACTTGTCCAGTAGTTGAATATGATTAAGGTTAGGTGTCCATATACCAACTTCAATGGGAAACCTGTGATTCCCTGTTCGGAAATGAAACATGGACACTCTCTGGGTAGGTGTAAGTTTTATCAGGTAGTTTTCAAGAGATATATTTTCTTTGAATAAACTATGCATTTGTCCTTTGGATGATGAGTCAAGATGTGATCTCCAAGTTTGGATAAACTGATCAGTTAATACATGCTTTACTAATGTATCAATGTTGGCATTTGCGTAGGGTTGATTTATCCATACATAGGAATGTCCAGTGATGTATTAGATCGTTTTGATATGCTTTAACCACTTAAAATTATGAGTTGATTGGTACATAGAATGGTAGCAAATATATGATATTTTCGACTTATTTTGCGTCAGAATAATTTTACCAAGCGCGACTTAATAATAACTTCTATAGGATAACGGCCAAATGCTACTTATGTACGACTGTTTAAGACAATACACATGCAAAATGCGTTGACCGGTGTGGAATTTTATTGCTAAATGCGTTGAAAATAAATCTCTTCTAATTGTTATAATATATGAGTTATATTAGTAGCACAAATACTTTTAGTATTATCATACATACATACACCTGTTTAAGGTACTACATATGCATTTTTAGCGATTTTAATTTTTTTTATTGCAAAAGCGTTTTGATTGCAAAACGGGTTGTAACATTGCATGCTAAAGCTGAGCAATGCAGTATAAATGTAATAAAATGCCACAAAAGCGCCGTAACCAATGACAATACGTCAGCAAATAAACGTTTCTGCACTCATATACAGTTAGACATCGTGCTCAAATATGCTACAACATTGGAATGAAATAAGTGTAAAACTGTGAGAGAAGTTGCCAAGAAAAGATCACATACACAGTGCGAACCATGCAGAATATTCATTAAACTAGAGATGTTTCCATAGAACCTAGATGCCCCCCGCACTTCCTGGTTTGTCACAAAACCAAGGGTCATTACTCCGCCCATAGTCGAAGAGGTACATCCAAATTACCCTCTGCATAACTTCACATGCTGATAAGCATGCAAGTAAATACATTTTAACACTATAATTTCATTTGAACTATTGATTTGCGCCATACAAGATTGCATGCTCTGTAGGCTCTTTTTACTAAGTCAAGGGCCATAACTTTGCACTAACTGGGCGCAGCCAAACATGGAACTCCAAGTACATAACAACACATGTTGATCAACATTCCTGTACACTTTTGTGACTCTGGCTCATATACTGTTGGAGATATACGCGTCTCAAAATTGCATACTCAGTAGGCTATATTTCAACTAAGTCAACGATAAGACGATGACGCGATGACACGATGACGCGATGAGACGATGCCACGATTGCCCTAACGGAACACCGTAGTTTTCTGCTATGGTGTTTATAATATTTTGGGTTAACGTTGGTGTTGTCCTTGTTTCATATTGTGCTGTCCAGTGTATGTCGAAGTCTCAGTTGGGTTGACTATTTTTGAGTTTTTATTAATCTGCCATCCTCTTCTCTGTGCATTACGTGCTTATCATTGAGGCATATGTATGTATCAATTGAATTTCACCAGACTTCTGTCTTTAGTATGACGTCATTTAACGAAATTACATAATTATGACGTCATTTGGCATTACCAAGGAACTCTCTATATAGTGCATTTTTTAACATAACTTAACACTTCTAATTCCCTTTCCCCATCACCAGTATTAAAGGGTATGTCTCATTATTAACTACATTTTCCCGGTTGACTTTACATTAGGTTTTTGGTTTAATATTTATTGGTTAGTTACTGAGAGCAATGACAGTATAAGGCTGATTGTTCCTTCGTGGTGACAATCTGTCTGTTGTTCGGTACGTAATGATTTATTACTTTTTATAATTAGTTACTGCTCACAATTTTTACTGACAGTTCCAAGGCTGTAAATCGCTGTATGTGTTTTAAATATATGTTAAAGTTTGATATCGTGTTGATGTTATTTCCCCCCCTCCCCACCCTTTCGGCCTATTGTTGCCAGCTGTCTTGACTTGTCCTGTGGTGTATCCCATCCATTAAATCCCACCCTTTGTCCTCATTAATTCTCCTAAGTTGTCTTTTATGGTCGGCCGCTGTTCCCTTGCGTATTTACCCTTGCACCTTCTCAAATGTCTGATGTTTTATGAACTGTTGTTTTCCCGGTCTTAAGTATGTGGCGTTCTCTGTCGACATTCATTCATCATTTATATACATGTTGATCGAAATGAAATAGTTCTATTGCAGAAACATGTAAGTAATAGTAATAATATAAAATTATATATTTTTGTTTTCCCTAAGTAAGCCGTATATTTTCATGTCTCCAATGTATAATTAAGACATGAATTATGACATTGCATAACAAATGATAAATACTTTACTTGAATTGGAATTGCACTACAATTGTTAATGTTAAAGATGCCTTAACCAATGTAGCAACTATACAGGAAATACGGCTAGTTCTAATACTTTACTTGCATTGGAATTGCACTACAATTGTTAATGTTAAAGATGCCTTAACAAATGTAGCAACAATACAGGAAATACGGCCAGTTCTAATACTTTACTTGAATTGGAATTGCACTACAGTTGTTAATGTTAAAGATGCCTTAACCAATGTAGCAACAATACAGGAAATACGGCCAGTTCTAATATTTCACGTTCAGATGGACCAAATGCATCTTTAATAAACATAAGGTGGCTGATCTAGGAGTTTTGTGTATATATAGATAAAACTGAATGATGAAGTCGAGCATAAGGTTTAAATCTTAACCTCAATTTGACATTTACAATTGAGTTTAAATTTTGACTTTGGCCTATCTAGAAACAAATCTTTTAACATATCAACCCGGATTCTTGATAAACATGCTTGTATCCTGTAGATAACTCGCACCAAGTTGTACAATGATGCTGATACAATCTGCACAGTATGGCTTTGAAAGTGGTCTTGATTGCAATCTGTTTCTGGTGTAAATTGAAAGTTAATTAATTCGGAAATCAGCTTAGTATTGTATATGCTTACGTGGTTATATTCATGATTGATCAGAATAACAGGAAATAGATTCGATCTGACCTGGTCGAGTTCCAGAAATCCCCTCCATATTACTTAAGTAAAATACTTTTATTAGCGAGTATAACAGCTATGTTACATGTTTCATATGTAAAATTATCATGAGTGTATTTTGCTTTTGAATTAGGTGCATGCGTTCATGTTTCAATGTGCTTTTTGAATGACTGTGCACTTTGAATGTGTCTATTCATAATTGAGTTATTTATTCATTGTTATATACATTGCGTCAGCAGTGATGCACAGTAACGACAGTTCGGATACTGCGTCTCATATCCATCACATACCTTGCAACAGTTCTTTACATATGCTAACTCACTTCAATTAAAAGCTTCGTTAATATTTATGCCAAAAATACTAGTAATACTTATACAGGGCATTAACCTAAGCAAAAACAACTTAGGCTACTAACTTATCCTACAGGTAAGGTTCTGAACGCGAAGCTTAGCTCAGACATTCTTTCACATATTCATTGATTAAATCACGTAGAGTATTACGTCGTGGCAATATCAGTGCCAAAATATTCGACGAAAATGTTTTGGTAACTTGTAAATAGCGCACTTGGCTGTGCTCTTTATCAGGTCCGCGCGTTAAATAAAGAATCACGACGGCTAGCACAAGAGTGTACGACATAAATCATATTAAGAATACCTAAACGTTCATACAGCCTTGAAAGCTATTAAAACACACCGCTCTTTACTGCAATAAAACATTTTACACTAAATTGTCATGTAAGAAATATAGTAAGTGTTCACGAGTTGATGGTGACTAGTGAAGCTAGTATGGTGTAATACAAAAGACACACACGTCGTTGTCGGTAAGAGTTGCATTCCCCTCCAGAAATTCAGAAGCTTTCTAGAGAAAGTAATTCAGAATAGCATTAAGTACTTTGATTATACATTTGATTAGAATTTGATCCAGACATGAGTATACATATATATAAACAACACACATGCATCGTTGGCAAAACAATCAGCAAATAAACATATAACATCAATTAGTCATTCCAGACATGAGTATAGACAAACATATAAACAACAGACATGCATCATTGGCAAAACAATTAGCAAAGTGACCACAATACATTAATTAGACATTCCAGACATTAGTATACATACATATAAACAACATACATGCACTTTTGGCAAAACAATGAGCAAAGTGACCATATTACATTAATTAGACATTCCAGACATGAGTAAAGACAAACATACAAACAACATACATGCACCATTGGCAAAACAATCAGCAAAGTGACCACATTACATTAATTAGACATTCCAGACATGAGTAAAGACAAACATATAAACAACATACATGCACCATTGGCAAAACAATCAGCAAAGTGACCATATTACATTAATTAGACATTCCAGACATGAGTATACATACATATAAACAACATACATGCATCATTGGCAAAACAATCAGCAAAGTGACCACATTACATTAATTAGACATTCCAGACATGAGTATACATACATAAAAACAACATACATGCATCGTTGGCAAAACAATCAGCAAATAAACATATTACATTAATTAGACATTCCAGACATGAGTATACATACATATAAACAACATACATGCATCGTTGGCAAAACAATCAGCAAATAAACACATTACATTAATTAGACATTCCAGACATGAGTATAGACATACATATAAACAACATACATGCATCGTTGGCAAAACAATTAGCAAATATACACATTACATTAATTAGACATTCCAGACATGAGTATACATATATATAAACAACATACATGCATCGTTGGCAAAACAATCAGCAAATATACACATTACATTAATTAGACATTCCAGACATGAGTATACATATATATAAACAACATACATGCATCGTTGGCAAAACAATCAGCAAATATACACATTACATTAATTAGACATTCCAGACATGAGTATACATATATATAAACAACATACATGCATCGTTGGCAAAACAATTAGCAAATATACACATTACATTAATTAGTCATTCCAGACATGAGTATAGACAAACATATAAACAACATACATGCATCGTTGGCAAAACAATCAGCAAATAAACACATTACATTAATTAGTCATTCCAGACATGAGTAAAGACAAACATATAAACAACATACATGCATCATTGGCAAAACAATCAGCAAAGTGACCATATTACATTAATTAGACATTCCAGACATGAGTAAAGACAAACATATAAACAACATACATGCATCATTGGTAAAACAATCAGCAAATAAAATTCGATACAATATCCAGAATCAAATCGTTACGCAACAGTTAACCAGTATGTTAAATTAAATGAACAACTATGATTCATTCAAGGTGTATTAACTTTTTACAACAGGGTTATTGCGTTTGTTTAGATCCGAGGAAACGCGGAACAAAAATGTTGCAAATAATAACCGAGCGTCTTCAAAGTATGAGCACGTTCCTGATAACAGGTCATACAACTGACTTGTTCATTAGTGACATAAAATTCGTCATACCATTTCTGTCTATTAAATTGGGCCAAAGCACGACTCTTGACGATTCGTAGTGTGGGCAACTGAAAACTTCATGTATAGTCAAATGTTCGGTCAAGGCATCACAGTTTATGCATATTTTAGGTGGTGAGTAGGACATCAGTCTAACAAGTGTTTTGGCAGCGCATTCCTACTGATATCTCTATTGTGGGTAATGACGACCAAGTTGCCAATAAATGCATGGCCGTTTAGCAAAGAAAATACCTTCGGTTGTGATATCAGTATTGTGGAATTCAGTGTCGTACAAATGCCGTGATAGAATTGATTTACATTGATTTTTTGCTGGGAACGTACCATCCTTAAGGAACAACATTATGTAGTCTCTGAGATTGTAAATTCGTATGATTCCCATTATATCCCGTATAAAGCCTATCACTTGCCATTCGTCGTTCATGTAATGCAACCGTCTGATTACAAACATTTACGCAAAATCGATGCGAACGCTCGAGCGTGAGAATGCTTGCAGGTGTTATGTTGTTCCATAAGGCACATCCATATAAAGCCTTCGGTAGTACAACATGTTTGTAGATTGTTCTCCAAGTTGCAGGACTGAGACTCGTAGTTTGGAAAGAATTGTTCCTGATGCTTAGGAGTGAACCGCGTA
The DNA here is from genome assembly GCA_032209605.1 of Mactromeris polynyma. NCBI lineage: Eukaryota > Metazoa > Mollusca > Bivalvia > Venerida > Mactridae > Mactromeris > Mactromeris polynyma. The sequence continues at coordinate 20,176,347 of JASFXZ010000011.1, forward strand.
GTTTTCTAGGATTCGCCCCTGTTATCAGAGCAGAACATATATTGTCGAGTCTAATTCCGAGATGGACATATTGATCATTTTCAATAATTTCGCTATCACCAAGGTGCCAAATTCTAGTATGATTGTTATAATTAGACGGCGATTCGTTAGACACAATGATAGCACATTTTCTAGAATTGTAGAGATACCTCCATTTGTTTGCATAATCATTACATATATTTAGCATTTTTTGAAGTATGATATCAGTAACATGTCGTCTGCTACTGTTGGGCTGGACATATTAAAGTTATATACACACAAACACCAAGATTGCTAGCCTCTAGTTCGTTGATAAGATCATTTATATAGAAAAGGTACATAGCATGGGAGCTGCATCCACCCCCTGTAATATTGGGAACCAGTCAGATTCATATGAGTGATTACGGACCCGACTTTGCATTGACGTGTACATGCTACGTATCACGTTGTATATATTATGGTTAATATCCATTTTAAAAAGTTTGTATAGAAGACCATTATGCCACACTCGGTCGAACGCTTGACGTGCATCGAGGAAAGCAACAAATACTTTACTTTTTTTTCTTTTCCATATAGTATACACTCTGAGTAGAAATGAGGACATTACACATCCAAGCTCTTTTAGGAATCCTCCTTGCTGTAGGCTAATCTCATTCAACACTTGGGATTTGAACTATTTCAGGATAGTAATTTCAAACAATTTTAGGATGCAAGATGTTAATGAGATCGCTCTATAACTGTTTGGGTCATCTTTACGCTTCCTACCAACCTTATGCAGTGTTATTTTGGTGGCTTTATTCATTTCTGGAGGGAAAATTCCATGTAAAAGCATCGCTGTGATCAGTACACTTAGTGCGCAATAAAGTATATCGTTCCCGTAAGTAAGTAATTTGGTAATATTACCTTTTCGAAATAGAACTCTGTATTATAGTCAATATATCATAGTGCTGTAAAATAGAGGAAATAGATAAATATATGTAAAGTAAGCGTTTGTGACTTCTGAGACATTTACTTTCTGAGCACATTTACTTTCCGATTCCTATCCTTAAAATAACAGGCACCAGGCAGGTAGCCACATTACCCATTATTTAAACCATTAATGGGTCTTCCTCTACCGTAATAATTGGAATAGTCACTACATGACCTACGTTGTTATTGTGACTTACCGCAAAGTAGTCACACATCTCTCTCGTAACGAGGAAGATAACTTGGTTCTAAAGTTGAACTATTTATTTTCCCGATCATTCCGCCCGGCAAATTTAATTTGTACATTGAAAGTTGTACAATGAAAGTCGGCTTGTCTTGGATGAGAAAGATTTGTTTGGTAGAGCATAATATATTGTCATGTAGAGCAACACCGTATAATGAACACTTTCATGTTGCAGCACCGGAATCAATTTCGTTTGCAAGAATCTGAATATCGAAACTGTCCAAACTTCCTGTAGGTGTATCGACGTCCCATTGGTGAAATATATACTCTGTGGCAGCTCTTGGATCATCACATCTCGTTCCCCATTCGTAATCGAATTCTAGAAAAATAGTTTGTCCTGCAAATTACAAGGCCTGAGATTACTATGCGTGAGTGTTGCATACTACTCTGGCGATACTAATTTTAACAGCATGAAAAACATATTCCATATCACGTGACATGTATAGTTCCTCGACGATAACGGGATTGGCGCGGTAACTTGTTGGACGAGTTCATTTTATTTAAACTCACAAACGGTACTTTACGTGAGTTTATTTAAGGTATTCCACCCATAAGTGAAGTACGTCATTTTTGATTGTACATGTATGGCTCAGTATACAAATATAAAACTTTTTATAAAATTTAATATCAAAATAATATCATTTATATTTTATTTGAATTATAAAATCCTATGCGAAATTGCTTCAACACGCTTTCTAAAAACAAATAATTGCAATAATTAAAAAAAATCCATTTACTGGTCATTTTTGTACGGCTAACGATTTTCAGGAAGGAAGTTTACATAGAAAAAAGGTCATAACTTTTTTTCAGAACGGTAAAAAATTTATGAAATTTTAAGAAATTATCGGCATTACAGTACGGATTGAATTAATACAAGTTTAATTTGCTTTTGGAGAAATGTCCATTAATATGGATGGAATACCTTAAATAATAATCTTGATTAAATCTAACATAGGATTAGTTCACGAGTACATACACATTCATACTAAACTTGCAAAAGACGAAAGTAATTCATGTATAACATTACATGTACAAAGTGCGAAATAGGTCGAACATGGCCAATGATCGTAACTTGAGCGCTGCTATGGAATTTTCAACCTCTTCTGTTAGTAACGTCATTTAAAAAAAATGCAGCATGTGATGACACTGTTTGCAAGCAGAAATCACTATTTACTCCATATTGTCATTTCGTTTTCATATTGCCACGTGGAACATATTGCTTACTGTGAGTACATGGTGACGTCATATGTGACTTTTTTGGAATCGTACAGCGGCGCTCACTTATAGGTGAAGCACAGTGAAATAAATAAACAATTACGGTTCAATGGTAAAGTGATTAGAATAATAACGTAACAGTAACTTGACTTCTGATTCACACTGAATCGTTGTGTAAAAGACAGATGAATTATATATTTCATGAACGGATACAAACATATATGATACACACCAAAAGTAAGAACATGGATATGTAATATTGTACTATGTAGCTATGCATGATGTAAAATAACAGTTTGACTCAAATAACAACCTTCTTACATGTATGGTTCTTGTTTTAAAAGCTTTGAACACATATTACATATACATTGTACATAGATGTAGCCAGGTTATTAACCTCCGAGAGAGTTTCTAAAGTATTTGGGTTAATGGTCAATACAGATGTAGGTATGAGTGTAATATGTTTACCTGAGGTATATTTCCAAGCAAATACCTGACCATTGCTCTAGTTCATGTTCTTTGACATAATTGGTAATCAGTTTGGAAATAGGTTAGGATAGCGTATCACGTGATTTGATAAATAAGGTTATGGCTTTTTGATTGGTAGAATGGCTGAGTAATAGTTGAATGATAATCGCGCTCGGGAGAGAGGTGGTCAGTCGGTCTTGGGAGCTCTGAGAAACCAGTCATGTTAACATCAAGAAGTTATAGAAAAACAGTAAGATTGAAGTTTGAGATTGAAGTTTGGAAATTATTAATAAGTGTGGACTCTGACTTATCACATAACATACGGCGCGGGAGTGATTATAACCTATGCATTATTTCGCGTATTACACTAGTGGATTATTTATGCACATTAGGGCCGCATCACATATTAATACGCGCTGTCAGAAATCCAAACAAACATGGCCGACTTTCGCGTATCGGTCTACGACAAATATGTAGCATTTCGCGATCGTCTAAATGTCAAACAGCTTCATAAACGAAAGTTTATCAGAATTCTAACCATTGCGAGCTGAATGCGTACTTCAAATCCGATGCGAGTGCACATTTCAGCTTGTCTGGAGGTATCAACACTTGGTTCGCTGTCCATCATCCGGATCACGGTGGTATTTTTTTATGTGAACATAAACAGAATAGACCACACGCTGATGCAATCCATCCTCCGAGAAAACGAGTACGAATGATTGACAGCGACTCACAGTGACATGTTTTCAACTGTGTCAACGTAGATATGTTGATTTACGTTGAGTCAATGATTTTACTTTAGAATGGACTCAGTGACGTCACGGCTTCATGTCGTCACAGCAGCGCGTGTGCACTAAATTTTGAACTTCTTCAATGTTTTCCTTAAAACTGCAGTAAATTATCGATCACGTTGTCAATTGTTTGTTTTGTGTTAAGTTTCAACATTCGACATAACATTTGGTTTAGTTATCGGTATTAATCGTCGTTTTTATTCTGTGAAAATTTGGAACTATTTTTTCTCGACCGAAAGACTAAAGTAGAGACAACATGTAGGGGGGGGGGGGGGGGGGGGGCTAGTGAAACGAGTCTGTGTGATTTTTTTTGTTTTAAGCCCGTTTACAAGCTATGTGATAATTAGAATCTAGCATTCGTGTTCATATTTTATTGAATTTATTAAACTCGTCGGCGAAAAAGATATAATACTCGGCAAAGCCTCGCATTATATCATTTTGACCGACTCGTTTAATGAATTCTATAAAACATGAACACTCATGTTAGATCCTCTATTTACCGTAGTTATCAATAGTATTAACACCGTGGTACGTTTTAATTGAATGATACATATGTATGAATAAAAGTGTTAACCAATTAGACTTAGTTATTTACTATGAAGTGTGAAAAGAGAAACACATATACATATTACCTAAACTCGGAATTCCGGTACCATCTACGTATAGGAGAAGGTAATATCTACATGTAGACAGATTAATAGGATGTAACACGTTCATACAAATTGCTTATACAAACTGTAATACATACTGAGCAAAACTGCTAAAATCAGTTGTGTATTCCATCATTAATGAGATTGACATACTCTTGACGCCTTGCAGACACCGCTCCCTTACATCTGACAAACTGAGGTGTAACAACTTTGGCGGAGTTGTTGTAAACATATAGCATCGAAAATCAGTTCAATAAGTTTCGAACCATAATAGTAAGAACATAGAGATGCAAGATACACAAGCCAATGTGAACTGTCACATACACTGATTAATGTTCCTATGAAATATCACGCCCTAGCTAGAACAGCATTGGCTGATGTGTAAACACAAATTAATTTATTGTTTGCTTTACAGTCATTTTTATCAAGTAAATGACTATAATTGTTAATGTTCTTAGAGAATGAGGAACACACCATTAACTACATACGATTCTTAGAGTTCCTATGAAGTTTCATGAATGTAAGTGCAATAATCTTGGACGAGTTGTAAATGTTCCTGATATTATGCAGCTAACCAACCACGAAATGTATTGTGATATACAATAACATGATCATTAAGTGCGCATGTGTTTAAAATCGTTATATGGGCATCAAAACTACAGCGTATCAGAACAATAAAACTGTGCTTTCTTTTAACGTAGATAATTGTACGAGCAATGATTTTAAGCATCATAAGATATAGACTTAGTGTATACTTTACCAGGTGCAAGCCCCTAGTAGCAATATATACACAGTGACAACTGACGTACGCATTCTGGAATGAAACTTTGATCAGAACAGAACATATTGTATTTCTGATGCAGAATAATAAACTATAATATCTAAATACGAAAGAATGCTTTGTTGTGTCTTGAAATTAAGGGTAATCTGTGTTGGATTGTAATAAAATTATAAACATGTAGCCAAATTATAATGTCCCAACGATAAAGTGCAAACAATTGTACGCGTCCATTTAGAGTACAGTCGGACTGCGTTTATTCGACAACTTTCTATCCAAATACTCGCTATTATGCGAAATAAATATCAGGTCCCGATGTATCTTCTTATGCTCGTCGAATTGAAATCATCGAACTCAGCGTTGCATTACGTATGTTTATGTAGAACATATTACACTATACGCCTCATGTATTGTATTGACACATCAAAATATTTATATATAATAATGTTCGTAAATACCACGTGATCGTTGAAGCACATAGATTGCGATAGTATGTTACACGCCTTTCAGATTTAATGAAAATATACTGCATGCCAAATGTTTGCAAATACATTTAGGAGTTCAAAAAACTTTAGGCTCTGGTGAGTTAATCTAACAGATAAAGATTATTGACAATGTCCCCCTGCGTGTCTACATCAGTATCTAAATACTGCAATGATATACATAACGCCATTAAAAACGCAACTATATCACGTTAGCCTTCATTTTGTTCCAAGTCTAAAAAGCATTATATTGTTACAAATGAGCAAATCATTCTTCAAAAGAAATTAAACTATGACCCTTGTATTCATATTTAATAATTAATTAAGTTTTGGAAAGTATGTTTGAGAATTAAAATCGGACAGATCGAATCAGTTGCCTGTTCCACTTAAAAATCATGAATACAACCCACGTAAGTAATTATAATATTAAACACATTTCCGAATTTATAAAATTCCAATTGACAACACCTACAGATTACAGTCATTTCTACTTTAAACCCTTACTCTGTAGATTGTATCAGCATTACTGGACCAGCAGATGTCTTATCAACGGGATACACGCATGTTTCTCAGGTTAAATTAATCGAATAATTAAGTAGTTCTACTTGTATGTAAGTGACAACCTACGTGTCATATCGATTTCTAGATTTCGCGACAAGCCCTCCCGACAATACAAAGAAAGATTTGATTTTCGATAGACAAATTCAAATTTTGAAATCAATTACTTATCTCGAACAGAGGTTTCGGTTTTTGACTGATATAATACAAACGTAATATGATTTTAAGCGGTTGTTTTATTACAAATATCGTAAAATTTCATTTCGATGTGATAATTCTTGTATTAATTTTTCATAAGGGAAATAAAAAAGATACGGCATACTTGAGGAATATAGATATAAAAAATTGTATTTACCTCCTAGCAGACACCGAATGCCAATGCCAACGTTGGGTTTTGGTCATGAGGTCGCCGACCACAATCCAACGTATAACCAGCGTTGAAACCACGACGTCCGTGTAACGTCGATTAACGAAGTTGTCGTAACGTAACGTAATCGTCGGAAGCGTTTATAAATTTTCATCTGATATAAAGATCTATATATAGTTACCATAATTTTATACAATTTAATAGTATTAAACCTCTATCATTATAATAAAACTGTGAACTATTATAGATATTTATCATAATTTTCTACTTAATAATATAAAAAATAAAATCGAAACTAAGCAACATACCAGCTCTGCATGTTGTAGAAATGGATGAATACATGTATAAGCATACAGATTTTGGAAAGCGAAACACTGCTGAGTTAAATTGCTGTTCCAGCAAGTATGTTGATAAAGTATATTAAATGCATTTTACATTTGATATATTTTGTGCCAGTAGCTGTTTGCATAGTGCTTGAAAATCAAATAAATAAAGGGAATTGGTGGGATATTATCGCGAAAATATATGATATTTCAGATATATTCAAAATTGATCATTAAACGCATATATTATCATTATTTGGTTGATATTTTCACTATAACATATCATTCAGAACTTACATTTATCTTTTAATAAGGATATACAGGCCCGGATCCACCGGGTGGACCAAGGGCACTGAAATGGATATTCGTCAGAAATGGTCGTAATTGCGACGTTGGATAGACGTTGGGTTTCTGACGTATATCCAATTAGCAAAACCAACCAAAATCCAACGTTAAACCAACGTCGGGGTCCAACGTCTATGAACCGTTGAGGACGTCATATGTCTGGGGAGCTGCTTCTGCTGTAGAAATATTTCATTCAGTTCGATCAACATGTAATTGATGATGCGAATCTGCTACGAAAATAAATGAAACAAATTGTTGATTTAATGCGGTCATTTCCCTCTACTTTGTCATTCAAAGCTAAAATACAGTAAAAACGAATACTATCATTAACAAAATGGTAAATGAGACATACATGTACATAAAACAGTGCCTCAGGACTGTGAGGCCTACGGGAAAACAACAATCCATAAAACATAAGGCACTTGAGGAGGTTACAGGGTACATATGATAGGAAACAGATGCTCAAGGAATGGCATGTATTAATTCCTAAAAGCAAACAGCAGGGTCATTGATTCCATTTATTGTATTAATTCCTAAAAGCAAACAGCAGGGTCTTTGATTCCATGTATTGTATTAATTCCTAAAAGCAAACCGTGGACACTCAACTAAGTATTGCAATAATAATCATTCACATCGTCGGCGGTTTCAAGTTCATAATTTACTTTATATGTTATTATTATTGTTATTGTTATTTTAAGGTATTTTTCGCTTCCGGTAATAACAGGTTGTGTTTTAAGTAAAGATAAATGTGTTTTATATGTGATATACGCATAATGTGAGGTCAATTATGGGACCATATTGAATTACTGACATTTCTATTTTATAAAGTTAGATTTGGATAATCATTGTAATTGCAAAGTTTCGAGACTCCTCCCATAGTTTCTTCGTTTAGAACGTGTATCGATACATCTGAAGCAAAGAACTAGGACTTATTTGTTCACGAAATGTGTGCTCTTGGGATTGAGTAGTAGAGTGACAAATTGACGTTTTAAGCACGGTTGTCGACTCCAATGCACCGATAATTTCAAACATATGTCTTTCCGATACGTTGAGATCCTAAGAAAGAGTTCGTGTAAAATTAAAAATTCACGCTGACGATCACGCCGACATTGTATCGGAAGCGGTTACTGGCCGGATTAAGTGACATGTATACCATGGGAACCAATGCGGGACTCAATAAGTCTTTAATAGACTCCATGTGATGTACCTCCACGGATGCGCCACCTTGTGGGACGATATCGCTCGGGACAACGATTTGACAATCCTGTGGTAATCGATAGGCGTCTCTACGAACGCACTTGAACTACAAACTAGATGCTTTATAAAGTGCAATATAAATTCAGTACATTCTTCACAAAATAGGAAATATACATTTTAATATGACTACCAAATGACCTATTAGGTGCAACAGGATCTAACAGGAAATGCATAATCTGACTTTTCGTGATATAAGAAAAAGCAAAATAACTAATTAGGAGTGGGTGTGCGTTGCTGCAACTCAGTTGGCTGATGATAGACATAACCAGTTTAATTACAGACGACGGTTTTATATTAAACTATTGCCACTTGAACTACAAACTAGATGCTTTCTAAAAAGCACAATATCAATTAAGTACGTTCTGTACAAAATAGGAAATAGACATCTTAATAAGACAACACAATGACCAATAAGGAGCAACAGGAACTAACAGGAAAGGAGGGACTTGAAATTACATTATAAAAGCGACACGTTTGCACAGCCTGTTACTGCAGTCTTTGCATTCGCTTCTCCTATTAAGCGTGAGTATTATGTATTACGTTAAGTATTTAAATTTATTTAGTTAATTTTTAATTTAAAAGTATTTTATACTGATGTCATATGCATTTTACCAGGGATAGTTTTGTTCAGTAAAACTGCTTATTTCCTTGATAAGGTATTATCTTGAGGAAATGATTTCATCAAATGCGTTTTAATATAAATATAGTTATGGTATTGCTATCGAAAAAGTATGCTCGATTAATAATGGAACTTTTTAAAAGGAATGTTTGGTGTTATTAGAATATATCTATATGCATACATGTTGTATATGTTTTTTACCTGGGCTACTTTGTGACAAAGAATAAGGAATATTGGGAGATATTAAAAGAAGATTGTACAATATAGATACCTACAAAAAGAGCAAGTATGAAGTCGTTAGCTTCCCTGCTGTCTGTAGCTGTACTCATTGGAGTGACCACTTGTATGAGTTTACAGGAGTACGAAGGTAATGTACAACCTTTCATCATATTTTAACCAACATATTCATGCAATACCCTCACCATTGAATATAGTTTTCGTTTCTAATGTTCTCCAGGCAATGGTTTGTGGTATTTTCACAAGTCAAATAACTTCTTAGTATATAAAGTATAGCATTCTTGCAAGTGTATTTATCAATATGTACTTTACTTATAATCAGTCAGTATACTTGATCCATATTTAATACGTCACCGTTTATTTTCAATTATAACGGACAGTTCCTTTGTGTAACTTGATATGATGAATAAATAATGGTTACTAATGTTACTCTACATCACACAAATATCCGTCTATATCCTTGACAATTCTGATGATCGAGATAATGAGTAGTAAAAATGTCCTAATTCTCTTCATACATTATTTGTGTTCTGATTTCAATGCTTTATATACATTCATCGTTGTGATTAACGTGTTTCCCTGGCTTGCTTTATAAATAACAGTTTTTGTTTAGATTCTCCATCTGCCAAACATGCATAATAGTATGTATTTCAACATTTCAAATATCTGTTCATTGTTTATGTAACCATTTGTTGGTTGAGAGAATGAAACTGCTATTTTCCAATTTATTTTAAACTCAATATCAAAGCGCTTGTTTCTATCAAATATTTATGTACGTTTATGCTTATGCTTTACACAGCAAATAATCACTCAATGTCTTTGCATAGATGTTTATCTTAAATGGTAAACATTGAGATAAATCCTTTATCTAACAGATGATGATGCAAATACTCGAGACCTTGGATGGGGCATTCATTGGCATTGGCATTTCCATTTCCATGCGCTTGAGGAAGACGAAGCACCAACACAAACCTGCGACGGACTCGCATGCCGTATGTGTGCGAACTCCGATTATGTGGCTAACATCAATAAAGATATGACGGTAAATTTTCCGTTCAAAGGTAATTGTTTTAATTATTACATTTCGTGCCTGTGTGTACACATTCTTTCATCTCTGAAATGGGTTGATGTAATTCATATGTTATAGAACCTGTCGTACACATATCCAGATAAGATATTCATCACAAAATGTGATCATATGATCAAATTTTCTTCTTGGAATAAGTTTTTAAGTTGAGGTTGTATCTAATTTACTGACAAAATTTAAAATTATGCGATTTGAATGCGACATCCAGGAACAAAGGTAGGGGCATGCTTGCATTGCTTCTTATCATGAAAAGGACGTATTGATAAAATACAAGCGAGCACGAAATGCCACACACAATGTGCACTGGCACTCCAAACGTACAGAAACGTGTAATTCTGTATTCGGTATACGATTTTAACAATTTAAAATGACAGCAGTGACTCGAGATAGTAATAAAACCTACCAGTATTGCCTTAGAAAGGTCAGATGCAAAACACCGATGGAGGTTAACTCCTGGATTAAGGATGCACGAAACCTTACACTTATCTCGCCAACACCCAAATATACCGCAATTGTAAAATCCCCACTGCAAACTAACACTCAATTATTCATGATAATTTGCATACAGCTTAATACTGTTTAAGTACGACACCAATAGTGTTGATATAAATGAAGGAGTCAAACAACCATTCACAAACCACCAGGAGGCAGGCAATTATATATATGTGTAACTGTGCACTATAACTTATCAGAAGCCATAGCGTATGCAGAGTAGTTGTTAAGGACGTAAAAGATGGACACAATATAAACAGCATACGCTCTCCTTCCGTTACCGAGTTAAGGATTGATCGTCATTATAAAGTATAATGATGTTAGAAGCACACATATACTTCAGCCATCATTTTTGCACACCTAAAGAATAAATGATTGCGAAAATTAATTACTAATCAAACATAAGTCTAACTTTATCATTTTGGAAAAATATTGAGAACCTCAGACCTGATGTGCCTGAAATTGATACCATATTGTTTCATACAATGTATGTCTCGAACTTATATATTACAGGATGTTTAGTTGTGTCCAAAGTAGGCGATGGGTACAGTTTCCAACTTGAAATGGGCGACAGGAAGTTTGATTCAAACCCCTACGAAAGTAAGTCTTAACATAAGCAAGATGGTGAAATATTCGGATGAGCTTGGTGAAATGAACATGGTTGACATTTGTGTATTATATTCACCGTCTGTTCTTTCATTTTTACCATGTTCAACTTTAAGTAACGATTGCTTTATGTTGTTTATGGTTCACGATAAATTGTATTCATATTTCGATTCATCTTGTCATAAGGTCATGTTTTTGTTTTCATGTTGTTATTTGCTATCAGTAATGTGTCTTTGTTTCGCACAATGTTCATTTTAAAAGTTGATAAATGCATGTATTTATTTTATGCTTTACAGTGGTTTATAGGGATTTATCAGTGAAATAAAAATCGTATTTTCACTGTTTCAAACAGTGAAAATATCATTTTGATATTTCTCACTGTTCCGATTTTTGGGACTATTTTTTACCCCACTGGTAACCCCAAAAGGGAAATCACTATGTAGAAACTAAATTGAATTGCCTCCCTTTGTATTGAAATGAGAATAAATCACAAAATTACCTCCCTTTTGTACATGTACTAAAAAAAACCATGACGTCATCATCCGGTATACTTGTTGACATTTCGAAGGAAGATGCGGTTGTTTTCCGCTTGTATTTCACATAATTTCGAACAAATGCACTTTCTTTATATATATTTATTTACATAGCGATATCTTGTCATGCGAGTATTTTTATTAAAGTGCCTGTACCGTCAAAAACTAAAGTTACTTTATTTTTCGTCTGCAACATTTAACAATATAGCTCTAGTTAACATGGAACAGCTATTTTCACGGAGTGGCAATTTCAACCACACGGAATCTAGATCAATGGGACTCTCCCAAATGGTCAACAGTTCGAATGTACAAAACCTGAGGTAGTCTGTATCTTATATAACGTAGCCACGCGAAGAAACCCCTTTCGCTAGACCATTTAAGATAGTTCGTGTCATCTCTGACAGTGACAGTGGTGGCTATTCATGTGCAAAACTCGTCAGTTACTACAGACTGTTTAAAAGCGTTCTCCAAATTTCAAAGTTTCTTTTGTTAACAAGTTATTTCCATCTTTACGTGTTGTCAATTTCATTTCCAACATGGCGTCGCGCTTTGATCATTTAGCGATGTGCTATGAAAATTGCTACGCCATAATTTGATGAATAATTTTAAAACAAAGTTGTTTATTTATAATTTCATGTGAAAAAATGATAAAATTGTCACCATATTTCATATCAAATTGTTATGTTATCGATTTTCCATTGCTGTGTAGTTGAATAAATTGGTAAAAGTTCGCACTATTTTGTCAGCGGTTGATGAAAAATCGATAGTGTGTTAAACGGCTACTGAGAGGCACCGCACATGGTAGTAAATGAGACGCTCGAGTAGTTAGTTATTGGTTAAAATAATGTTTAATTCTTTCAAAAAGCATAAAATAAAAAGAATATTCGTTGATTTCGATGGAAGACCGAATTTTATTTCACTCGTGATCAAAAGAAAAGTATATTTTCACTCGTGGCTACGCCACCTGTGAAAATATATATTTCTTTTGACTACTCGTGAAATAAAATTCGATCTTCCATCGAAATCAACAAATATCATCTATATATTTGATGAAAATGTACTCTATACGAATGATACATTAAAATATGTTTACATGTAGCTTATAGTCACATATATATATAATGATCATGTAGTGACTACTAAAACTATTAGGATGGAAGATCAACCTTACGAAGGCCAGCTGGATGGCTACCTCACTTACAAACTCCATATTCCGGGTTGAATTCGAACCCTCAGCTGCAAAGGGCAAGTGATTTGAAGTCGGTTACCATAACTCCTTGACCACAGAAGCCCTAGCAATTAATATTTTTTTATTAGAGATGTCTATCTATGACATAAACATAAATTGTTTTAAACGCGTTTGTCGTAGCGCTATGAATAATTTCTTATTTATTAATGTTATTACATAGATTATTTGCACATTGTAATATTTTTTATATATGCATAAGAAAATGTTTTTTTTAGTGAATGAAGTTGGTGTATTGCCTTGTATGCGTTCTAAAATGAATTCTGCCGAAGCTGCACTTTGTCCCCAGCTTTACAACGTAAACAAAGAAGATAGAACACTATGTGCCAGAATTAAGAAGTCTGTTCGAGTCGGAGTAAGTTTTGAGAATTCCGAAGAATTCAACATTTCTTAATGGATTATTTTTTCTTTTCGAAATATGCAAAGAGTTTTATAAGCCGAGTATGCCCCTGTATTTGCCCTCTGGTCCGTGTTTGTATCTGAGTGTGCGTCCTCCTTTTGGCCAGATTTGTCAAGGGAACGTTCTTATGTGTTGAATGTTAAGGTGTTGAAAACACCCAATTAAAACAAATATAAACAAGTATCTTTAAAAAAGATGGTCGGAGCATTTTGAAGGTTACGACTTGTTCTGCAACATAAAAAATGCGAAAATGTTAGGATTGCTGGTCACTCCAGATCCAAAATGGATTTCGGTAAATTCACCGATATTTAGTAGGTTTCGGTAAAGTAACATACCCTTTATCAAAAGGTTTATACTGTTTGTATAAATGATAAATGTGTGCACCAGACTGGCTGCACATTTTACCTATCAATTTTATTGTCAAACATGTTTTTATTAAAAAGGGTTTTACCAAAGAGTCGGTGTGACATATGTATTTGAAGAAACCCATATGGACGTTTTTGTAATTTCAGAAAACGATGCTAAGACACGAAGTTGAATTGGGCTGCATAGACCTTCCATAGAGCTTGGACATGTTTTCATGACAAGCAGTTATTCGGACCCGGAAAGAGTTACTGACTATGATATTATATACTTTCATCTACATATATATATTTATTCTGTTTATAGTGGAACACACTCGTATCGTACCCGCTTATGACAAACACTCGGATAGCATGTAGTATTTTTAATCCCCGACCAAGCCCTTCTACCTTTTATTGTTTAACTTCACGGTTATAATAAATTTGGATAAAGTGAAATGTTGGATATAGCGTAAAAATCTGTGTGTCACGAAAGGAATATGTTAATGCAAACGTACTTGGTTATAATGTTATGTACAATTTCGAATGGTGGATAGCTTTTCAATACCTTTTTTATATTAGCCGAATCGGTTTTGTCATGGTTTAGTTTTAAAAACATTGCTTTATTAAGACATGTGCAGTTCATGTTTGACTGTACAACATTAATATGGAAAAAAAAATGAAAAGCTATACAACTCAAAACAAGATACGAAATATTGCAACAATAGTTGTAGTCGTATATATTCATGCAACAACTACAATTTTGTTATTTGTTCGATCCATTAATAAACGAAACACAATGCATGTTCTGCATCACTATACACACAAATCTTTAACAAGTCAACACTTATGGACGTAATAAAGAAATTTAATAAAATCTCCTTGTTCCCAATAACTCGGTCGATGCGTTTTCCACTGTATACTTTTTCTATGGATGTGTGATTTTTTCTTTAGGAATGAATATTTTGCTAAACTGCAATAAACTCCCAACGATTTAAAACACCCGAATTCAAATTCATTTCGAAACAACGCAGAAATATGCTTGATAATAATTATTACAATTATGTACATGAATACTTTGCTTTCCATATGATTTACTCGCAATGCTATATTGATGTTTGATTGATAGACTTTATTATATTTAACATTTCTCAGCAAATAAAACTACATAAAAACACATAGTTTGTCAAATGATTTCTTCCGCTTTTGTATTTGCAAAAGAAGCGGATGCATTTGATCAGAATGAGTTTAGACTGGCAGCAGTATGAACGGTAGCAATATGATGGCTGCCTTCTGTCTGTGGTGCCAGTGCCGTATTACATTTAAGAAGCAGTATACGTGGGTCATCAGTAAGGGCAGTTATACTGGCTCTTGTGTCAGTGGTAAACATCGCCTATATCGTATAAATAACTGAAGACTCAATTACAGAAACTGATGCAATATTACAGACAATAAAGAAAAGCGGCAACACAAAATATTATTACAATTAGTCAAAAGATATACTTAAGGCCGGTTCATGGTATATTCCTACCTTTTGCGATTAATTTCTCAGTCAACCTTACATGATTATTCCATCGAGTTCATGTTACCAAAATATGTTAATATATATGTAATGTTACCGTATTTTCTCTAAATACGGTTGTCTCAGACTAGTGTCAGCAGGTGTGCATGAACTTCATTTGTTTACATGTAATTACATAAACATTAATTGGCCAACGTTAATTAGCTTTATAGGGGTATATCTTGTCAGTGAGCTAAGGCATTTGTTACTTAATTTGCACAATTGTGGTCAATCGCCATCACAGTAAGGACAAAATTAACAAAGACATTCAATATAAGAAAATTGTTCAGGTTCAATATTACAGAAATGTCACCATGATCGTAGTGTAGAGACACATGCTGTGTTAATGTCCATTCAGTTAACAACGACGTCGATGGGTATAAAGGCTATAAAGGTTATAAAACATCCTGTTACAGAATCCCAGTTTAATATAACACTTGTTAACCTTTTGGCCATCTTTCACACAATGAAGTGCTACGACAAGGTGATAGGTGACTCACGACTCTAATGGCTCTTGTTAATGAAAGTCAAGCAGGATTTAGCATTGTCAAAATTAACTAGTACAAAGTCATACCTAATTCGGCCTTGATGTATTCCATTCATTCAACAGCTCCGTTATTATACTTTATATATTAGACATTTATAAGTTAATCCGAATCCGAAGTTGAGTTCTAAATCCGAAAAAGCGTCATCTCAAAACTTTATCAAGGACATACTAGCAAAACCAATTTGGTTTTTTAGACACAGCAACATTACAACAGAAAACAACACTTATATCTTTAATAAAAGGTTGGTTGTTTGGTCTTACTGGATTATAACCAGCCGTCCTTCGATTGCCCTGATGTTTGCCTGATATTTAAATAATGGCAACATAATTATTATATTTAATACTCAATGTCTCGTGTATGTGGTACTCATTATTTTTAAAATTCAACATACTTAGTAATATATAGTCTGATTTGTTTAAGAGAGTATTCAATACTCCGAAACATTTTCGAATAATTTATTTTTGGACATTTAAATGCGCGGTCATTGTAAATACATGTATATCATATATACATATACGTGCAGACAGCAACAGTTTTATAAGATGTCTGTATAAATGTTTTCACTTAATATTGATGAAAACACCTTATGTCTGCATCTTGTCAATATATGTCGGATATCAGTTTTGACAGCTTTGTTGACAATTTATCCTTCAACTGCTTTGTTCTAGCTGTGTAACAACCCGTTTTGTAATAAAATATTTCGAAGTTGACAGAAAATTCTTATTTCATCATGAAATAACTGGAAACCAGTCTACATATGTAAAATGAGTCTTATTTCAGCAGACTAAAAAGAAAACTCATGCAATAAGTACATTATTTTAAATAACCCGTTTTGTAATAAAAAAATCAAAATGCACAAAAATGATTAATTTCAACATAAGATAACAAGAAACATATGGAAAATGTAAAACAAGTCAATGAATTGAAAATGTTACTTGCTTATGATTGGTTCATTTACAAATACTGACATAACCATACGTTTCACTATACTAGGAAAAATATATTTCCCACGTGCTTATCGTAGTGTCAGATAGGCTACGTATGTCCCCATTGCGATAGGGTATGGATCGTCTTTATATAAGTTCATGGTATAGAATATGCCCATCTCGGGCATGAAAAGAAGCCATATTTTATTGACCAAACTCTTATTCCCGCCATACCGAACAATATGGATTTCCTATACGTTAAAATTGTACAAAATTGTGAGATTGTGAGAATTTTTAGATTCTTAAATAATGTAAATATTTCAATGGGGTCAAATAAAATTGTGCGATTCAGGTATCATGGCCACAACTATTAAGGTCGGTTGGAATATGTTTTCTTTTTGTTTTCAGTTTTTGTTTGGATTTGTCAATAGTGCAATAGGTTACGGTTTTAATATCTCATTGTGGCGTGGGGAGACATATTTCTCCTAAGCAAGTACGTAGTTGTACATAGTGTCAGCATTTTTTGGTCAGATTTTGTTTTGTACAGTTATGGCCCTTTGTTCCAAAAAAAAATACCAAGCTCTAGTTCACATGTTCACATTTGGTGTTGTTTTGCAGTCAATTTTTCCGTTTTTGAGGAAGTATGGCGGGTCCTTTTGATAGGGGAAATTTGCATCATGAATCCCCAAATTTGGGTATTTATGAGGTGAAAATTTTAAATAATTTTACTGAAGGGGAATTTGTTTGTTAAGTAGGGAAAAATGAATACCAATATTGGCCCAAATTTGCCATAAAAAAGAGCTGTTTTGTTTTTACAGATCTTGCTGCTACAGAACTGTTGATGTGATCTGCTAGCATTGGCACTCTGCTGGAAATCCTTAGAGTTAAATAATGAAATCGTATTCTTTCAAAATTACCTTTTTTTCACAAAATCTCTGTCATTTTATTAAAACAACGAATACACTAGAATGCTTAATAACTGAGCATTATGTAAAAGCATATGATTTAAAATGTAATTTAACAATTGTAATTGATAATGTACACTTATTTCTTATTTAAGAAATGGGTACGAAAGTACATGCTTATATTTATACCAATATGTAATGTTTAGTTACCTCCACATTGGTACAGCATTTAAATTGTAAATGCTATCATGAAGGTTACATATAATCTAAATTTTAAACAAATTTATTATCTCCATCATAATCAATTATTCATAATGAGAATAATGATACCTGTGTTCCGTGGCAAAACAGCAATAACAATAAACCATATCGTGAGTACCACAATACATCTCGATATCACTGTCCGGATGGTACTGGCATTTAGCAACATCAGGAACTGGACTTATTATGGGTAGGATTGTTTTCGACTTCTGCAATGATGCGACGCTAACTAATGTGTGTTTTCATATATCGGATGTGATATCTCCCGCAAATGTTACATAGAAACTGTTTGAAGTCTTCACAGAAGTCAGTGGCTTCTTGTTTTGAACCATGTGCGTGCATTGTATCCACTCATGATTGAACAGCGCTTCTGGTCCATCCTTATTATTTATTTTTTATCAAATTTACATATTTGTAAAGCTTAAGGCATGAAGATTTTAAAGCCGTTTGCACACATTTAGATTTCCTTTTATTTACTGAGATTTACCCGACCAGTCCGTTTTTCCGTGCTTTGTATATATAGCCATGGTTCGTGTCTACAAAGTTAAAAAGGGCCAACACTTTTTCACGATCTTTCTGAAAAACGGAATACATATTGCAGAGATACTATATTTTTCAAAACCGTTTGCACAATTTTGATATCTCAATCCGTTGTTTAGATATTTACTATTTCCTACAATTCCCATGTATTTTCCCATAATCACGTTATCGATGGTGGCTAAGTGAGGCGCTATGAAAGTTGGGTATGTTTCTAAAACAAAGCGTTTCGAGAAAAGATACATAAAGTTGCTTCCTGTAACTGTGACTACCTATTCCAATGAGAAATAGTATTATATTTTACAAATAGACATAAAATCATACATTGAATTAGGAGATCTATGAGAAAATATAATATGGAGACTGATTGGCGTAGTTTATGATTTGATAGTTAATGATATTTGGCCCGTTTTATCAATATTCCTAACTGCCGATCCTTCTGTTATCAGTAGGCAAACTAACTTCTCAGAGGAAGACAAACAAACTTCGGTGGACAGCTACTTAAAAGTACTGGGACAACGTTACAGAACACTGAATAGTATTCAGTAAGATATGCCGGCAGATATGCCTGCCCGCTAAAATGCTATTTCTTAAAAACATCATGGGTGATCAGGTTTGCTATTTCAGGTCTGATGACTAAGATGCGAATGTTTACCCAACAGGGGCTGGTCATAAGAGGTTCGACCTTAAATATGATATTACTGTAATGGTGTGGCGCTTTATTATTTATTGAGGATTTAATACTTTAATTTACAGTCAAATGTCATTTAGGATGCCATTCTGCTGGTGATGTTAATGATGCAGACTGATATTAAAGAAAATATGAAGTGCTGCTTAAAGTCACAACTACTGTAATTCTAATGCTTCATAAGAGTTCATAATAGGAACAATCAACCAAAGCATTTCATTGCCAAATGAAAATAATTAATCTGTCTTTATATATTAATAGTTTAATAAATTTCGTGTCTCAACAGTTTAGAATTAGGCTAAGTAATAATCTAATAATAACTTTCAATTTTAAAAGTTGTATGACACACTTGATACTGTACTTTAAATGTAAACCATTCATTTTAAGTCCATGTACAGTTCCACATACACTCTATTCTTATTCCATCTTCAAATTACCTTTTGATTATCAGAAGTTTTACTTTGTTAATGTATTTTATAATGTAATATGAAGTAGATGAATTGATTAAAAAGTTCCTAACTAATGTTGATTAATTTGAAATAATAACGTTACGAAAGCGTATAACCATTCGTAGCATTTTTGTGAAACTTACTAATTCGTAGCGTATGTAAGCAAACGAAAGTATTGATAAAACGCTGACTTGCGATCGTAAGAACGTCGTAAGGAACGCTTTTTCTTTATCCAAAAAACAAAGCGACGGGCATAATCTTCCGTCTATCACATCATGTCTATCTATGTACGCTCTGCTCAGAGCCATCACCTCATCTTTGGACCAGTTTTCTTTGGGCTTCTTTTGTGGTGGCTCTGGCAAACTTGCAGACGATCGTTGTTTACAATTTTGAAAAACGCGTGCGTTATTACGTTATAACCTCCGATTGAAGAGTTACGAACTTATTTCACGTAAGTGGAAAAAAACGGACTTAAGTTTCGCGTATGTTTTGCGTAAGTTAATAATTTACGTAGGTCGTAGGTTCTATATCATACACTGCCTCGTTTCAAAAAGATGGGACCAGTGATTTCGTCCCCGCAAATACCGAGAGGAGACCGGCAAATAGCTTTGCCTTTATTGTAATGGTTCAGGTGGATTTATATATTTTATTGCTTTACGGATAAGACCAGACTGCTCAACAGATATCAATTGTAAAGTTAAATCTTATTTAAAAGTTGTTTTAATAACTAACGCATCTAAGCTAAAATTTATACAAGGGTTTGCTTTTGAAGTATTTATTTCCAACGAGTGAGATCCTGTTCAATGTTACAAGTATTTATTTCCAACAAGTGAGGACAGGTCCTGTTCAATGTTTAACATACGGCGGATATCCAACTAGTACTTTTTTCGGAGAGCACTTACAGTAGTAGTAAGTGCCCACTTTGCACAGAGAAGTATTTATTTCCAATGAATAAGGTCCTATTCAATGTTTGACATACGGCGTATATTTCGGAGAGCAGTAGCTTCACTCACTATTCGCAGATACAAATGTTACATATTTTTAAGTTGCAATACGGATTTACTATTAATTCCGTGGTGGATGCAATCGTTCTAAAAACAATTAAGGAAAATCAAATGGCACACTTGGTGTAATTTGGTCACGTGACTTTCTTCCCACACGTTAACCACCGCAAATTATATACTGCACAATTAACTACCAAGACATATGTCGAATAAAATACGTGCTCAACGAAAGTTTAGTGTTGCAGGAAATTAGCCAGTCGAATACGCCTGTGCTCACCGGTTCTTGCTTATTTTTACATATCTTAAACAAATAGTGGATGATAGTAATTAACGCGGATGAGGCCGATTGCAATTATCGTTACAAATAAAGCGAGCATCGATCATTGCTTAATTTCTTAATGGTCTGACTGTTGTTCATATTAGGAAAAAAACAACAGATGTCAATTTTGTTTTATTTCCTAAAGGTTTAGGCAGATTTCAATATAAATAAAATTAGTATCGATAACTGCATAATATCTTAACTGGTGAGGACAAATTGAATACTACTTCCAAATAAAGTGACCATCGGTTCTTGCTTAATTTCTAAACAAGTAAGGCCGTTTTTCATGTTAGAAAGAAATAATGGCATATATTAGTTTTTTTAATTTCCTAACGCGTGAGGCCGATTTTATATTATGAACAAATAAAGTGAGATATAATGTTTGGCTTATTTATTTGCAATGTACTACTTACAACCACTTCCTCTTCCCCATGCGCAGTTCTTTTACTTGATATAATATTCATATTATTTTTCTACCCCCTTTCGGCATATTCTTACTAAAATTTCTCGGCTTGTTCTGTGATGTATTCCATCCTTTAATCCCCCCGAGTTTTTCCCTTAATTGTCTTTTGTTATTTGTATGGTCGGCCTAACCGTTCCTTGCACCCCTATTCCCATGCATGTTTACCACTGTACCTCCTCAGTGCCTCGAACTAGTACATCTAGATCAAGGGACGGATTCTTATGCCATTGAGTATGTAGAGACACCAAGATGTATACTTTTATTGACTCATGTTTCTATAACAATGTAACAAACATGCGCTTGTATGCCCCTTTTCATGGGAAGTCTGATAATTAACCTAAGTAAATATTAGTGTGCCATCAGCTGTTGGCCCTACTATAGTAGCGTGATTTTCCATTGGTCTATTTCTTAGAGGCTTTTTTCTTAGGAAAGTAGTTGTTTAGTCTTTCAAAATACACTAGCTGCTAAGATTAACACATTCTTGATGATTTGAGTCTGCGACAAATCTCAATTAGGATTTTTTGTTAAAATCGGAACAAGACCAAGAAGCAAGAATGGTAATATATACAGTCAGATTGAGTTAGTTAATTCAGAGCTATATGAGTAGTGGCGCTCTTAAATATCGCAATATATGCATGTTTAACATCATAAAGTGAGTTTTTTGTATTAGGGCTTTCAGTAGCATAAACAATTAGGGTAATGTAGTAAGCTTTTGCAGCTATTTGGGTGCACGAAGACCCTAGGCGCTGCTACTGGCATTAGTTTGGACATAGTCGAATGTAGGCTTGGTATAACCACCGACCTTCACTTAACCAATTGGATAGAATTCAAGCGCAAATGTAAACTTACTTAAACTAACTACGTACACTTTTGTAAGACACACGGAATATTCAGATATTAAAATATAAAACTTCATTTAAATAACAAATATGGGAATTACAACAGGCGCAATTGTAGGAACGTATATCTGTCTATGTAAGTACACAGTTAACAGATAATTATAACATAGATCAATCATAATTTGGAAGTTTTATTGACATTTGATGTACTGAATAGCATACTGATTTCCTAACCAGACACGGCATGAAGTTAATATGTCACAATACATGTTGGAGGCAGATTCAATAATTTGTCTTTTCCCATACTTTATTATATCAGTCCTATATAGTTATGTTATTATGTCATACAAGTATTTTGCTGGTCGAAATACTACGTGTGAACGTCGATGCGATTTGTTAAAACGGCATGACATTTTTTTCTCTCTTCTCAGATGGATATAAATTATACAAGTAGTTTTAAATCAGAAAGTAGCCGCTTATAGACATCAAAACGTTGCCAACGGTTTTCCATAATCATGTGCGACGAATATTAGTCATTTTAGATTTTTGAAGGATAGTGCATGATACAGAAGATGTCTCAGTTCCAGAAGCATCCCTGGTTTTTACCAGCCCATTGTAAACCATCGTACACGGGACTTCGGTTTTTGCCTCATCCGAAAGACTGTTAGAACTGTTAGTGGTGCAGCGGGGGATCGAACATGCGACGCCTGGATTACTAGTCCAGCGCGTTACCACTGAAGCGCGGATCCGCTTTAGAATTGCTACACAGACATGTACAAAGATATGAACTATATATTATAGTAAGACTACTGTTTGACATACTAACTTTGTACGCTGAAGCGTTTCATTTATTCGCCTCTGTCCCCTCACCTTGTTCCGTCCTTACGATCCTATCTATCTCTAGGAACTACTAGGTCTTTACATAGTTTACGTTTGCTATAATTAATACCATTTATCAAATACATGTATATCCGATTCACATCGGTCCTTTTGAGCATGTACGGTATATTTATCTCTTTTGTTCAATAATTATATTTCCAGGCCTTCCAGCAATACGCGGTAAGTTTGCGTTTAAACTCGTTTGTGCGCAATACGTATGTTTCATTCTAATTGTAAAAGTTTTTTTATAAGTGTTAAATATTCAGGAATTTTCAAAATCTATTGCATTGAATAGGTAACGGAGTAAGTAACGTTATCGATCCATGCACGAACCAAACTGCATTAACGACGAGATAAATGAATATGAAAATCGATCAGTGAATTAATATTATGCGACGCGGTTCGCTTAAAATGTCGAATTGTATTTGGTATGTAGAAATGAGACTGTATTTAGTATTACAGAAATGTATATAAAGTCATTAGTTTGATATCGATGTTGTTTTTGCTATATAACATCTTTTTACATTCTGAACCATATTTGAATGTAACATTTGTGAATCAACGATGCAACATGGGTCATATTGCCTTGATAGTAGTACACTTATTTATTCTAAGGTCAGAACAATAGTACACGAAACGTGTAATTCATTCTTAAATTGCAGCGTTATCCTTCACATGTAGCGAAAAAAAAGAAAACGGGACAGTTGATTGTGAATTCAATACTACAAATGATGTAGATTGGTATTATAAACATCGCATAATAGGTAACTGTGTCGGTGGATTTTGCTTGTCTTATGCAAGTACGTCGAATGGCAGTCGTTTCTCATTTACTGGGATGGATTATAAGATTATTATTTCAAACTTCACACTTGACGACTGCGCTATGTATGGCTGTAAAGATGTGTTATCTTCAGAATATGAAAAATTTCCTTATTGTCCAGGTAAGTTGATTTGTGTATATTGTTTGTACATTACATAATTTTAGTACGAATCATGAGAAGACTATCTCATTGTTTAAAATATCTGAGGAAACGAATCAATCATTGATATATGCTCTGTAGGACCATATGCTTCACAGATCACATTTTTCACGTGTGTGAGGAATAGGATCTCATCTTTTACACAACACAGTCACACATTTATATTTCCTGTGAACTTTAATGTGACATGAAATAACATTCCTAACATTTGGAGAAAGTCTACCGAAAATGTACAAGTTTATGCTCCTCGTAGGGAGTGCTTATAGTTGCCGCTTTGTCCGTCCGTCTGTCCGTCCATCCGATATAATTTTGTTCGGACCATAACTCAAAAACTGCTGTCGGGATTTCAATGAAATGTAGATATATATTAGAGGGGAAATGGAGTGTGCAAAACCCATAATCCAATTATCAGTCATTACTGAATTATCTCCTCTTTACCTTTTGTTCGTTTTCCCTTGTACCGACATGTGTAATACAATTGCAGCCTTTTCATGGACAATGGGTATTCGGGGGCATCCATCGCTTCCAGCGATACTCTTGTTTTTGGTTGGCTTTAGCTATATAAAAACGGCAATGACTGTGTTCGGGGAGCACCCATCGCTTCCAGCGATACTTAAATATGTCTCCATTTTTTCAATATTGCTGGGTTATGAACTCCGAAATGTGTTTGTTTGAAGTCGTATGTTACAAGGTTGGTTTCATAGAAACCGGTCGATCAAAAACAGATTAAAGCTCTCCCTCTCTCTCCCCCTCTCTCTCTTCTCTCTCGAAAACATAACTGGTCGAATCAGGGCTCCTGAAGGCTTCTCATTACCCTTCTACCTGATAACATAAACATATTTGTTCTAAAGTATGTCCATGTCAACAAAAATATAACAATAAACAATCTAAATTTGACAACTTTCATTTTAATGTTTACAAATTCCGACACATTATGTTGTTTTACGCCATGTTTTGTGCATTGGGTAAAGAGAGTCACTCAGCGAAATCGTACGACAAATGCACCAGTGATGATATGTCAGGATTTGGAAAAGTTTAACGTTATATTGACAAAAATCTAATGTGTTGTTAAGAAAACGTTTCATTTTTTCAGAAGATGTTGTGAAGAAATAAGAATTTAAGTTGTCTTGGTAGTAATTGTATCCGGATAAGTTATGTATTACTGCATATGTCCATGCCGTGCCCTATCGAATGCTCAAAAGAAACATGTGAAATTGACTGTAGCGCCGAAAGATCATTCACAAGTTAAGATGGTCTAATTCCATGTCAACCAGCATTGCACTGATTTCTTCTATTAAACCTTTACTGAAACATTGTACAAATTCTGAAAGGCGTTTTAAGCGGTTTATTTAGTTATATATTTCTCGTTGTTTCAAATAGTTCCTATCACATCCATCAACATGACAACACCAACCAATCCTGTCGAAATAGTAGAAGGTACCATGGCTGAACTTCACTGTCGTACATCCAGCGGTTACCCAGCAACAACAGTATCTTGGTATAAAGACGTTACACCTGGTGTATCCGGTGGTGTTGTACTAATACGGGACAATAGCATCAGAGATTCAGTTAAAACTGGAGTCGATCTGGAGGAAGTTACCAATAGTACATTACACCTGTATCCATCTAGAGCTGACAGTGGTCACATTATATATTGCAGTACAAACAACACAGCCGTTCATATGATTTCACAGAGAAGTCCACTAATCAAAGTCTTGTGTAAGTACATACTTAACTTCACCCTCAGTTATATTTCTTAGTACAATACTGTTGGAATCTAAAATAGAAATGAACATGAAGTCGAGCAGGTAAAGTCACAAACAGAGTAAACAGCCACCCCAAAACGACAAGGGGGCAGATCATTTGGCATTCGTAAATACAAATATGGGGATCCGACTTCAATGCTACGTATTGTATTTCACTCGAAATACAACATTTACAAAGTTTATTTAGTAGTATGTGCAGTCATTTCTCAAGACAATACATTTACTTCTAAAACATTTACTTCTACTACTAAAAGACAGAATAAGTTGCTTAGTCCTAATAATTCTATGTCAAGGTGCATTAGGACATAATTTAGCTTCACTGTAATAACAAACATGTTAATAATAGTTATTATGTTGTCAGGGATGATCATTTGGCAAAGTGTATCTAAAAAAACCACCAAACCTCATTAGATCTTTATTTGTAACTTTTTTATTTAGATGTTCCGTACACACCTATTGGTTTGTCATACAATGCATCAGTGTTACAATGGCAACCTGGATTTGATGGTGGATTACAGCAAACGTTTGTTGTACAATTGAGAAAACAGTCTACCGATTACTGGATGGAAAGAAGCATAATACATGAACGAGAAACACATCTTTCGTTGAGCCTTTCCTTCCTTGACGATGGTACAAACTATACCGCCATGATTTATGCATTCAATTATTTAGGAAACAGTGCTCTAAAACAAGGAATATCGTTTATAACTAGAGGTAAACAGATAACAATGTTATTGCTCAGTAATATATGTACTGTCGTTGCATAATGTAACTTATTCGCAAGGGTAATATGTATGACACAAGGCCATAACATGTGCAACCCTTAAGTTAGTGTACAAAATGAACATTTTGGGAATATAAACTGAAATCAAGAATGGTATTTAGTATTAATGAAATTCCCATTCTTGTTTCACAATCAAAGTAAATAACATAAGTTCGTCTATTGTTATTTGTATAAGTTTCAGGAACACTTGCATCTGACACAGTATCAAGTCGTGAACCATCAATTGCTAGGTACATCGATGGCGTTGTTGGTGGCAGCGTTCTTGTTATCAATTGTGTTGCTTTCTGTGTAATGTTTGTGGTAAGAAAAGGATTTTGCTCCAATCATGAAAACGGTGAGAGACTGTCGTCTTTTGTATTTGTTTACGTCTAAATCTTAATGTCTGCTTATTTGCGCCTCTTGTATGTGGCATTTCTTGTCTGACTTCTGTGTTCACTTTATTGTGTTTTGGTTCACAATTCTGAAATAATTGCTTAAGTTGCAAATTTACGAAGGGTGGACACATACGCGGCTAACTCTTTCAAAACATGTATATACGATATAAGTTAATTGAAATTTTGTTTCTACACTACGAGTACCAAATATAATGGATTATTTCAGCCAGATTTAGTTTTAGAGTAATTATTTTATTCTCATGTTCTGGTTCATTATTACCTAAACCAGGTTCTTAAGTCCCAATGAATCCCTTAACAGTAGATCACTCGAACATGATTTGCGGTCCCTAAGTACAATTTCATTTATGTTTCACCATGAATTGGTCGAACAATACAACACATTTGATTGAGCAGTTGATATGTCGTGGGAATTTCTTGACTGTTGTACTATATACATGAACGTATGTGACAAACAAATCACATAGTAGATCCATGAAATAAATCTACTTACAGAACAATAGACGGAGAATCTAAATTGTTAATTATCTATTACTGCAGCAGGAAGACAATTCTAAAACACCGAAAGGGTCACTGAATACGAACATTATGTCAGATAGACGAATCCTTTAACGTTATTGAAGTCTTAACCAAACAGCAGTTTGAAGCCTTGGATCTGTCAATTAGGGATTACATATGTTAGATATAGAGATGTAAGATAAGGAATACGTCAAAATGATCGAATATACAATAAAGCCAGCAATAACAGATAGTTCCTACATCTACAATATTAACCTCCATTGTTCTAAATCATCAGCCATTTTGATAGGCAAAACTGATAACCCCTTACAGGAGTAATTTCCAATATGTGATAATTAAGAAAACACAAAGGTAGTTTGCATGACTGGTGACTACCACTTTTTCTTCAACTTACTGAGCCAACTGCCCACATGATCATAATGAATAAGTTATTGTGTTATTTCTGATTAGAGCATCATTGTTTACAATATATTCCCTATAAACATTAAGGAAATGCCTATCAATATGGCCGACAATTCAGAACAAGGGAGGTAAATATTGTAAATGTGGGAACTATCTAATAAATATCTAATTGCAGACCACGAATTGTACGACCAGCAGCAGTCAGAAACTCCACCAAGGTATGTAATCTTTCCAACTACCATTGTGACTTTATTTCAATAGGTATTATCAGAAAACAAGACATATATTGAAAAAAGACAGTCGGCGAAATTTAAGGTTAAGATCTGTTAAAAAAATGTCGAGATTTTACGATAGCTGGTCACTCCAGATCCAAAATGGATTTCGGTAAAATCACCGAAATTCAGTGGGTTTTGATAAGGTGACGTACCCTTAATCGAAAGATTAACAATCCCGTCAAGGTTACACATGGTGTTCGGTTGAAGAGAAATTGCCTTGGTGGTTACCGTTAGATTTGATTGGTTTACACAACACTGATATGCAAATAGCAAAATCATCTTAATACGGCTGCGCAGAAAACAACTAGTACAATACAGAACAGTATGGTTTGCGATTAAGCATATACAGATTATCCTCATTTTATAGTACAATACAATAACAGCATAACATAAATGATGTGTATTCTAGAGAGGGTGTGATTATATATACAGCATTTAACAATATGAATAATACAACACTCATGTAAATATTAGTTTAGGAAAAACGAATTTGTTGTTGTGTGAAACATTTAACTATGTACATTTAATTATCATAGATTAATATTGATTTTCAAAACGTATTATTTAATTAAAGATATACAAATATAATAATGCATGGTGCAATATGCGTTACACTACAGTAGAAACGTTAAGGGTTGTTGTAAAAAAGGGTATGCCACGTATATGTACTAGTATTCAAGATTAAACAAAACAACAATATAATGTTTCTGTTAAATGGCAATCTGTTTTTATTACAGCGTGATGAACATGCATTCGGTGATCAGAGTGGTATGTACATTGTAGATTTTATGATGCCTTTATTACACATAGTGAAATTGTTGTATTGGAATACCCACATCGGGCATACTTTACATAGGTTCTACTATGGGCTGAATTTCAAGGGTCATATTGATAGTTTGACCGGAGTTTACCTTTTTATAGCCAAATACCTATAATTTAGGGACAAATTGACCCTTCAGGCACAATCCTGAGGGTCAAAATGTGGCTTTTTTGGAATTTCTTTGGGTAAAAGGATCGAATCCAGGGTCAAATGGAAACCCTGCTATATATTATTAGATTTTGCATGGAAAAGCGTCCTATATAATGGTTAAAAAATTTTTGCCCAACCCGTTTGTTTGTATGTACAAGTTATGTGTATGTTTGTGTACATGTGATAGTTTTATATATATAAATACAATAACATATGATTAAACTAAAATAAAAAGCTACTTGGTTTTGCGTTTGTGACAACACTTTTTCTCCCTACTATACCCATTTTCTTGTTCAGTAAGAAATTTCACAGCTTGAGTGTTTTCACTAAACGTCCCTTCTGGTGATTAGACTTAACAATGGCAGATAAAATAGCTTAAACAACCTGTTATCAGCAAGAGCTGCGTTAAAGTACGATGTCACTGACTATAACTTATATCATCATTGCCAATGTCATCCTCGTAATACTGAAATGAGTCTTGAATGAAAACATACGCAACTATTCATTTTGTTAGGAACGGAATGTTAAAACTACTCTATCTTTAGAATTTTGTTTTGGAAAGACTTTGTTATACACTTAACTCATTGACGTGTTTAATTTTTGTACCAGATGTTGCACAAATGTCGTTACAAAAATATACAAGCTGGAAATGAAGCACGCTCGACTATTTAGAAACATGGTCCTGTGAACTAATTTCCGTGTTTGTAGTTTGAAACAAATCTGTGTTTTTAACTTTGTCTGAGAGGTAATTTTACAATTATTGCTTGTGTTGAGTTTTGACACCGTAGTTTCTACCAATTACAAACTGTTTACGGGCGAAATTATTGCATATGACGTGTATGCCGGCGCATGCGCCGACGCAAGATTATAACCAACAGCGTCACTATTTTAAATTTTCTAAATTTATGAAACTTTCAAATAGTTCAATTAAAATGATCCGCATCAATCTATAAATAGTGACGTATTATTTTCAGGTATGGCAGACCAAACACAACCAAATATGTATGGCTTTAAACAAAATTCAAAGTATTAAAAACGAAATGAAAGTTCTAGATGTAATCGACATTTTATTTCTGCGACACATTTCAGAATATAATTGTAACAGAGATCTGAGTAGGATGGCCCTGTTCTATGAATGTGGCATTTCCTGTCTTATCCTCTCTCACGCTTTGTACAAGCCAAATATAATAATCATTGACAAATGTTACTCTCTACATTATAGCGCAGAATCTTCAGGGTACCAGGAGCTGGGGACAGTTCGAGAGCACTCAGATTATTTGATGTTGTATACAGCACAATGTATGTAGTTAGGAATTGTTTGAATTGATACAAGCGAAATTCAGTTAAATAATGATTCTTGAAGGATCGGTATTCTAGCTTCAAACGCCATTTTTCAAGAAGAAGAAATATTAAATCACAATATTACCCAATACATGTATTTGTTTGATCGCCATATTGTTTCGTATGGGAAATATTATTTAACACTAACGGTTTCCATTTGGACTGATTTTGACGCTGTTATGCTAAACAAGAGAGTATGTACAAAATGATATTTCAATATAACCTTCTATGTGTTAGTGGCCTTCTTCATGATCAAACAGTTCAAAAGTGTTTTGTAGAATACTGAAGTTTTCTATGCGTCCGTCCAAAATTCATGGTTCGTCTCTTGCATGTTTATAAAGGCTTTTAATCAACTTTCAAAACTGTTACGTAATAAAAAACAACTTAGATATGTTGACGATTTCTGTCGCCGACAATGTAGTGATTTACTGGTATTTAATCCAGTATGTCAAAGTATTTAAAAAGGGCTATTTCATTATGTTGGAAATGAAGAAGGAATTTCTAAAATGCCAGTACAGACATATGAAAATTTGAAGTTGAATTAGGCGATCACTTAGACCGATACAGACAAGTTTAACATACGTGTACATTGAAGGAAAATAGTGTGTTATATAGTGTTGGATTCACATATTTTATGTCAGCCGAATAGAAACTTTGTGCGGCACCCAACGACATTTCCTTGTACAGTAAAACTCAATAATAAGACCACCCTTGTGACCCTTGAAAACTGGTTTTAATATCGAAATGGTCTTAACATCGATGTTGAATAAAAAGCGGAACAGTCAAAATGGACTTAATTTGGAGGTGGTCTTATTATTGAGGTGATCTTTAAATGAGGTTTTACTGTAATATCAGTTGCACATAGATTGTACGTAGCTAGAGTGATATAATGTGTTCGTTTTCATAGGGTTTTACGCCGTTTTCCAACATTGTTTTCAATCCTATACGGCGACCAGTTGACCCCAACTAGTTTTCCTCGAATTAATTATCAAACAGTAATAACTTGCTCTTCCGCAAGCAACAACTTCTCCACAAGTGAACGGAAGAACATAACCTGCCGGGTGACAGTCTAACGCTCTACCAACTGAGCTAGCCTGGCGTGTTTATGGTATAGTAGTAATGTTACATATTTTTGTTGTAAACTGTATTACAGCATGTAAATGTGATGCCTAATTGTGTACGCTGCTTTATAATGTATGTATCTAAATGCTTACCTTTAAATAAAGGATGATAATTATCATTTACAAAGTGATTATTCAAATGTATATCAAAGCATACACATGTACAGTTTGAATGGGCGGATGCGTGTGGGTCCAAGGTCTGTATAGCTGGCTGTTAGTTGTTAGTTGTTAATTGAGATGTTCGTTCCCGAATACACATCTGTTAGTTGTTAGATCAGATGTTTATTCGAAAAAAACATAGCCAGAAGTTAGAAGTGAGTTCGGATATGATGTAGCGACTACACATCTGTTAGTTGTTAGTTCAGATGTTTATTCTCAAATGATAGTAGTTGCTATTTCAGATATGAGTTCGAAAAATATAGCTAGAAGTTAGATGTGAATTCGGATATGAGGGAAATAATACAGCTTTTAGTTGTTAGTTGAGATGTTAATTCGAAAATGCATAGACAGACGTTAGATGTGAGATGCTATGAACTAGCAAATGCACAGCTGTTCGTTTCTATCAAACATTTACAAAACCTTTTGATTTGTTTTGTTTTACCCCGTCTTCAGCAACATTTGAACTCTGTACAGACGGACAGTCAACCTAATTAATGCTCCTGCTTTACCAACACGTCAATACAAGATTTCCCCACTGCAAACGAGTGACTATTCCCACACGATTTCTCAGATGTGGGAGACGAATATACATACGGTTCAAATTGTCGCTAATAAATTCCTTATCCCGACTTGATTTCGACCTCACAGCCTTCAGTTCTGTGCGGACCCAGAATCAGGTTCGTTGTAAAGTTGGAAGAATGCTAATAAGAAAACCTTATTGATTCCATAAGTGAATTTTAGTAAACGGCAAGAAAGATGACATTACTAGATATGTATACGCTAGTCAATTGTTTTAAGAACACATGATTTTGACTGGGAAAGTAACGGGCGGAAAACGTGTGCTGAATACGTCTTTTGATGCAACAATGTATTTGCTTTACTTAGGGGGAATTAAAACATGGCGAATAATAACATATCAATAAGCACGAACTTTGTTCATTGGTATATAAATGAAGACGTCGCAGAAGATTCGCTGCTCATTGATAGAATGTATGAGTAACTCGGACGATATTTGGCGGTGTAGCACACTTTCCACGATGAAGTTTGACTTGCCTACAATAACAAAAGAGAACCGTTTAGTGATATTTTCCAATTCGGCACCACAACCTTTACGTAACAGAGGCATTGTCAAAACGATGTAGTCAACATTATTTAACGTCGGTAACGACTAAATGAACGTAACACAATGCGACGTTTGAGACGTTATGATGAAACCACATTCAAATCGAATGCAAATAATATTATGCACATTCTCTGGTCAGTATTGTTGCACAGAAAGGCTATTAATCTAAAAATATTTCTTATAGACATGCTGAATGAGAGCATTCAGTGTGCGTTCTTATAGTTCAATAAAAGTTTGAGCGATAGTAATTTATTTTTGATATTTCACGGAAAAATACTGACTTCCCCAGCAATAATTTGAAATAAACTATAGTATGTTATAGCCGTGTATTCATTCCGTCATATCCAAACTCACATCTAACTTGGGCTATGTTTTCTCGAATAAACATCTGAACTTACAACTACTACTGTGTATTTGCTGCATCATATGCGAATAAACATCTGAACTAACAACTAATAACTGTGTATTCATTTTATCTATCATATCCGAACTCACTTCTAACTTCTGGCTATGTTTTTCCGAACAAACATCTGAACTAACAACTAATAGCTGTGTATTCGCTACATCATAATATTATGTGAATAAACATCTGAACTAACAACTAATAACTGTGTATTCATTTTATCTATCATATCCGAACTCACTTCTAACTTCTGGCTATGTTTTTCCGAACAAACATCTGAACTAACAACTAATAGCTGTGTATTCGCTACATCATAATATTATGTGAATAAACATCTGAACTAACAACTAATGGCCGTATATTCATTCTATCATATCCGAACTCACATCTAACTTCTAGCTATGTTTTTTTAATACACATTTTAACTAACAACTAAAAGCTGTGTATTCGCTACATCATATCCGAACTCACATCTAACTTTTGGCAATGTTATTCGAATAAACATCTGAACTAACGACTTCTAGCAGTGTATTCGCTACATCATATGCGAATAAACATCTGAACCCACAACTAATAGCTGTGAATTCATTCCATTATATCCGAACTCACATCTAACTTCTGGCTATGTTTTTTCGAATAAACATCTGAACTAACAACTTATAGCTGTGTATTCCGGAACGAACATCTGAATTAACAACTAACAACTAACAGCCAACTTATCAGACCTGTTGGT
This sequence comes from Mactromeris polynyma, assembly GCA_032209605.1. Lineage (NCBI taxonomy): Eukaryota > Metazoa > Mollusca > Bivalvia > Venerida > Mactridae > Mactromeris > Mactromeris polynyma. Next base: position 20,210,717 of record JASFXZ010000011.1, read on the forward strand.
TCAAAGCGTTATCTACGTCTTTTGTATATATTTGTAAATACTTAAACTGGCGATTTATTTCATTACACCAACTATTGACCATCATGGAAATTGTTATGTGTTAAAATATCTACAGGTTTTAACTGACACGTCAGGTTGTATATTTGGGGACAAGAGAGAAATAACATTCTGATGGTGACACTGCAATTTAGGCCCTGTATTATTTAACAACATACCATTCGTTGACATGCCTAAAATATATCAATTTTTGTAACTAGAGACACTGATCATATAGCATAGATTTCTTATATGCTTATTAATGAAATTGAAATACTTACAACATTTTATACAGAATCATTAAATATGTGCTACTTGCGGCCAAATGGCCAAACAACAACCATAAGGTCCGCGTCCATGGGTTCAATATTTATTTACACCAAAGGTACAATCAACTCGGAAGTATGTTCTGATTTGTCGATGTAATCCCATCAGGAAATAAGCTTTCCTCGATACAACTCCCAACTCCCGAACAACTCCCGTGTGTAAATAACTGATGATGGAACTCGAAAGACACTAATACTGGCGAGGTCTACATTACACAGCTGACACACCCAAACACCATGGTTTGACAACTTGCTCTAGTTTGTATACCCTACCAGCCATTTTGTTTCGTTTCAAATTAAATACTAAAATAATTAACCGAATTATGAAGGTTAAGCACTACTAAAAGTATAGCGGCCACAACACTAAAAGTTGGGCCTGTTACACATGTATACTTTATTCATGGTGCAACTATCTTACTTTGTCGTTCAACAAGTTTTAGCATATTTATATTCTAAGCTATGATGTAATGCCGATTCATAATTATATGGTTATTTTGTTCTTATTTTGTTCACTTATAATATTTAGTATTTCATAGTATATTTCAAAGGCACTTAATTGAGACGTGTGTTTAAATATATTTGGAATTTATAAGCAGTGTCGCAAATTATCTATAAAAACTGAACTAGAGACAGATTCTATTATATCTATATTGCCTCATTTTCAAATAACTGTGACCGGCAATTTGGTCCCCGCAAATACCGAGAAGAGACCGGCAAACAGTTTGGCCTTTATCGTAAAGGTTCATGTGGCTTTATATACTGTATTGCTTAACGGATAAGACCGGACTGCCCACTGTTTATCAACTATGAGGCATCATCTTATTTTATAGTTGTTTTATAACTAGCGCATCTAAAACTAAAATTTATAATAGGCATTGCTATTTATTTCCAACGAATGAGATCCTGTTCAATGTTATGAGTATTTATTTCCAACAAGTGAGGACGTTTAACATACGGCGTGAATCCGACTGGTACTTTTTTGGAGAGCACTTACCGAAGTAGCGCCGCCACTATGCCAGACAAGTATTTAATTCCAATGAATGGGTCCTGTTCAATGTTTGACATACGGGCGTATTTTTCGGAGAGGGGATAGCCCACTATTCGCAGATACAAATGTTTAGATGCAACACGGATCTAATATTAATTCTGTTGTGAATGCAATCGTTCTAAAAATAATGTAGGAAAATCAAATGGCACCACCGTAAATTCTTTACTGCACAATTAACTACCTATATGTCGAATAAAATACGTGCTAAACAAAAGCTTAGTGTTATTAGGAAATTAGCCAGTCGAATACGCATGTGCGCATCGGTTCTTGCTTAATTTCCTTTTTTTCATATCATGAACAAATAGTAGATGATATTAATTAACGGGTGAGGCCGATTGCAAGTCTCGTTACAGATAAAGTGAGCATTGATGATTGCTTATTTTCTTAACGGGTCAGACACTTGTTCACATGTAGCTTTGTTTTATTTCCTAAAGGGTGAGGCCGATTTCGATATAAATAAAATTAATATCGATCATTGTTTATGTGTTTGCAATTTACTACTTACAACCACTTCCCCTTCCCTATGCTCAGTTCTTTTACTTGATATAATATTCATGTTCTTTTCTTCCCCCTTACGGCCTATTCTTACTTAATTTCTCGGCTTGTTCCGTGATTTATTCCATCCTTAAATCCCCCCGGAGATGACCCCTTAATTGTCTTTAGTTATGTGTATGGTCGACGAGACCATTCCTTGCACCCCTATTCCCATTTATGTTTACCATTGCACCTCCTCAGTGCCTCAAACCCGTAACCTCTTGATCAAGGGTCGGATACTTATGCCACTGAGTATGCAGAGACACCAATATGTATAATTTTATTGACTCATGATTCTATAGCTATGTAATAAACATGCGATTGTATGCCCCTTTTCATGGGAAGTCTGCTAATTAGCCTACGTAAATATTAGTGTGCCTTTAGATATTGGCCCTACTATAGTAGCGTGATTTTTCATTGGTTATAACAAGCATGGGAAGTATTTACATGTAATGCATTAACGTATGTTAGAGTGTGGACAACGGTAATTTAAATCCGCTTAAAGTATTTTGCAAGTCTATTTATTAGAGGCTTGTTTCTTAGGAAAGTTGTTGTTTAAAGTCTTTCAAAATACACTTGCTGCATTGCTTAACACATTCTTGATGATTTTAGTCTGAGACAAATCTCAATTAGGATTTTTTGTTTAAATTGGAACAAGACCAAAAAGCAAGAATGATATTATTTACAGTCCGATCGAATTAGTTATATCGGAGCTATATAATTAGTGTCGCTCTTAAATATCACAATAGATGCATGTTTAATATCATAAAATGAGTATTTTTAACAGACCTTTCAGTAGCATAAACAATCAGGGTAATGTAGTAAGCTTTTGCAGCTATTTGAGTGTACGAAGACCCTAGGCGCCCCTACTGGTATTATTTTGGGAAAAGGCGGGTAAAGGGTGGGTAGAACTACCGACCTTCCCTTAACCAGTTAGATAGCTTCATCCATACACATTCAACTTTGCGATGGGATTCGAATCCGAACCTTTTGCCGTGTGTATGGCATGCCATTTGTGTTATAAATGCTCTCCAATTTTGCACGAAATAAAGATAGTGACTAACAATAAGTTAACAGTGTTGCACCAAGAAAATAAGACATTTGTTTGAACAATGAAGTATAAGTACACGCATGCGCGTAATTTAACAATATCCATTTTACATCATGTCAATGGTATGTTTACGAGTGCAATAGGATTCAAGCGCAAAATGTAAACTTACTTAGACTTCCGACAAACACTATTGTAAGACACACGATCATTAAAATATTAAACTCCATTTTAACTAGCAAATATGGGAATAAAAACAGTCGCGATTTTAGGAACGTATATGGGTCTATGTGAGTAAACAGTTAACAGTTAATTATAACATAGATCAATAATAATGTTCAAAGGTTTATTGACATTTGATGTACTTAATAGGATACCGATATGCCACAATACATGTTGGAGGCAGATTCAATAATTTGTCTTTTCCCATATGTATTATATCAGTCCTATATAGTTATGTTACTATGTCAAACAAGTAATTTGCTGACGACATACTACGTGTGACATTCGATGCGACTTGTTAAAACGGCATGACATTTTTCTCTCTCTCCTCAGATGGATATAAATTAGAGTAGTTTAAAAACAGAAAGTAGCCGCTTATGGACATTAAAACGAAAAAAGCATTTTGACAAATCTGATAGGATATTTTTAATTTGTCGTTTTGTGATTACGAACAGGGATTTATATAAGGTGTCATTACTTAAAAATGTTTTTCATACGTATTTACATGTCAGAAATTGTCACATTCATCAGTTTGTACTTAGAGCGAAGCAATTTAGGAGTTAAGTGGCTTCTTTATTGGAAATTATTTCAAATTTAACGAAATAAAAAAATATTTTCGTCGGCAAGAAAGACATTCCTTACAAAATATGTAAACAAAGTTGTTTAAGACATTCATTACATAAAATATATCTGCCCCTTCAACAGTTAAAGCAGGTATGCTTCTTCGTGGAAATGTTATTCGAGCATTTTTATATAACATACTACTGTCAAATTCACAAAGATGGTCTACAAAAAGACATATGACATGCTGACACGCAGGTACAATCTAACGGTCTATCCAAATGATAGAATGATAAATTACACAGACATATGTATTTGCGTTTATTTATCGTTGCAACCGGTTTCCCATATGAGCGAGGATAGTGCATGATACAGAAGATGTCTCAGTTCCAGAAGCATCCCTGGTTCTTTTACGTGCTCATTGTAAAGCATCGTACACGGGACCTCGGTTTTTGTCTCATCCGAAAGACTGTTAGAACTGTGAGTGGTCGAACATGCGACTCCTGGATTACTAGTCCAGTGCGCTACCACTGGCCCACAGATCCGCTCGAACCGCTACACAGACATGTACAAAAATATGAACTATATAGTATATTAAGACTACTATGTTTGATAATTATATACATTGCTATACTGAATGGGCATATATCATCCCAAGTGAACGAGCCGCTTATAATCATCAAAACGAAAGTAAACAAGTCAATCAGGAGTTTAACATCCTCTCAACGCCGATTCATGTTTTCACCTTGTTGCGTCCTTACGGCCCTATCTATCTCTAGGAACTACTAGGTCGTTACATAGTTTATGTATGCTATAATTAATACCATTTATCAAATACGCTTATATCTGATTCACAGCGGGCTTTTTGAGCATATACGGTATATTTATATCTGTTTATATTTTATTTCTAGGCCTTCAAGGTAAATGCGCGGTAAGTTTGCTCTTAAATTTTGTTGTGCGTCATACGTACGTTTTATTCTACTTGTAAACTTTTTTTGTAAATGGTAAAGATTCAGGAATTTTCCAAATTACATGCCTGAGTTTGCATTGAATAAATAACGGAATAAATAACATTATCGATGCATGAAACGAACCAAATTGCATCCACGACGAGATAAATAAATATGAAAAGAGTAAAATATCTAATTTGTAAATTATTATTATGCGACGCTGTTCGCTTAAAATGTCGAATTTTATCAGGTATGTGGAAATGAGATTGTATACAGTATAACAGACATGTATATAAAGTCATTGACTTGATACCGATGCTGTTTTTGTGCAGATTTGCAGCCATATATTATTTGTTTACAATCTGTACTATTATTAATATTTGAATGTAAAATTTGTGATTTTCTCAAAATCTTCAACATGGGTCATACTGCGTTGATATGCTACAACAATGGGTACATTTATTTCTTCTATGGTCGGAACGTGTAATTCATTCTTACGTTGCAGCGTTATCCTTCACATGAAGCGAAATATAAGAAATCGGGTCAGTTGATTGTGAATTCAGTACTACAGATAATGTAGCGTGGTATTACAAACAAACGGTGATAAGTATTTGTAACAGAGAAATATGCTATCCAAGATCTTCGAATGGCAGATATTTCTCATTTACTGGGATTGATTATAAGATTATAAGTTCTAACTACACACTTGACGACTGCGCTTTGTATGACTGTAAAGATTTGGTATCTACGGAATATGTTACATTTCCTTATTGCCCTGGTAAGTTGATTTATGTATCAGGTTTGTACATTACATAATTTTAGTACGAATCATGAGAAGACTATCTCCTGTCACATTTTCACACATCAAATAGGATCCCATTCGACACAGGTGTGAAGAATGGGATCTCATTTTTTACATAACACAGTCACATGTTTCACATTCCTGTGATCACTTTGTGATCGATGCCAGTTTTTTAATGTGACATGAAATCACATTCATCACATTCATTGTTATGCTCCTTGACGGGAGGGCCTGTAGTTGACGCTTTGTCCGTCAGTCCTTCAGTCCGTCCGTCACTCTCTTGTCCGGACCATAACTCAAAAGCTACTGACGGGATATCAATGAAACCAGGAATGTAGATATCAATGAGAGGAAGAGCAGTGCGCAAGAATTATAGTCGGTCTTCAGTATAACTGAACTATCGCCTCTTTCACATTTACAATACTCATTAATAAGGAAGCTGCTTGTCATGTTCGGTTTTAACTTTATCTTTATAACGTTAATGTAATGTCTTAACTAATCACCTTGACATGTTTTTCCAAATTTTCAAAAAACAAGCTTTATGTTTGATTTCATAAAAACTGCAGCTTATGAGTCTTTAACGTATATTGACTTGCACAATATTTTAGTGTTTTTTTGCGGTAGCGCAGTCGATAGCGTTTTGGAATGTGTTGGTCTTAGGCTCTTAAGCCGTACCTCTGGGTTTTATACCGGCTAGCGCTTAAATAAACTGTAATTTATTTTTTTGAATTATAATATGGAACATGACCGTGTATGAGCCTTTTGTGTCAGGGCTGTAACTTTGAAACGAAATGAGGAATTTAGAATATTTTAAGACAAATATTCACATCTAAAGGCGATTTGCAAAGCGTACGCTTCGACCGCCTCAGTCAATGCCAATGTCCAGACATTTGACATAATTTCGTTTAAATATTCCTGCTCAGAAGCCAAGGAAATAATTAATTATGCTATACATTATCTCTGTTTTAACCCTTTATTAATATTTCGCTTTTAAAGGCTTTATCAAAATTATGAAACTTTTTTTCGTTACGCCATGTTTTGTGCATTGAGAAATTAAGAGTTTAATGTGTCTTGGTAGTAATCCGGATAATTTATGTATTACATGTACCGCATATTGCCATGCCGTGCATTATCGCATGCTCAAAAGAAACATGTTCAATTGACTGTAGAGCCGAGAGTTCATTCACAAGTTTAGACGGTAAACTTCTACGTCAACCAACATTGTAGTTGATTTTCTTTATTAACTTTTACTGAAACATTGTACAAATTCTGGAAGGCGTTTTAGCGATTTGTTTACTTTTACTTTCCTTTTGTTTCAAATAGTTCCTATCACATCCATAAACATGACAACACCAACAATCGACAATCCTGTCGAAATAGTAGAAGGTACCAAGGCGGAATTTCACTGTCGTACATCCAGCGGTTACCCAGCAGCAACAATATATTGGTATAAAGACGCTACGCATGGTGTACCCGGTGATGTCGTACGAATAAGGGACAATATCACTAGTGATTCAGTACATTACACCTGTATCCATCTAGAGTTGATAGTGGCAAGAGTATATATTGCAGTTCAAACAACACAGCCGTACATCTAATTTCACAGAGACGTCCAATAATTAAAGTCTTGTGTAAGTAAATGCTTATCTTCGCCCGCAGCCACCCCTAAACGACAAGGGGACAGAATATTTGGAATTAGTAAATACAAAGATGGGGATACAACTTCAATGGCACGTATTGCATTTCCCTCGAAATACAATATTTAAAAAGTTCATATGTAATATGTTATATTCACTGTTTTTTATGCAATTAGTGAGGAAAATAGAGTTCACCTGTTGATTATATTGACCTAACATACCTAAAGAATATGCACAATTTTCCACTTTGAATGCAATTTATTGGTGTATTAGAGTTCTTTTTGATTATATTGAACTACAATTCATATGTAATATGTTATATTCACTGTTTTATATGCAATTAGTGAGGACAATAGAGTTCACCTATTGACTATATCGACCTTATATACCTAAAGAATATGCACAATTTTCCAATTTGAATGCAATGTATGTGTATATTTGAGGTCATTTTTGCATATATTGACCTAAAATGCATATATATTGTGTTATATTTACTATTTTGAATGCAATTAGTCAGAAAAATACAGTTCATATGTTGATTGTATGGACCTAATATACCTAAAGAATATGCAAAATTTTCCACTTTGAATGCAATTTATTGGTGTATTAGAGTTCATGTTGGGATATATTGAACTAAAATTCATATGTAATATGTTATATTCACTGTTGTAAATCCAATTAGTAAGGAAAATAGAGTTCACCTGGTGATTATATTGACCTAATATACCTAAAGAAGATGCAAAATGTTCCACTTTGAATGCAGTTCATTGGTATATTTGAGTTTATTTTTGAATATATTGAATAAAAATTCATATGTAATATGTTATATTCACTGTTCTGAATGCAATTTGAGAGGAAAATAGAATTCACCTATTGATTATATACACCTAATATACCTAAAGAATATGGACAATTTTCCACTTTGAATGCAATGTATGTGTATATTTGAGATTATTTTTGCATATATTGACCTAAAATTCATATATATTGTGTTGTATTTACTATTTTGAATGCAATTACATAGGAAAATACAGTTCATATGTTGATTGTATGGACCTAATATACCTAAAGGATATGCACAATTGTCCACTTTGAATGCAGGTCATTGGTATATTTGAGTTATTTTTGAATATATTGAACTAAAATTCATATGTAATATGTTATATTCACTGTTTTAAATGCAATTAGTGAGGAAAATACAGTTCACCTGTTGATTGTATTGACCTAAAATACATAAAGAATATGCACAATTTTCCACTTTGAATGCGGTCCATTGGCGTATTTGAGTTTATTTTTGAATATTTTGAACTAAAATTCATATGTAATAAGTTATAGTCACTGTTTTGAATGCAAATAGTGAGGAGAATAGAGTTCACCTATTGATTATATAGACCTCATATACCTAAAGAATATGCATAATTTTACACTTTGAATGCAATGTATGTGTATATTTGAGTTCATTGTTGCATATATTGACCTAAAATTCATATATATTGTGTTATATTTACTATTTTGAATGCAATTACTGAGGAAAATACAGTTCATATGTTGATTGTATGGACATAAAATACCTAAAGTATATGCACAATTTTCCACTTTGAATGCAATTTATGGGTGTATTAGAGTTCATGTTTGAATATATTGAACTAAAATTCATATGTTATAAGTTATATTCACTGTTGTGAATGCAATTAGTGAGAAAAATGGAGTTCACCTATAGATTATATAGACCTATTATACCTAAAGCATATGCACAATTTTCAACATTGAATGCAGTTCATTGGTATATTGGAGTTTATTTTTGAATATATTGAACTAAAATTCATATGTAATAAGTTATAGTCACTGTTTTGAATGCAATTAGTGTGGAGAATAGAGTTCACCTATTGATTATATAGACCTTATATACATAAACAATATGCATAATTTTCCACTTTGAATGCAATGTATGTGTATTTTTGAGTACATTTTTGCATATATTGACCTAAAATTCATATAGGGTCTATGACCCTTTTAACGGTGTATACTAGTGACCGGTGTAATCCGAGAAATCCAAATATCTATTACGTCATGTCATTTACATACCGGAAGTTTTTATAGTGCGATGTCCAAATTTTCCCGCAATCCGATGAATCCATCAAAGTGACAACAATGGGCTTTTTAAGAAAATTATGGCCTTTTCAATACTCTAGTCTATTTTTATCATTCAAATTTTCTGTTAACAATCATTTTCATTGGGCTATTCCTCCTTTCAGCTCAAAAATCTCTAAAAAAAATCTTATCTTCTGCTACGCTGCAGTAACAAAGCGGTGTTAGAGTAATAATCATCCCATCGGAATTTAAAGACAATGTGTACAAAAGGACATTTTTCTAG